>JAPTGZ010015435.1:0-20608 GCA_029814645.1 Fowleria isostigma
TTTACACCAATTATTTACATGTATTAGTGGATCAACAGGGATTAAACAGTTTATATCAGTATGTGATTTTGGTAGATGATCGATGTTTGGGTCTTTATGGGTTAAAAAAGTTAAATATAGAGACAATTTTATTTGGGAACTGACACAAAAGTAGTGCTGGGTCTTTATGGATTAAAGTATAGTGCTGTTTGGAAAATCTAAGATAAAACAGAGGAGTGACAATCAAATCCAAAATACAACCAGAGATTATTCCCATCCTGTTACATTTTAGCCAATAAGTATTAGAAATATAAAGCAGAAACATGTTTCATTAAAACTGGAAAAACTCTTTGGAAAATACATAGAAAATGCGGTTTTAATTATTATGAAGTACATTAATCCACTATAACTACTTTTGTGATGACTTCCAAATCATATTTTCTCTACAATTAATCTTTCTTACAGGTGTTTATCAGCATTTATTATACTTTTATTCTCTTCTTTTTGCATTTTCCAGTAAGATTCAGGTATTTTTCAATATTTAATTTTCATGTTGTGCAGATGTTTATTAGTGTATTCAATTCAAAGGTTATATCAGAACAGAGAAAACTGATGAAAATTAACTGCATCAGTAAATATATATATCTATAAATATAAATAGAACTGAGTGTATTTGAGCATTTATTAAACTAGAGTGGTTTCACTGGTCAGTTTTACAGAACATGATGGTGTTTCCACGTTCACTGCCGACTAAACGTCTAAATGGGTCATATCTGATCCCACTGACACGCTGAGGAACTGCATTTGTTCGAATTATTTACATGTATTGATAGGATTAATGGTTCAAAAGTTACGGACATTTTAGTTCAATAGATGCTGTTGAGGTTTTTCTGAGGGTTCGCACATCAAATAAAGTTTAATTCCAAGAAAATAAAAAGTGGTGGAGACATTTTTAACCCATAAAAACCCAAACATCCACTGGTGACCAAAATCATGTACTCATACAAAAAGTTAAATACCTGTTGATCCATTAATCCTATCAATACATTTAAATAATTGGTGTAAAATACAGTTTGTTGTGTTTTCATGGTCATCACATATGACCCATTTGGAGTTCAGAGGCTCTGTAGTTACTGTGGAAACACCGTCTTCTACAACATGAACATGATTTCTACATGAACAATCTTCCTGTATAATTCAATATGTATAGTTTGATATTTACGTTCTATAAGTACTTGTTCTCTTGTATGTGTGCAGTCTTTCAATGTATGACTGTGTACACATGTGTGAGATGTATATGAACAGTGTTGATTATTGTACATGTAAATGAAATTGCCACTGTACATGGAGTGCATGAGCTCGAAATGAAATAAATGAAATGAAATGAAAAAAAAAACATTGATTCACCAGTAAAACCCATGGAGTTGAATCAATGACAGTGGATGGACACACTGGATTTACGTCCATTTAATGATATATTTTACTGAATAAGTCACTTTTTCCTCCATTTTCTGTTTTTGAAATAATAATATTCAACTTTAAATTGAGCTTTTATGAACATTAATCACTAAATACAGGAAAAATACCAGATTTTCACTTCATTCATTTTCTGAACCCGCTTCATCCTCACTAGGGTCACGGGGGTCACATGGAGCCTATCCCAGCTACTTAAGGGTGGAGGCGGGGTACACCCTGGACATTTTGCCAGTTCATCACAGGGCTGACATTTAGAGACAAACAACCACTCTCACTTTCACATGTGGACAATTTAGATTAAACAGGTAACTTATCAGTGCATGTGTTTGGATGGTGGGAGGAAACCGGAGTACCTAGAGAAAACCCACACAGGCACGGGGAGAACATGCAAACTTCACACAGAAAGATCCCCCCTTGCATGGTGCTGGGATTGAACCCAGGACCTTCTTGCTGTGAGGCACGAGTGCTAACCACTGCACCACTGTACCGGCCCCAGAGTTTCACTTAAGAATGATACTGAGCATAATATTAAAATAAATGGTGGTGAATAACTTGACAAAAGTTAAAAATATAGAAAAAATAATAATTTGACAACTGCCACAAAAGTAGCACTTGGTCTTTGTGGGTTAAAGATGCCCATTTGATAAATAGTTTTTAGAGTCTACTTACATGAACAGATGTAGATTATAAATGTTGTTTAAGGGTTTGTAGATGCTCACAACAAATTCCACCCCAGTTGATGAGGCTTGGATCTAATGATGGAATGCATCTCTGAGGAATAAACTTCAAAACTAGTATTTGTCTGGAGCCTTTTGTGGAAAAAGAGATTAAGGTTTTCAGTTTCTTTGAAGAAAATCCATGACGTGAGATGTGAGGTCCTAAGTGTCTAATGATGCAAACAAAAATCACACCACCTAACTTCAGAGAAATGTAATTGTGTGGCTCCAGTCCGTCCCTCGAAGGGATGACGAGCTAATGAACTACTCACTTATTTTAATTTTATTAATAGGACAGGATTTCCCTGAAGGTCTGAGTAAAGTTCATCTCATCTCAGACACCTGAACTATTTTACTGACTTTATTACATCCTTTCAAATGGTCTTAAATGTCTAATGAATCATACGAATGACCCTAATCTGTCAGTAAATGCACACTATAAATATCACAGACAAAAGCAGACGTAGTTTTACAGATTTCAGTCTAAGTCAAAAACATTTAATAGCAGAAGTTCAGATTCAAGTAAAATAGAATTTCCAAACACACACAGTGTCTCTTATCTGTGCTCATGATGAGTTTATTTACATACATCAAAAGACACGTATTTAAAAAAAGGTTGTTATAAAATACATTTCCTCTCTTCAAAGATCAAAATGAGAAGTAAATAATTAAAATGGTTCAGTTTCATTTTCTGAATTAAAAAAATTCCAGTTGAAGCGACTGTACAATAGATGTCCATGAACACTTCACATGATTTAAAAAAAATATATATACAAAAGGAAACAGATCGACTCCATAAGCAGGAATACGTCTGAAGGTTTGGAGTGGGACAGTGTTGGAGTGCAGCTCAGAGCCCCATCACAGAGGGAAACACAGCAGCACCTGGAGAGGACACCAAGGAGAGCACGTTTAAGCCAATCACAGACGCCCATTCGCTTTGATTTAACGTCTTATTGTCTAAACCAGGGGCATCAACCATACGGACAAAACAGGCCCCAAAAAGGGTCCGATCTGGCCTGTGGGCTGGATTCTTGAAATGCAAAAATTACACAAAAAATGATTAACATTGTATTTACACACCTAGCAGGTAAGTCACTCAGGCATTTTTGGAAGTGTAGTTCCACACAGAGAGAACCCGCTGGCTTTTGCTTGGTCAGCATGTTTTTTGTTGCTGCTACTGTGTCTGCGTGGAGCAAAAATGCCAGAGTGACCTACCAGCTATGTTTGTAAATATTTTGATAGCTTATGGTGGAAATCACTTTGAAATTGTTCACCGTGAGGGAAGAGATTCAGGCGTGTAATCACAGAAAGACTTAAGGATTCATGATACTTAGGACATGACTCAGGTTTTACAGATTTGATGACAAATTGGTGACAAAAGTCCGCAGCTTTAAAAGCATCAGTCTTTTAAACACCAGTGATAGTGCAGTGTGATGTGTACCCTGTTCATTTACATGTGTTGTTCTTTAGGTTCAAATCTATTTCATCTATTTATTTATATAGTTGTACTTCCTGACTGGACCCTTCAGCTGTCCTGTACACTGACAGATAGGTGTGAATTGTGAAATGTGTCTAGTGTCTAATGTCCTGTCCTTTACTGCAACCCTCGTCTGCAAACTGAACTGCCCCTTGGACGTAAATTAAATGTTCTGAATCTGAAATAGTACAATTCAACTCAGTTTTACTTGTAGAGCCCAATATCACAACAAGGTTGTCTCACAGGGCTTTACAGAAAATGTTTACCTTTAGAAATTATCCTTTCACACAAAATGTGAACTACCCGAAATGTCTTAAGATAAATAAGTGCAATTTTATCAATATACATCATGTGTAAACGGTAAATGGTTTGAACTTATATAGTGTTTTTTCATACTTTCATGGTGCCCAAAGCTCTATCCAAAACCTCACATTCACCCATTCACACACTCATACACCAGTGGGCGGCTGCTGCCATGCAAGGTGCTACCGAGCAATTTAGGGTTCAGTGTCTTGCCAAATAGTGGATACTTGGAGGTGGGATTCAAACCGCCGACCTTCAATCATTGGACAAACTGACCAACTGCGCCACAGCCTGAAACATGAAATGATAAGCTCAGGCATAATATTGTTAAAATTGCACTTGTTTTTCCCGAGATATTTCAGGTCGTTCATGTTACATTTTTTAGAGGACAGTTTGTAGATGTAAACATTTTCATTATTACGATTTTTTTTTTTTTTATTCTACAGCAGAGAATTTTGGAGTTCATATTTATATAAAATGAATCAATAAATAAACAAACAAACATTTTTGCACTGTAATTTTACTTTTTTGTACTAAAACAAAGACAAACGTTTGGGGTTGACCTTATTTCTAGGTTATTATGTTATTATTTTACTGGTCCAGCCCACTTGAGATCATATTAGGCTGTATGTGGCCCCAGTCTGACCCCCTGGTCTAAACCACCAATACCACCATCATTTACACCAGACTACAAGTTAGGTCGTACTTTTCGGGCTACCTTGACCATCTCCTGTGTCCGACTCGGGGACTTTCCAATCCAACTGGCGGCCTTTTTCGTACAGCCCCTTCAGGATCTTCCTCACTTCATCGGTCCCTCCTCCTCGACTCAGGTCCAGGTACTTCCTGTAGAGCTGCAGAGCTGTGCGTGCATCTTCGATACTGTCATGGGTTTCCCCTTGGATGTTGAGATCTAAGGAGGAGTCAGAGTGATTGGTGGCAGCATTTCAGAATGACGTGGCAGCGTTTAAACAGGGGATTTTACATCAATAGGGAGAAAAATCCCAACACACGCGATGTATGAACACGCGTTAAATCATGTTATAGTCATGAGCACAAACACTAAAAACAGAGAATGCATGAGGTGCATCAGGTTAATTGTAATATAATTCAGTGCTTTTCCCAGGGGACCCACTTATCAAATTACAATTTTCACTGCCAAATTTCTGCATCAGATTGAGATATAGAGAAACTTGGAAGAAATATATGTGAACATAAATTGTTACTTTGATTTATGCATGTATTGAAACACACATACATTAAATAGATGAGTAAATCACTTAACGGGGTTATCAATACCTGGGGGAAGTTGCGCATCAGAACACACTTATGACAACAAACTTTGGCAGTCTATATTTAAATTTCTCTCTGATTTATTAAAGTCAAGGGTTGATGTGTTGGTGTTTCTGTGGATCTCTCTCTGATCATGTGAGTGTATTAGGCAAGGCAATGTGGCCTCAATAAATTTTACTTCATGTGTGCATCTCCTGAATCCCTCTCACCTGTATATATTCAAATTTCAATGTGTATGTGAGCCAAATGTATGTTTGTTTGTTATACATGTTTTATCTCTTAAAAATGTAGGAAAACATTAAAAAAAAAATAAATAAATAAATAAAAAAAGTGCTTCTGGCTTTTATCACTTTGTCCCTGTCTTTGACTCTAAAGGTTGTTTGTTTGTGGTCCTCATCTCGTTATCTTGCATCTTCACCATGGGGAAAACGCAGAAATACTACATGACCATATACAGTGCTCAGCATAAATGAGTATACCCCCCCTTTGGAAAGTAAGATTTTAATTAACACCTCAATGAACATAAGCACAGTCTCAAAAAATATGGACAAAGCTGAGTTTTATAGAACATTTCCTTAACTGAGGACATAATATGTTAAATAGTATCCCATTGAAAATGTTAATTCTCAAAGAAAACTAAAGGTTTTTTGACAAATCTGTTGAGGTGTACTCATCTATACTGAGCACTGTAGTATTTCTGCATTTTAAATCAGACAAAATAGCAGTTAACATATTTTCATACTCTTCTAATCGTAAAAGAATGTTAAAAATGGATCTTATAACTAAGATTAGAACAACACTAACAATGTCAACATATGTTTAAATATTTTCTAAGACCAAATGAAATTATTGTAGCTGCAGAGGCTTATCCTGTTTGCATAAACCTTTTAACAACTTACCGAGGAAGTACCAGGCAAGAAATCTCAGAGAAATCATCCTCTTACGGGGCAAATGGAACAGGTAGACTGTGTCAATGACCTGGTCCTTGAGAACCTTGAAAACAACAAAGACTTTAGCTGGTACAGCTCAAATACAAAATATACTGGATTATAAAACCAATCTGACATGTGATAACATACCAATAAATTAATAACCCGGAAGTCCTTCTGTAAACCATGACCAACGAAGCGGACTCCAGTGTCAATTAGGAATCGTAGCTTTAGGTAGGTGGACTTCAGGGTGGTCAGGTGCTTAGAGGAAATCTTGGCGTCCAAATCTCCTGGTTTGATGCCAGAATATTGTGTCAAATAGTCAACGACCTGCAAGAGGAACAAACATCCATTAGTTGTGTTACAAACATTCAATCTCCATTTGAAAACAAGAAAAGACTTGGGTTGTGATGCTCACTCTGTTCAATGTGAAGAGACTTAATGCAAACAACAAACACAGTACATGTTTTGGTCACAATACTGTGCTTCCTCATTTACAAAAATTCCAGACTTACTTTAAAGTACTTCTAATTTCTTCTTGAGCAAACTTGTAACAGCTGATCTTGTTTTTCCTGTTTTGATTCTTGAGTGTTATCTAGCGTGTCTGCGTATTATTAACGTCAACAAAAGAACACTGTGTGCATGTAATAGAGGCAGTGACGGGAAAAGGCCTCATGGCTTTGTGCTAGTGTATATGGTTACAAAAATATTCCACATTTACATAACGTCAGTGTGTGTGGCCTCTAAACCCTCACCTGCTCCTGAGTAGAGATATAGTCATCGATGAAGGGCACCCCCTCGTTGGGCCCCTGACCCCTCACACAGGTGATCCTGGCCACAGACATCTGACTGGGTTTGATGGTGGACTTGGTGCCGTCGCTACGCAGTTCTGCCTCTTCCTGCAGACACAACACTCACAGGTCAGGTCACTGTTATTTACAAGGTTCATCCACAACAGATGACTTTAAGAACACTGGTCCAATCATGTTGAGAGTTGATAAATTTTAAATCACCATTATTAACTCTTTCCCCCATAAAGACGACATCTGACATGTCGTTGGCCATGTCTGATGGAGCAGTGGCTTAGTAGTCGTGCATACTTGACAACAGGCATTCGATAACGTACGTGACCAGACAGAACTGCTACTATACGTGATCCTTTGAAATAGCTAGCGATGAAAATTCACAACAGGTAACATACTGAGTGACACCTCAAATCAACAGCTACCGCTCACCAGATCTACATGAGTAATAAAATTAGAAAAAAAAAAAAAACATTGAGTGTGCTAGTGAGGTATTGTTCCACCATCTGCCTCCAGAAAAGACACATTTCTGCCTCAACTCTACAATCTGTGAGCTCTCCTGCAGTGAAGAGCACTACACTAACAAAAGACTTTCTGTCATTGTTATTTTATTGATTTTAAAAGTGATAATCACTCCAAAATCCCCAGTCAGTGTTCTGTTATGTCTGCTATGTCATGTTCAGAGTCATGTGCCCCAGCTGTGACTTCTATGTGACAAGGCCATCATTGTAATACAATGCAATCAGCTGTTTTATATTCAGTCCTAGTGTGGCTCACAGGATGTACTCTTGTACTCTGCTGGAACATATTGTCAATGAGCTTTGATTTTAGTCTGCATTCACATCCATCCTGATATCTGTGCAATACCATGTTTAACACCCCCTCCCCCCATATAACAGAACAAACTCTGAAGTAGCAAGAGCTACTTTAATGGAGATTAACTCATGTGCAAATGTTCCATCATAAACTTCCCTTACGTAGTTTTGTAGAAACAGTAGGGGTGCAATGGTACAGGTAGCCCGTCGTACGGTCTGTACCTTGGTTTTTGGGCCATGGTTTTGGACAGTTATGATGGGTTTTGTGCATAAAGAGATCTGTTTTTTTTCTTCAATATTATATTTTTCTTTTGCTTGTCAGCAAAAACTGAATTTCATAATAGGAACAAACTATATCACTTTACTAAATAATATAACCCTTTCTTATTCCTTGACTACTTGTACACAGTAGTATAAAACAGACACATGCACACATAAGGCCCAAAGGGGGCTTGAGCCCCTACCCTTTTGGCCTCTTTGAAAAAAGTGTCCTTTTAATTAGTTAAAAAAAAAAAAATCCTGTTCTTTATAAGAATGTAAAAGAAAATGGTGGTATAAAAACACCACAATTATCTACTGTATGCATTTCCTTGTAACAGCGTGTTACGGTATTGTGGGTGTTGAGTCTAAAGCTGCTTTCCCTGTTCCCTGTCTCAACATCCATGTCATGAGTTATAAAGCCAAACCTCCTCAATTACTGTTGTGGAGGCACAACAGTGATTGGACAGTAACTTGCGGGGGGCAAGCTTTCGCCTGCCTGGACAGTCACACACACATAAAGCGCCAACACAAAATCAATTGCTAAACCCCCCAAGGACTGTTGCATCCCTAAGAGACACCGTCACTGCATCTTTCCCTCAGCTCTGACCAATACAAGAAATACAACCTGACCAACCCAGAGTTTTTACCCTCATTCCTACATCTCTCCCAGTCTGTCTGGCTGATTCACACAACTCTATGCCAGTCAATCAACCACATGATTACACATCATTTCATACTCATGAAACATGTAAGTGCAAGGTGCATCCATAAAGTTGTTTGCTTCTCAAGACGTACTCATTAGAGAACACTTTCTTTAGTCTCTGTCGTTCTCAGAAAGTGCCAACTCTACATTTATCAGCCATCTCTAAGAAATAAATGGAATTTAATGAACTGAGAGTGTGTTCATGCAGTCCCATCACACACATACCCACCTGGTTGAGAGTAACAAATTCTGCATCCAGCCCCACTAGGTCACCAGCCTGCGGCATCTCACTGACCATGAGTGGAATAAATGTAGCATGACTCTTCCTCTGCTTCCGAGCCAATGAAGCCTCTGTCAGCAGAACACTAGCATCGATGGGGTTTTTTACTGAGGCAAACGAAAACATCAGCAAATAAATGAATGCAAAAAATAAATACATTGAACACAAACTTGAAGCTAAAATCTTCAGATGTTACTGTAGTCCTCAAACTTACTGCGAAGATCGTATTTGGTGTGGTAATTCCTCTTGGCATAGTACAGAATAGCCGGTACTTTCCAACTCACGTCAAACTGTGCAGCTTCAGTCTTAAAACAATGAAAAGCCGTATAACTTAAATCTTACTGATAAGTAAATATTCCATTATCATAAAACAAGTACACAAAAGCTTACCTTATCAATCGGCTCAATTAAGAAATCATTGAAAAGATACCACTGCTGGTGTGTGACTCCCTAGGACAGACACACTCTGAGCTTTAGCGTTTCAGCACATATTTGTCACATTACCCTTTATACTGACATTCATTTCATTATATTCCAAGCTTTACCAACCTCTTTTCTTTGATGATAGGTTTCTCCTACTTTGATATGTGCGACCAGGTTTCCACCTGTGCGAACGTCCAGGACATGGGGAACAGTGACCACCAGGTCATAAAGAGAAGCACCCTCAGCCTCTTCAGCGGAACTTAACTAGTTAGAGATGATTTATGATACGTGTAAACTTTCATACTTCAAAGAAAATATGTTCATTCATAAATAACATTATATTAACCCCAAAACAGTATTAAAATAATCCTGTTATACCTCCTCTCCCTCAGACCAGGTGCTGATTTCCAGTCCCTGAGTTTTATTGATGGACATCTTCAGAGTGAGAGGGATCCAGACGTGCCGCAGATCTTCTGCCCGTGTGTCAAATGTAAAACCTTCCATGTTGCAAATCTCTTCCCCACTGCACAAGGATATCAAGCAAGTGGGAGAGGATATCAAAAACAAGGTTGGTCGGCTCTAAAAAAACATAACCTAATCAAAAAACTAATCTTACTCTAAGCACCACTCAGTGGGCATTGGAGGAGGGGGTTCTTTGGGCTTTGCAGGTTCCATCGCCTCTTTTTGTATGGCCTTATTGAAAGCATACTGTGGAAAAAAAACCAGCGTGTCATCCAAATCATCCAAAAATGTACACATTTGTGTAGCACAGGAGTGAAAACCACAACAACATGACATTTACCTCTGCTTGGACCCTCCAGAATTCAGCCTCTTTAGCGCTGTTCACTTCACAGTTGATGACAAGAACATCTGGTAGACACCTAATGTTACGTGTCTGAACCTACATAAGCAGAAAAATAATACGCTTACTACCGGTCTGATTGAATCAGACAAGACATGCGTTACTTATTAATGAGAACTGTTTACACTGATGTTTTATAACTCACTGTGGGCTGATATTTCTCACAGTTTTCACACCATGCCTGAGTGCTCTGCTCCAGACAGATGCTCCTCTTCAGAATCTCAGCAAAATCATACTCCTTTATCGTCTTCTCTGACAAGTCAAAGTGAGACGAATAACATACACAAAATGTTTTATTTTTGTCCACATCATCCAGCAACACTACAGTTGTGGAAAAAATTATCAGACCATTAAAAATCATCAAAAACAATGGTTATACAATCAAGTACTAACTCCTGTGTGTATCATATGACTAAAACAGAAAAAAAAAAAAACATGGAATGTCTAAAAGCACTGTTTTGGTCAGTACATTGTCATTTATTGATGTATGAACGTATGTGATTTTGGTTATTATCAAGAAAACTACGGAAAATGGATAGATATCAGCTCTTAAACTTTTGAGCTATTTCTGTTTTATATTTGTCCAAACAAATGTACCTTTAGTTGTACCAGGCATTAACATGAACAAGAAACTGAAGAAAACATAGGGTGGTCTAATAATTTTTCTGTGACTGTATATCTTTTTGACATGTACAAAGGCCTCACCTTGAGAGTTCTGTTCAGGGTAGTGCATGGTAAAGAGCAGAGTGAGTGATGACCGGACCGTCTCCTTCCCACAGCGACACAGACTGCTGTTCTCAACCTCACATCCAAATAGTTTTCCGATGACAGACTCACCAGAGGAGCCCAGAGAACTGTAACATGCATTACAGGCAGAACCTTAATAAATGTTTGTTCAAGACTTAATGTGGCCCCGATTCAAACAGGGACGGGAGACGCTGATCCGTTCTGACCTGCTGCTGGCCCCCCTGTAGGCCTGTGGTCCTTCCTGCTCCTGCGTCTCCTGGTGGAGCTGTGTGAGAATGAAGCGGTTCCAGCTTTGGATTAAACGTCCGAGTCTGGCTTTGCCCGTTTGCTCGTCAGAGTCTGCGAGGATCAGGCCCAGAGCAGAAGCTTCAGGGATGGTGCGAAATGCTCGGAGGAAGTTACTGGCCTTGAAAAAACAGAAGGTAAGAGAAATACAGAACTGGAAAACTGACTAAAAAGACAAAACGCAGCTATAACATGATGTGGATAACACATCCAAATTATAAAAATAAATGCATGTACAGAAGTTGATACTGTGCCCTTATGTGTATATGTTGTTGTTGTTGCTGTTTTATGTTTTGGCTGCTCCCTTTCAGTTTCTTTTTACTTATTCAAGATTCAAGAATGTTGATTGTCATTATGTGCACATAACAACATTTTCTTTAGCTCAGCTAGATATGAATAACAAGAAAAAATATACACGATATCCAAAAAATACTCAAGAATATGTGCAATATAAGAAACATTAAATAATTTGTGTCAAGACTATGGACAATATATATAAAGTACATTCAATATTTACAGTCCAGTACTAGTGCAAACAGTATGTGGTGTTAGGATGCAATTTTGTGTAACATTGTGTGCAATAAGATGGAAATTATTTTGCTTTTCTTACATTTTTTAAAAATTATGTCTTGCATTTATTATTTACTAAAGAGACTACATCTACCAGCAAAGAATTCCTTGTACGTATTTGGTGAATAAAGATGATTCTGATATAAAGTCCATGTATCTACCTGACATGGATCTCCTCGCGACAAATCCAGCATGTGGAAGAGGAAGCCGAGCTCACAGGCCAAACAAAACTCCTTCTGGCACAAATGATTCTGCACAAGGCAACGGATTGGCTCCACGAAATATAACACCTAGAAGCACCACAAAAATTATGTTTTTAAGTAACCTTTTCAAAGAAGAAAATATAATGATATAACATTAAACAGCTTGCTATAATGACTGCATTTTCTTACCTGGATCATGCAGTTACAGTAAGCATTGGGGATGTGAGGCTCCAGGCCAGCAAACAACGTCCTGTTGTAATGTTTGAAGTCAAAGTCCTCGAGTCCAAGCTTAGAGTATTTAATTGTGACCTAATCCAAAATGAAGATAAACATGATGATTTTTTAGGGAAAAAAAAACAACAACAACAACAACAACAACAACAACAACCATAATTTTATAAGAGACATGATGTATTGCAAAAAAATCCAACCTTTCTATACTTTTTGGGCACCATGTAGAGGTGAGGCTCCTCATCTCGTCCAATTGGTGATTCAGGGACCTGGTTGTAATTATCATAATCCAGCTCCACGTCTTTAATTTTATACGGAATCTGAAATCAGCACAAGCAATCAGATTTGTTTTAGCTCTGAACAATTAAACAATATACAAAATAAAATGGAACTACAGTAGGCTGTCACTGCTACCAGGATTAATTCCCTGTCCATTTACTCTCCCAGTTATATATTTTCAGCGTTTCATGAATCTAAAATATTACATCATACAAAAAGTCATTGGAGCTAAAAGTCTAGACTGCATGTTATCACCCACCTGGTTTCGAGGGCGGGTTCGAGGGTTTGCTGCATATCCAATAAACCCAACAGTCTTCATTGTGCGTAAGATTTCTGGGTCGACAGGAGGTGCTCGTCTGAGGGGAAAAGAAAAAAAATTTTTTTATCCATAAATAATGTAGCTCAACAGCCCTGTCCAAGAAACTACAAGGTGTTTTCACACTTTGAGCTGGATCTACTCAAGGTTTGCATGTACAAAAACATGTGCAATGAGTTTGCACATGCAAAAAAATGTACAAAATGATTTACTAACAGTATGCACTAAGGGTTGCAGCTTTCAAAAGGTGAAAAATAGCACGTTTGCATCCAGTTAGTATGTTTGCGGCAATGAATATGCAATATGGGGCATTTACACACAAAGAAACTGTGTCTATATTTAACACGTCTCAAAGTAAGGTGCAAATGGTATGCATAACTGCACACACATGGCTACGGTTATTATCTCAAGAAGAAGACACTGAAACAATGAAACAAGACGCAGAAAATGCATTTTTCACCCTCGTGTGAACATTTTTGGAATGAATGAGGAAACATTCATTTAAACCTATCACCTATCCAGCCTTGACATTTTGGAACTGTTGGAGGAAATCAGAGCAGGTTTGGATCTAACCACAAGAAGGTGTCACACAATACTGGCAATGACAATACTGCGGGAAAATCTACTTTTTTTTTTACATCTGGGTCATTCCAGTGTATGGTAGCTCTTACAGCTGGGATCTACCAATCTCATTTTTCAGATGTGAATGTCATGTTGCGCCAGATGTCCAGGTTTACTAGGTTTCCACAAACTCGGGACTCCTTGAATGATACCAGGCAAAGCTTCTAAGCTGTAGCACATTTACTTGCGTCATTCTATTGGGACGAATTTAGCTTTGCACTTTTGTCTCTCCAAACTCGCCATGCTGCAAACAACACACACAAAACCCTCATTTAAATAAGCTTGACTCCAATACGTTTGCACTTATTTTCATTTACGCAGTAACTCTTAGTAGATCACCCCACAAACCACAGTTTATCCCCACACGCAAAATTCTAGATTGCGAACGCAAATTGGGATGTTAGTAGATCCAGCTCTTAGTCTCCAATTCACTGATAAGCAAAATTATTAATAGTAGAAATATATTTCAGAAACATTAATTCTGAATTTACCTTAAACTTTGATTTGTGCCTAACAGTAATTGACACTGACTGCTCTGATTGACAACATAAACAATAGTGAAGCAAGGCCACTAGAGGTCAACTGATAATGGATTTATTAAATGTAATCATTTCACGGGAAGAAGGAGCCAATAGCTGATTAATTACATCATCCTCACTTCCTTGAAAAACATTTTGTCACTGAAAACTCATCGTGTATCTCAAATGAATTACAGTTTACTGTAGAAGAAGCCACATAATTGTTGAACACATGTATCTATGTACGTCAACACATAAAACTGAATCACTGCACATCAAACTCTACGTAAATAAACAGTAAATGTGGAACTGAGCATCACTGTAGTTATTGTGGTTTAGAAGACAAATATTAACAATCAACTGGAACTTCTGCTGATACCAGTAATTTGTTAAAAAAAAATAATAATAAAGATAATAATACAAAAAAAATACAGCACAGATTCATTGGTCATACTAATTCTCTATATGTAAAAATCCCATGTACTAAGGATAGTCTTAAAATCATCAGGTCATGACATTTCTCAAATCACATATAAATATTACACATATTTGTTTACTTGATTGGTTGCATTGTTCTCATAAAACTGCACTATCAGCTGTAACTGCTGTTATTAACCCAGGACCCAGTGTGTTGACCCCATACTTAACATCTACTTTTATACATAAATCCTCCTTTTGTACATATTGCATTTCATTCCACCTTCATTTAAATTTTCCATCTTATATTTTATACAACTAGTGCCGTTATTGCACTGGACTGACCCGTTTTTCTCATCACAAACATTTCATTGTACTCCTGACCTGGGTTACATATGACAAATAAAACAGAACTGAGCTAAAAACTGAACTAAAATAACACTTACAAGATATTCACCAAGAAAGTGAAGTGACCTCATACTTTTCTAGTACAAAAAATGAGAACACACAAACCCTATCATCAGCAGAGTTCTTCCTTTGGCTGACGTTTACTTCCACATTGTGAAGACACATTGTTGCAGAACACACACAGGCCTATTATTTTTACTAGATTGGATTTGAAAAACTTTATACTTAATGCATTTGTGCTGGCTTTTAAGTCAAAATATTGCTGAAATCATAAATTTAAATGTGAAATAAAACCTTGCTTTACTGTATAAAGTGTTTGTGACTGTGATACCTGGGGCTTGGTGTAGCCACTGCAGTGGGCCAGTCTGACAGCAGCTGCTCAGTGCTGGTCAGCGGCATGGGGATGAGCGACAGGGGCAGCAGGTCATGGTTCCAATCCAGCTGGGGCAGCGTGTCCACAAGACAAGGCAGGGCAAACTCCGTCTCCCGAGAGTAGTCGTTAAATGAAACTTCTGGAGCATCAGACCAGAGGTGCACACACCCCCCAGAATCCCCAAAGGCTAAAGCTTGTTTACTGGATGATACATCAAAACTCATGAGCAACTGCCCAACGGTGTTGACGTGAAAAATGTCTGCAACGTTGGCAAGACCAGTGGGCTCACAGAACTGACACTGACCTAAAAATACAACACAATGTAGACAAATATTTATAACATATATGCAGAAAGGCTAAAAAAGTAATAAATCTGACTTTTGAATATAAAGACAGTACCTGTCTGTGAGATGATAGCAAGGCGTGATGTATATGTAGGAATAAACCGCAAGAAGAGTGGATCCACATGCACCTGAAGAGGAGTTACGGCTCGCATCATGCGAAGGTCATAAACCATAAGGAAACGGTCACATGCCAAGCCGTTCAGTCCACGGCTGGAGAAACCACACGCAGCCAACAGGTTTCCATGTACATCAAAGTCGGAGAGACTGCCAGAGAATGCGTCAAATTCATGCTCCATCTTAAAGGTACGCAGGTCCCGAAGAGTCACCTGATTTTAAAAGAGCACCAGAAATGTACGAGTCAGGAAAACAAACATGTTTCATTAAGTAATTTGCTCCAATCATCTTTACCTTGCCAGACGTGTGTCCACAGAAGAAGAATCGACCAGTTTGGCGCATTATTGCTACTCCAGGTACCTCAACAGTGAACTGTCAGATAAGAAGGTTTTAATTTGTTTAGTGTTTAAAATGATGGCATGTATAACTTAATTGTAGTGGTTAATGAACATGATCTCAATGTTTCACCTTTTGGGTTTCTTGAACAGTACTTAAATCAACTTCAACCACGTAGTTTTGTAATCCACCCATGAGCATGGTATTGTTGTCCGTCATGAGGAGACTGTGCATATCAGCACCTTCCTCCATTCTGGAAATCATGCATGTTTGTTAATAAATAAAAACTTAAATAATTCAATGAAAGGATAACATGGATTATAGGAGGAGGTTTTCTTGAAATTATGCAAGTCAGTGCAAAAAAATTTGTTTCAACCAGTAATTAATAGAAATGAAACTCACGGATAATCAAACATGACTAAGCCCCCTCGAGTGAAGCATTTGAGGTTACTCTTTGAGAGAAACAGTACACCAGTTTCCAAACTCTGAACGTGTCTGATATCATCTGTTGCATGGACTTGGAAAGATGAATACCGACCCATTGTTGGCCCAAAGAAGGATGTTACATGGCCCTGGAGAAAATGATAGGAAGAACAATAAAAAGACTTTCTTAGATTTCTTTTAAATTTTCAAAAATCTAAAAGCTACTAACACATTTCATCAAAAATGACCACATATCCATATCAATCATCTCACTCTGTGATTTCCCATCCAGAGCATCTCCTCCTGGAGATCAAAATGTGTTGCAGTGACTGGGATGCCAACTTCTGAAACTACGCTGTGTAGCTCAGAAAACATGCCCTCCATGAGATGCACGGGCTCAGGCACCGTCACACCCAGCCCCTCGGGGTCGAGCTCCACACCCTGCATTAAACTGGGGTTAAGGTGAGGGTCCATTGAAGGCTCCATCCCTCCATCCATAGTCCCATGGAGGCTGGGTGGGTAGTCACCCATCCCAGGGTCAAGACCATCAAAATTCATCATGGGTCCTGTTAAATCAACCTGGAAATGAACACAAAAAAAGCAAGTTAAAAACAAATACAGCATTGTACTGACACTGGCTTACACCAACAATGACTTATACTACAGACTAAAACCACATTAACTTTGAATTATTTTTTTAGTCTACAGGTAAATGAACTTCAATTGTTGCATTGCTCATTTCAGATTTAAAATGAGGAGGTTGAATGGTTAACATGTGTCCCTCATTGAGGTGGGCTGAATAAAATATATTTAAATGTATTTGACTGATTTCAAGCAAGTGCATTCCATGTACAGTGTTGTTTCAATTCACAATAACAGAAAAAACATAACATCCACATATAATGTCATTATGTGTACACAAATATACATACAATAAGTCGCTATTAATATACTTTCCTAGTAGCCCGAAAGGGAGTGAAAAAAAAAGTAAAACTTATCTACTCCCACCCCCAGTTTCACTCTTTAAACTTACATGGTTGCGATTTTATCATGATTACTATTATTATCATTATTGATATTACTGCTAACTTTACTAATTCAGTCGACAAATTTTGCTCAAAGGAGGGGAAATAATAGCTTCACTGCCAAGCCACCATAAGTAAATCAAGTTTTCAATTATTTATATAACAATGTACCCTCACTCGGTGTTTTTCAGAGATCAACCTGATCTCTGAAGATTTCAAAGTTTGACAGCCCATTTAACGCCATTGAATGTCACTTCAGTGTTAGCATTAGCTAACAATTAGCCCGAAAGCTCAAGCTAATATCTATCCCATCAAAAGTCTCCGACGTCAAAGCCATAGTATTTCCGAATGCAATGAGTCTGAGTATCCCAGCTAAAGTTCATTAGCACGTAACAGCAGTGTGTCGTCCCCGAGTTGAGATGTTCGCAAGGTGTAGTTCAGTGTTAGCATTAGCCAGTTTAGCTAACGGTGCAGGTACTGGTGTTAAACTGGTCTTTACATGCAGCAAGTCAAACTCTACACGCAAAATGTCGATGCAGAGGACTGAGTGCCACTTTGTTTCAACAGCTAAAGGACTTTTGATACTGGTGGAAGATTTACCTGTTCTTGAAACACAATTTACCACACGGATATCCATGCTCACTTCATTCACAACAATAACAGACGGTGAATATCCGTTTCCGGAGAAATCCAAGGTGCGTTCAAGAGCAGAGCTGCGGCTCCGGTGCGTTTACACGCGCTGTAGACTGTGCAGACAGTCTATAAATATGAAATAATTAAAATGTGTGTGTTGTTTTTTTTTTTTTTTTCCTTCTTATATATGTGTATCCCTTCTCTTGCCATCTTAACTTTCTTTATTCATTTCTCATCTTTACACTTTGGATGGGAGAGTTGATTTTAAGCATTATAATTTAATATTGTGGTTAGTTTTGACATATTTGAATGAAAAGTAATGATTTTACGTTACAAACAGTAATAAGTCACTTCAAATCTGAAAACGGGACTTTGTAGAACTGAACATTAATTTTAACCTATCAACAGGTAGTTTTAAAAGAATTACAAATGGGGGAAAATACAAATTACCCACTAAAATGTTTTATTTTATTGGTAACTTTATGGTCTTAGATGTCAAACAAAAAATTATAACAATGGGAACCAAATCAATATTTTCACCTTCCCTTATCGTATCCCTTGTCTGAATAAAATTCAGATGAAATGTAGTTGTTCTCGCTGGTAAAGAAAAGGGGCAGGAGGTAAACACAAATGGAAATTCTGCCCGGTCTGAGTCGTGGATTCATCACACTATCACTCCGACAAGTAAAGGTTAATTTCACTTCCTCGGCATGGCTGTAGATATGAAACTAGATTAGGAAAAAGTTAATTGCATCATTCTTAAAGGTAATCTGTTGTAGAAATTACAGGCATGAATAATAATGACATAATAATACGCTATAATATTAATGAAAAGTAGTCCAATTAGTTTCCTTCTCTATAAACACTATTAAACCCAGATAAACGGAATTTACTCAAAAAAAAAGAAAAAAAGAAAAAAGTGGTTGTCTTAAAAACGTAAATAATGATTAGTGAACGTTAACTTAAAATCTTTGTAAAAATGTAAGTCAAAAGGTCAATAATCATAATTAATAATAATGACCTTTTTAAGTATGTTTAGCTTAAAATCTTAGTTAAATGTAAGTTAAATGTACTTTATAAGTTCATTAATATTACCTTACTTTTTATTAAAAAGGCAACCACTTTCCTCAACTTTTTAAAGTAAAGTCAACTTATCCTTATTATCATTAGTCTATGCAAAATGTAAAACTGATTATTTTAGTAATAGCCTAGTAGTGGTAATAATAATAGTAAGTGGCCTAATTATTCACAATAGCACACATCGGTACACATCTTTTTATTTAGTTATCTTCCGTTTTTTTTAAATTACCTATCATTTCACTGTTATATGATTACATCATTGCTCATATCCAGGGTCTTCCTGCACTGAGTAATATGAATCGATTGGCATTCAACATGAACTCACCTGAGGATGCAGGAAAACCCTGGGTGACTCATAAACCCTGCATAAAAGCAGGAGCTGCTCTCCTCCAACATATCACAGCACACAAGGACGAGAGCTCACACGAACCACAGCTCACTGAAGAAAAAAAAAAAAACCCATCATGGACTTGTGCTTCGCGACCTTGGCCACTTTTGTTCTACTTTTCGCCGGTGCATCCTGCGCTCCAGCCGGTCACAGTGTACAGGACGCATGCGCTGCTCTGCGGACCAGCTCTCTGGAGTTGAACCAAGTGGCAAAAAATGTATCACTGGAGGTAAAGTAGTTATAAATTTTAACAAATATCTGTGTATATGTGTGGGATTTTTTTTAAATCATAGGTTATTATGGGAGTAAAAGGACCTAGAAATGCAATGTAGCCATCATTTTGCATTATTATGTTATAGTAATGTACTCTTTCTTTATTCTTATAGATTAGATTTAGAAAACTGAAGTTGTCTGTGATCATATCTATATATTAGTAAATTACCTTAAAATGCTTGAGGGCTGTTAGACTATTCACTCTAATTTCTGCCAATAATTACTGCTGACTGCATTTTTCTGTTATGTCAAAAATGCAAGACTGTACTAAAAGGTCTGGTTATTTACAGGTGAGCAGTGGATCTAAAGCTCTGCCAGATTTCATTCCTTTTCTTACTTGGATTGAAGCTAATGACATGTGTGATCCTGCAACCCTCAGAAAGACCCCAGCAGTAAGAAACAATCTCTAATATTACAGATACAGCACTATTTATTGAGTAATAATGAATTTGTGACTCATGTGAATATACACTGTTGCTTATAAAGTTGGAATGACTGTTTTCAGACACATTCCTTTTTTTATTTCTATTTGTGCACTTTAATCATCTTTGATGCAGGTGGAATGGTTACATAGTGAATGAGTCTGTTATACTTCATCTGTCAAGAATAGATCACATATTCAGAAAAGTGGTATATAGATAGATAGATAGATAGATAGATAGATAGATAGATAGATAGATAGATAGATAGATAGATAGATAGATAGA
>JAPTGZ010016706.1:0-20525 GCA_029814645.1 Fowleria isostigma
GTTGGATCAATGACAGTGGATGGACACACTGGGTTTATGTTCAGTTTTTGACAGATTTGCTAAAAAAGTCACTTTTTCTTCAGTTTTTTCTGTTTTTGATAAAATAATCCTTATTGTTACTCTAAACTTTTATGAACATCTACATGATTAGTGAATTAAATGATGGAAAATAGTGGATTTTCACTGAAAAAACACAAAGTTAAAGATACTATTACAATAAATGGTGATGAGAAAAATTTATTTGGGAAGTGACACAGATGTCACACTGGGTCCTTATGGGTTAATGTCCAAAAGGTCACATGAAACACATGAGAGCAAAGAAGATCCATTAGGTAGTCTAAAAATAGTAACAACTAACACCAAACATAACTTATGATAGATGATAATCTGTCATTACAGATGATGGTGTCCTTATTTTATACATGTAATCTAAATTTCTGTGCGTCCCACCTTCTACTCTGAGTCTGCAGACGTCAGAAATCATTACAGCTGGGTGACTAACACCACAGCCCACAGAGGACAAACTCCTTCAGTGCTTTCTAAAATAGAGAGAAAATACAGTATAACCCCCTCTGATCTCCAGCTCAGCATGTGTCTTTTCTGCCTTCCTCAAAGAATACTTATCTGGTGTTTGTAGCAGAGTAGCATGTGAAGGTAGTGTGATTTAACAATAGAACGTTTTGAGAGTGGAGGTACAAGTGCCTATTGACACCAAACTTATGTAAACTTTTGTGCTCCTGCTCTAAAGCCTGTTAGAGTGAGTAATCTAGAGTCATCTCATGTGATTGTTCTTCTGAAGTGTTTTTTTTTTTTATTTGATCTCCATCTTCTTTAGATGGAAACACTACAAGGGAAAGATTAAACACAGATTTCTAAGTACAAACTCTGACAAATCAACAAAGGCTTATGTGACACAAGACAACTAAAGTAATGTACAGTGTCTACTGTAGTTGCAGCACTTTGAAGTTTAACTGTGACACCGAGCAAGCAATATTTACATCTGCTCCAGCGTGAACCCATGGGACGTGTGATGTTTGGGCCAAAGCTTTGTCAAAGAAAGAGAAATGGAAAGAAAGAGGACACACAAAAAATGATGGCAAGACATAGAGAGAAGCGAGTTTAAGTTTTCTTTATGTATTTTATCAATGACATTTAGACGCACCGCCTGTCCCTCCCTCCTGTTTTTCCCTCTTTCCATTGAAAACGGTTACTCTTCCATTCCAGACTATTTTTATCCAACATTTCATTACCATAATAAAACACATGCATGAAAAAAAAATAAACTCAAAGAGACAGCGCAGCCAAAAACCTGGATTTGAGAGGCTTATTTTCATCTCTCTTTCTTGTCTTCTATTCTTTTATGTTGCTCTTTTCTTTCCGCTCAGAGAAATGGAAAGAGACATGCCTTTTCTTTCAGCCTGTGCCTCATTATGTTGCTTTTCAGGTCTGCTCTTTTGTATGTGGCCAGCCCAGAGCCATGCACAGGCATACTGGGGCAGCCGGTGGATTACCCAGACTCACGTCAACACTTCAACAGTACAACCAAGCACTCCAACAAATGCCCCAGCTGAGAGTACCATGAACGTTACATGCTTTAATAAGTGTAGCCAAACAGCCATGCCAAGACTAAACCAAAAGCAACAGCTGCTGTGCCACTGACGTCGGTGTGTGGTACATCAAGGTCTTTAAAACCAGGGCAGAGCTATCATAATATGGACAGAATGCATTACTGTCCATGGATAATTAGCATGCAGAGTGTAGTCTGGTCACATTTTGTCATGTAAAGCCTGAGATTAATGTCTGCTACTGAAATTGAGCACAACATGACATGTCTGTGCTTAACACTAAGCCTGTAAAACATATGCACGTCACAAAAGATTCTGAAAAGGAGTGAATATAGCTACAGTGCACATGGGTTTATACAAAAATTGTCCTTACCCTTAAAGATTAAGTATAAGTAAGATTTACTCATGTTTGTGTTGGAGTCTGTTTTGTGCAGGGAGCTGGTTGTTTGTTAATGTTAGCTAATTCCATTTCTGAGTTTCCCACATCCACAACAGCCTGTACACTGCCTTGCCTCTGTTTGTCCTGGAAAATCCCTCTGTTTTCTTTTATTCTGCTCCTCTACAGCAGCATTAAGTATCATTACCTTAGAAATGCAGTTGTTAAAAAAATTATGAGACCATCAAAAGGCATCAAAAATAATAGTTATTCAATCAAACACTAACTCCTGTGTGTATCATGTGACTAAAAACAGACAGAAAAGAAAACATGGAATGTCTAAAAGCACTGTTCTTGTCAGTACAATGCTATGGCTATTGATAAAAGAACTTATGTGATTTGGTTATTATCAATAAGCAACTTTTGTTTTTATCATTATATCTCTCCTAACAAATGTGCTTTTAGTTGTAGCAGGCATTAAAATGAACACGAAATTGAAGAAAACATAGGGTGGTCTAATATTTTTTTCCACAACTGTAGCATTAGCTGACATAAATAACACAGACTTAAACACAAACTTTACATAAATACAAGTGCACAAGCCATCATTGCATATTAAATGTGTGTAATTACTTGTTAAAAGAGAAGTGCAAGTACTGATTCCAGTACTATGTCACATAAGTACAACTTCTTTTGTGTCTTCGGAATCTATTCATCTGAAATACATACATCCTTAGAGCACAACATGCTATTGTGTGAACGCATCACACACAAGCATTGCTATTTTTATAATCCACACACAGAACAATGAACATGTCCTGGGACATGTCTCTTGTTCATGTATGTACATATAAAGTGTGTGTGTGTGTGTGTGTGTGTGTGTGTGTGTGTGTGTGTGTGTGTGTGTGTGTGTGTGTGTGTGCTCAGCAGTTGCCAGAATAAAGCTGGAGGTTGAGGTGGTCATCCATCAGAGCTGTACTCTCACCTCTCCTGGGACAAAAAGATAGATGCCCCCTCTATCACTGCTGCATGTAGTGCTCATTAAACCCCTTTGCAGTAGTAAGTCACTGTTTCTCTTACTCTCACCTGTATTTAATCGTTTGCACACACATTCTAATGAAAGCTCACAGTATGTAGCAGATATACACATGTGTACTAGTGTAAGCCTTGAATCCAGGGTTTCAGAGTTTCATAGTTTGTGTATTTCAGAGATCTTCAAGTGTACTATAAGGCCACATGATAATAAATGTACTCTGTCTGAAGGCCAGCCACAGGCCTATGATGCAAACACCATCGAAGGAATCCTCAGGCAGTCCTGAGATTGTGCACACTGCAGTGTTGGTGCACACTGCTGTGCCATAACATGGATAGGCAATAAAATCCCATTGATGGCTGCTGCATAGCTCTTAAGATGAAACTTTATTGCAAGCATCCTTGATTAGATTCACAGTGGGGAAATTGAATCTGAAGGGTAATATTCTCAGGAGGGAAAGGGACAAAAACAGCAGCCACTGAGCTGTGAGGGTGAGAGACAAAGTATTAAGTCTGTGAAATCTCACGGAAAAATGGATTTGTCTTTCCAACCTTTACAAAGAAAAAGATCCCCAAAAGCTTGAAGAGTTAGCTACAGGAACTGGGATGAGTGAGAAAAGGACATTTTCAGAATTCTTCTAATATGTAACAACTACCAGCTTATTGCACCATCAGCCCTGTTGCTGTCTGCTCATACTGAAACCTGACAGTAGTATTGTACTTTTACCAAAACATGACAATTCTGGTTTATTTCTACTATTTATACAGTTATACTTAAGATAATTTTTTTGTCAAAAAGATTATATCAGGTGTTGGACACTGACATCTGAATTGATGATAAATTGCCATACAAGTAACCAATTAATGATACTATCTATTCTGTTAAACTGCAACTTGCATCTTAATTTATTTGCATAGAACTTTGAAATTCCTTAAATTAATTGTATTCCTGATTGCTTTTGTTAATAAAAAAAATTCACATAGCAAATATTCAAAGCTTTACTGAAATATTGGACCAAGCTGCAAAATCAAAATGAACGACTACAGCACTAGATTACCATTGAAGTCACAGTAGAGAGAAAACAAGGTGCAATGAAAAACAATGCAGAAAAATGATAAAATATGGTAATATAATATGATGCTAGATTCACCCCTTTGTTTTTATACATTGAGATATTTATTATAATTAATAATTCATGTAATATCATAATTATATAAAATAATCACCATTATCTGAAGTAATATTAATGTGGTAATTGTGTATTGTATAATAATTGTGGCAGGCTTATTGTTCTGGGCTATTTGAGCATCCAGGCAAACCTCATTCAGTTACTGCAAAACGCGAGTTAAAGTCGCTCCCTTATCCACCATTTCCTCTCTTTGCCTATCATTTTTCCCTCCTTCAGTTGCTGACTCAGCCCTCAGGGAGGCTCCTGTGAGGCTAGCCCCGACGTGGTTTCAGTGGGATTAGTGAACCTCTGCTGATGGTAAATGTTCACATGGATCTGTGTATATATACGCCCAAATATGGTGCAAAACTCAATGGTACATAATACATGAACTCTACAGATATTTTACCATGCCCGAAGTATGTGTAAGAGAAGATTTAATCACTGTATTAATTAATTCCTCCAGACATGAAAACACATCATTAACCTCTACTGTCTAATGATAAATGATAACACTATTACTGTTACTGGTTTTGTAACAAAGTGCTCGTTTTCAGGCCAAAACCAAATATAGCGCACTATTACAACTGCAGCATTTACAAGTGGTATCCACGTCTCCCCTGTTGCTGTTCACTCTCAGCTCTGCAGTATGAAAAAACACTACTGCATTAACATCACTTACACACATACACATGTTGTGTTTCCATGCGTTTAGGGGACACAACATACACGTACATTAGCGTGTTGCCCTAATGTTAACCTAACCGTAACATCTTTAAATGTTCAAAAGTAATCATTTGCATCATGGGAACCTGGTACTCGGTGTTCATAAAGAAGCTGCTGAACACACATCTAGACCCTTGTTCATAATAGTACTGTGAGGACAGCTGTTGACATGTGCATTCATTGGATCACTATCCTCACATTAACTATCAAAACTGAAAAATGTATTCTAATCTTAGTCCTAAAACTAAGCAGGAACCCTAGGCCTTTGAAGGTCCATCTGAAGGATCAGGTCCTCACTTCAGTGGTTAAAAATTCATATTGGTTTTCACAGCGACTGTCGTACGGAAGCACACACACAGCCATTGAAAAGCTATTTTCTGTGTGTTCATGAAGAGGGCACGTTGAGTTCCCACTGCAGCTCTTCTCTGATTCTGTAGTCAGCACTAACGGCACGTGGCTTAAACCTACACCCATGTGCACACTAGGACAGGAGCTCAGATACACACATTCGCACATACTCACACAACCTTGGACCTACCTTTACGTACACCCTTGTATTAATGCGTCTTTGCACATGTCTGCACATATGACTGCACACGCACAAAAAGGCCAATGTAATAAGACTCGCTCATATATTTCATACACACAGTCAAACACAGCGGGGAAGTTAAATACATCTAAAAATAGCACCCCATTGGCACCCCCACTGTCCTCATTATTCCTTTCATCGTCCTTATCAGCATTGTGGGGCTCAGTGCTGGACGGTCAAGCCGCTTTCATGGAGCTTTCCTCACGTCCCCACCGACGCCGACATGATCATACCCTCTTTTCAATTCTTGTCTTCCATTTCTCCCTTCTGATATTTCCTTCTTGCATCCTTGGGTCTATTCCCTCTCAATGCCTGCTTAGAGGGAAGCACTGATGATTGGCACCCACCACAGTGTGGAAAGAAGAAAATGAAGGAGGACACGAGGGCGCATCCCAGAGGAAAACCTTTATCTTGGCAGAGTGGGCCCATTGATGCAGAAGACGAACCAAAGCAGATGAACCAAGCAAAGTCAGACGATAAAAGGACACGATAAGGCAAAAACAAGAAGATCAAAAGAGGTGAAGAAGAAGAAGGTGAAAAACAAGTCTTCACAGTCCACACATGACAGTCAAACCTCTGCAGTGCAAACACAACTTAAATTTCTGCTGCCTCATGTATACACATCAGTAGCAATGACATAAAAAATATATTTTAATCACCACCATGACATGAAAATCCATGTAATTAATAAATCGCAAAGGACTGCCTGAGTCATGATGAAGAGGAAAATAGAGTTGGGGAAATTTTCAGTAGAAACAAAAAAAACGTACGTTTTTACAGGTTAATATATAATTGAGAGACTTTTGAAGTCTATGGGCTATATCTTACATCTTTATTAAAAGTAAAAAAAAAAAAAAGTTTTTATGTGTATTATATATATATATCTTTAAAAATGTGATTATTATTTAATTACAGAAACAATTATTTCTTAATAAATGATTAATAAAAAATTTTAAAATGATTGGGTATACTAAAATGTCAACGAAATAACCATCCAAATTTAATAACAACCACCTTATAATTATCTAATCAATAATAAAATGAACTTCAAAAATGGTTTTGATTGTGATCTTTTTAATTAAGTTGAAATAATCAGGATTTATTTTATTTATTTATTTGTTTATTTATCAGGGACATTACACATTAATGAACATTTCTGTAAATGTGTGTCAGGATTAGCATGAAAAAGCTATTTTTCAACCGCTGTCCCTGGGCCAGATGTAATATGGCAGCATTCATAAAATTAAAAACGTTTGAAAAGGTAAAATTACACCCATTCATAATGTCACTTTAGTTCACATACATACTATACACTTTAGATATTAATAACAACATCAGGATAGACATTGGTACATGGGCAGGTAATCACGCAGCACAAAACAGAACAGAAGACGACATGAGAAAACAAAAAGCACAACATGAAGACAGAAAAAGACATGGGAGACGACCTGCATCAGGAGACCTGCTCTAGTGTGGACAATGACAATGAGAGATATTTATATTCTGGCAAGATATCAAATTTTTTATGAAGAATAACAAATTGTAGCCGTGTCTGAGAAATCACTGTCTACTAAGTTACCAATTACAGAAACACCTCTGAAGGAAGTGTGTGAATTCTAAATCACATGATCTGCTCCACATGATGTCATTTCCTCCTGATGAAAACACTGGACAGACTCCAACATATGTTCTTTCTCCTCTTTATGACTTATTTAATATAAAGTAATGTGTGACTCAAGTGTGTATTTATCACACTCTTATGCCAACAGTGTTACTACAATATCTTCATAACCAACTTTAATTTTCAATTTTACTCAATTGAATATATGATATTTAGAAGACTCTTTCTGTAAAAATGTCATGTGGTGTTGTGGTTATGTTGATTTTAGGAATGAAAACAGTAAAAATGTCAAATATATCTGTCAACTATGTTACCCTGTAAAAGGAACTCAAAAAGACCCTCAGTTATATATTGACCCTCACATTTATCATGGGTTTTCTCAAAAGCCACTTTGTTTAAAATATATACATATTTTAATGCAAATTCTTTCTACGGTGGCTATCCAGTATTCAAGGCCTATGTTTATACTGTTACAACCTGTGCAGGTAATACGCACATTATCACTGCAAAACTGAAAAATGTTAGCACTTATTGCATTTTATCTGTATACAAAGCAAGTCTACTGTATATCTAAGTATGCACAACAACCTGACAAAAGGGATGCAACACACATGCTTTAGATTAAAAAAAAAAAAAGGCTAAACATCCAGTGTTTATTCAGTAGAGAGAATCTACCGTAATGTTTTTTGCGTGAGTTGTGATTAAAAACCAGCAGAGAAGTAAGGATAAATTGCTCTATAATGTTTGGAGATGATGCATTGTGCAGTCTGTAAATCTGAATGGGCTCTTAAAGTAGGTTAATAAACCTAATGTTGAAAAATGATGTGACAAAACACTAATTGGCTGACAATGCTCTTTTGAAGAAGTTTACTTCAGTGTAACGGAAGAGCATCCATTTTGTGCTGTCAGTACAGTCTCACAGCAGACTGTGGATGAAATCTTCTGCAATATGTGCGTCACACAGATATGAACACTTTTGTGATTCTTTAATGTCTGTAGCGTCCATGACTGTTTCTAGTCCCCAAAGCTCACAGGAACAGTTTGTTAGGACAGCAGCCTTAAGGGAATACATGCCAGAGAATATAAAATTAGAAGCAGAGTTAGAAAAAAAAAAGAGCTAAATTCATTTGATGCTTTTTTAACATGCTTAAAAACTTGAAAAATTAAAAAGTGATGAAATTCTTGCTCTTTGGAGCCAATAACAGAAACATATAAAACTGTCCGAACCTCTTCATAAACCAGCACCTATAAAAACACAGTGTGGCAATTACAAAAATGAATTTTCTCTCTATTTAGCCTTTCTTAAGTGTTTTATCACCATTTATTATAATAATAACCTCTGGGTTTTGCATTTTCAAGTGAAAATCTGATATTTTTTTCCTATATTTGATTTACTGATAATGTAGATGTTCATAAAAAGTCACAGTAAAGTTTAGGTTTGTTATGTCAGAAACAGAGAAAACAGGAAAAAGTGACTTTATCAGCAAAGATTTCACTAAGTGAACATAAACCAAGTGTCTCCATCCACTGACATTTATCAAACTGGTGATAAATGACAGTTGTTGTTTTTTTTACTGGTGAATCAATGTTGTAGAAGACGATGATGTTTCCACATTCACTATGGAGCTTAATAGGTCCAAATAGGTCATATCTGATGATCATGAAAAGATAACAAACTGCATTTTATGTCAATTATTTACATGTATTGAGAGGTTTAACTCTTTCCCCCATAAAGACGACATTTGACGACCCCCTCCCCGGTACCCTTAATGACAAGTTTTGACACTATTATATCAAGATGTGAAAGATGTGATTTGGCAACCATTAGAAGAGGTTCCATTTTTTAAATGTAATGTTGTGATAGGTAGAGGTGAACACAACCAATATCAGGCCCACCAATAGGATTATTTGATGAATTTTCTTTATTTTTTCTTTGTTTTTATTTTATATTTTTCAGGGGTTTTTTTTTCTTTTTTTGTTTTTACTTCTTTAATTTTTATTTTTATAATTACTAATTTCTTAAATTTTTATTTATTTATTTTTAATTTATTTTTAATTTTGTTTTAATTCTTTTATTTTCAAAAAAAATTAGTTAAATTAAAATTCTAGTAATAACAAATTTTCACTGTTATTTCTGGAAGTTTGGCTAAGTAGTGACAGTTGTAGCCACTGGAAAAAGAAACGATACACTGGAAAAATCAAATGTTCCATAGTAACATATATATGGGTTGTTCCTAGTAGGTGTCCAAGGGGGAAAGAGTTAAGGGATCAGAAGTTATTTGGTCTACAGTGACTGTTTGGATCTTTATGGGTTAAGTCTCCTCCTTGCCTTGTTCTACTAAGATGAGACTGACAAAATAGGGACTCCCTGCCACTACACACCTGTAGGCTGACAAAAACACACTTCTGCCCACACAAAGCATGTGCTCCCCATCAAAACCAGACACATACCAAGCACAGATAAGTCCCTAACCCTCAGCGAAGCCCTCTGAAACAGGAAAAGAGCACTTGTAGTGGGATTTGACGGGTGCGAGTGGTTCAAGGGGGCTGTCAAAGCTGAGAACGTACACAGAAGCAGGCAAGGAGAGGCTGGGGTCGCTTCAAGGACTCAAAGAAAAGAAAAGCAGAAGTGAGGAAAAAAAATGTGAGCGTATGTGGACTGGAGAGCCGCGTGGAAATAGAAAGAAGCAGTACAAAAGGGAAAGGAGAACAGAGAGCGGAGAGGGTTGGATGTGATGAGAGCGAACATTGTAAGTGAAGCTGCACATGATGAGAGGGGTCAAGAGGGAGAAAAGAAGGAGAAAGTGAAAAGGTGATACACTGCTAGCCCTGCTGAGGGAACATGTTAGTACAGGGAGGTACAGTGTGGGAAAAGATGAGAAAATGAAGAGAAACAGAACAAATTATCATCAATGAGAGGCGGCCTGCTCAGTGTAAATAATTTGGATGAAAGTAAGAAGTGCTGACAAATCAATTTTTCTTTATGTTAGTACTGTAATGTAAAACGAGGAAGGACACTGAAACACAAGGACACAAGCTTCTTTCAGACATTTAACTAAGACACAGATCAAGAATCTATCATCATCACTTCAGTGAAAATATCAAATGAGTCAAGTCCCATTTAGTGAAATACTGTAACTACAGTACAGTACAGTACTTCATCAACATCGTGTTTTAAATATATCGTGATATAAACATATCACACACAGCTGTCTGAAACACAATGAAAAAGACAAAATCCAATTGTACCGATCAGATGGAGCCCCAGTTAACCAGCAGGTACTCTTAAATAAATGTGTGGTAATTTATCCTTTTGGTGAAGTTTGTTTTAATATTAAAAGACTGATATTTTGCTTTTTTAAATGGAATTCTGCATTTTAAAACATTTTCCTGCAGTCTACATAAACTGTAAATGCTATGCTTGGGTCTGAATTCTTCATTAATTCAACTCCACTGGTCCATCTTTAACCCTATTTCTGAGTAATAGCATGAGAAAGGTTGTTTTGAGCGTTGGCCCTTTAAATGCAAATGAGCCATTCCACCCCCCACCCCCTCCAGGTTGTTGACCGTGCTGGTCTGACTTGTGTTTGTTAATACATCCAACAACTGAACATTTTAGGTAATGGGCTTGAAGTTTGGACATATTTTCAGTATGAACTACAACCGCTGCTGCTGACAAACAATTATGTCGTACTCAGAGAAATGCTTGGTGGAAGTCTTGACCTTGTATGTGCAAATGGTGTAACGTAACTAGTTATAGACGTAACAAATTAAAAAGGAATTATAACGGGTTGTAGAAATCCACTCGATTTTTGCCAAAATGAATATGAAGATAGCTCTGCAGCACCTGGAGGGTTCACAATCAAACTTTATCAACTATTTGGGTCCACAGATACACAAATAAGTGAATCAAAGACCAATAAAAGTGGGTTTAGCAAAATATGAACCCTTTATAATGTAAACTGCAGACTTTTCTCCAATGGTCCTGGCTGGTGACAATACCACAACATCAGCATCCCATTCTGAGCATGTTCAAAGTTACTACAGAGGATCAACATGAAAACACGTTAAATTGTGATTTTCATATCGTTAGAGGTAACTGTGAAATTGTTTTTGTGTACAGTTTTGTTAGTGTAGTACCATGAAGGACACTCTGGTGTGTATAAAAAAGTGTTTGCATTTTTCTCACTAGGAAGGACACACACTGCTGAATGTATATAAAAATATAAATGGCCACATCAGCATAAAAAAAAAACAAAGAAGCAATGTCTCAAAATAGTTACAACCTTAGACAGCACATGCTTCCATTTTGAATAAATGGAGCATGAAAGAGGGATGAACAGCCAAAACAGCCAAGCTCAACACCCACCGCCCTATGACCTCCTCAATCTGCTCCAAACATACACACACCTTCCCCACCACGTTTAGTCATGCATCTCGGTGGCGGAGCTAGAAAATTTTACATTGGGTGACAGGAGGCGTTGTCAGGGTGGCATGTGGACATCCTCAGTATGGTACATGGAATCTCTATATATGTATAATATAGGTCAATAACACTTTTAAACTAACTTTTGAATTGTTATGCACTAGAATAGAAAGTTCCTTCTCCCTAATTTTGTCATAATTATGGATAAATTAAGATATATGTAAATCTTTACATATTTAACCTTATGACAAAGGCTTTTAGTTAACACGTTATTTTATTGAGTAACATGTTATGTCACTGAATCTATATGGAAAATTAAAACATATGTGCTCCTGCTGAAATAATGGTGGATCCTCGGACTTCCTGTCATCACTATCTCCATCTGTCCATCCATCCAGTTGATGAATTCATCTTTTATTTCAATACTTTGAGAGGTTTTTGGGCATAGTGCTGATTTTATTTTCTTTTTTTGTTAAGTATAGTTTTTAGAGTCTAAAGTTATGGGTGCAGGTGCGGGAGCAGATCCGTCCCTGGTGCATCTCTCTCATGTTCAGTGTTCAGACTCTTCCTTCTGCCTGGGATATTGAACATGTGTGTCCACAGGCGTACCCTTGACAAAGGTGTCCTTGTTTCAGTATCCCACACATCTGCATGACACACCAGCATGGACAAAGAACAATGCACATAAGTAAAAATAAAGGCTGTCAAACTCTGCCAAACAATGCAAAATGATCCTGAATACATATATCTAATAAACCTAATTTAACACATTTTTTACATTCATTCTGTTGTAAAAACCAATCCAACAGATTTGATGACATTTGTTTTAACCTATAATTTTACCTTTCACCTAGCAGTTTTAGGACAGCATGTTAGTCACGCAATGCTAGCAAGACAGTTAACAGTAACATGTCTTTGCTAGTATATAACCCTATTCACATAGGATAAGTGTCGCCTTAGGTGTTCCATGTGTTACCTGGTAAATTGTAATAATCCCAGAGATTTACATGGTGAATACAAACTTTTGCCTTCAGGAAGGAGGTACAAAATGCCCAAATATCAGCTCAATCGCTTCACAAACTTTTTCTTTCCAGCTTAGAATCTTGAACTACAAAGACTTAGACTTAGGTTTCCTGTTTCTTTCGGTAATGATTACACTAATATTATGCATTGCATTCACATTATTGTATTATTGTTTTTAATTTTAAATTTGATATTGTTATGGCTGACTGGCGCGACAACATCGGTGGCCTAACAGATGTACAGTATGTAGCCTGTGCAATATCTGCCCACACAGTTGTTCTCTACCTATGGGGCACTACAGTACAGTGTTTTAATTTGGGTATTATTGGATGCAGCTACCAGCCAGAGACCTTTCTGTGTGGTGTTTGCATGTTCTTCCTGTGTTTACGTGGGTCGTTTCCTATACTACGGCTTCTTCCCACCAACTAATAAAGACTTGCACTGATAGGATAATTAGTCAACTCAAAACTGCCCATAGGTGTGAATGTGACAGTGACTGTTCTTTTGTGTATGTCAGCCCTGCGATGAACCGGCGACTCATCCAGATAGGCTCCAGCACCTCCATGACCCTAGTGAGGATAAAATGAGTTCAAAAGATGAATGAATGAATGAATGAATGAATGAACGCAGCTAGCACCATGCCCCAGGAAAATTTCCCCAAGGGGACAATAAAGAGTATCATATCATATGGTATTGGTTCGTATCATAATCCTGTGACAATCTGAACAACTGTTTTTCACCACACACATTGGACCTGTGATAATATTAGCCCTGTGCAAGTCAATATCTCTGTGATTTGGTGGATTTTGGTACATTTTTGTTTCTTCATGCAAGTTTTGAGCCTATTTAGTGATAGAGGACCATGATGAGGCCACTGATGATAAATGAATGTTTTGGATGAAAATTTAATAAAATATAAATATTCACTAAAACAGCTAATTTACATCCTTCCGAAGATCAAAATCTGAAAGAGACGATCAGATGGATGACATGCATAACGGCTACAGTCAGGAACATTCTTCTGTATTTCAGTATCAATGATCTATGAGTGGTGAGCCTTGGTATCAGAACTGGTGAACAATATCAGTAAATCTGAGTAAAAACAGACTTTACCTGCCCCATGTGAATGTACCACAAACACAGACATAAGGGTTGAGTTCTAAATCACTGGAGATCCCAGTTCACACTAGTCCTGTCCTGCATCATTACATTCACCCACTCTAACATTTTTTTTTTTTAAAAATTGCAAACATGAAGAGGATCCAAAGCATAAAATTACAATTTGTACACATGCACATGTGGACACATTAGTGGAAAACCACATGAGACCTACATGGAATGAAACACTACCATCACCCAGAGACATGACCTGTGAACATGTAACAAGTCAATTTACATTCTCCAGTCCCTCTGTTGAAGTCAAATGGTAATGATGCCATGGGATAATGATTCTCTGTGGGTTTGTTAGATTTAGATTTGCATTTAGCAGCACATTTAAATGTTTCTGTGACCTTTTAAGCCCAGATCACTGAGAAATTGTACTAGATGAGACGAGGAGAAATGAAAATCATAGAGCGATGGAAATTAAGACTGACGAGAAAAAAAGAGGTGAAGAAATACTTTAACCTCCGTATCTCTGGTAAGAGGATCTAATCTTTGAGCAAATGGAGTGAGAGAGGCTGAATTGATCTCACATGCGACATGTGACCTTTCACATGCATTAAGCCATGAATATGAACACTCCTGGCCATAATGCGGTAGAGCAGTATTACCACTGACCACAGAGAAAGAAGACACTATTCTCCCACAACCACCATGTAAGAATCATGCCATATGAGTGGTTTTGTAATGTGAGAGATATTGATGTATAAAAAGTATTTCTGTAACATGTTACTCAAGACAGCATCTCTGCAGATCCTCCTCCTCTTCTTCTGTGTTTTAAACTTACATAAGTCTGTGCTGCCTTTGTGCACGGACAGCATCAGTACAGCAAAAGGTCTGTGCAATGTAGGAGTGAACTATCTCTCTTTTGATAAACTGCAGCAAAATGCAGCGGGACTGCTTATAAAGACACATCACCATAAATACGACTGAAAGAAATCCAATTTATTCAAGATATCGATACAACAGTTAGTGCCGTCATGAAAATAAATCCCTTCGTCAGGTCATAAATGGCTATGTGCATCTTGAGAGGTTGAGGACCGGAGCTCACCTCTTCTGCCATTAAATCATTCATGACCCTGCAGTGCTGTGGACCACACGGTGCCAGACCTGCCTCCACCAATCTGTGTCTCTGCTCTGACAGTAAGCACACACACTACTAGATTCACTGTTTTAAGCCCTGCACTAAAAGCAGTCTTCGCAGACGGCAATTACAGATGCTCATCCAAGCAGGCACACACATTCACCAACACTCAGACAGTTGGTATTTATTTCTGTCTCCATGATCTTACCCCTCACACCTGTGTCCTGTTCTCCCCTCTGTGACAGCATGAATCTACAGTATAAAGATATGTCAAAATCTGCTCCTCGCTCTGATAGTCTTTCTCCGTACGGCACTCCCCACACCATCGATCAGCCTCGTCTTCCATATTCATGAGCTCTGCAGAGGGTCTGGAAGGGCAGAATGGACAGCAATTCTTGACAGAAGGGGGTTCCCTAAGACAATGTCCTCTATCTCTTCAGGCTGTCGTGTACTTACAGAAATTCCTGCACTTATCAATACGTTTGTAATGAAAATGAAATCTTGGTTAAGTTAAACTACCATTAACACAATTTAGATGCATCTGTCTATATGGTTGCATTTCTCCCTAAACCTGTGACACTAAAACAACTGCACAACATGTACAGTTTTACACCAGGTATGCCTCTGCCATATATGTTGTCCTCAAAGACAATCCAGATATGGATGTAAATCTGGATTTTTTATTTTTTTGTGCTTTGAGGATTCTTCACAATTGGGCACACATTTTCTAAAAAAGTAAAAGGCAGCTATTGTTTAAAAGAAAGAATAAAAAGTTTTAAAAAAGCCACCTATATTAGTGATTCTCTAAATCTGCATGTGACGGACAGTCATTCTCCATCTGATACTAGTACTAACTGTTCTAGTATCACATCTAGTAGTAATTAATGATCAACAGGAGTCCAGATCATGGGAGGAAGTTTTAAAGGTCAAGAAATTGATTCATAACATATAACGGTTGTTGTGTATCAATATTCATAACATAGTGGATTATTTAGTGTGACAGATATTAGTTTTATGCCATTTCTATGGTATCAGATATGAAATATATGAAGAATACTGATAAGGACAAGAAGCAATAGAGGTTAAGCCCCTTGAAATGAATAAAGCATAATAATATGATGTCACTAAAAGTAATCACATCTTAAATGGTGGAAAATGATGTGGATGTCATGGAGAAATAAGACATTTCTGTTATTTTCATTCAGCTGCTTTTGTACATGTAAGTGGGAACATCATGATTGTACACGATTCTTGGAGCTACATCAAATGATGATGACCAGCCAACTATTAAGCACAGAAAACCTACAAATCCCTTTGTCCTAGTTGATGACTTTTATTGAATTTTGACCTGAAATGAGCAGTAGCAGGCTTTGGAGGCAGGAGTCTTGCACTGTAAGGTTTAGTTAATAAAACTGTCAGCGTGGAGCCCTACATAATGAACTGTGGTAATGAGATTATTTATAGGAGCCACCTAAGACAAGATGGTTTATAAGGTGCATGAAGAAAGATGTTTGTGTCTTATCACTGGTTAGACAGACACAAATAAATCACATGATCTGAGTCATCGTTACCTATACTAAGTACATTACAATGTACGGTTAGGAACAGAACATAGTACAATGAATAGCACTGGAGGTAACTGTCACTGAATATACTGTTTCTCTTAGATATCTGGAAAATGATCATCAAATGTCGGTTTTAACCTCTTCATCCTTGAATTTCGTCTCTGTGACAATCAAGCCCATGACTGAACAAGTGCAGAATTCCTTAATGAATAATTGATGACTCTGCGTAACAGTATTGCAGAACAGCATTGAATTACTGCACTGGAGCAAAGGGAGAGGCGGGTGTGAACACAGCTTGTGTGTGTACTGCATGCTCGGCTGGTATCTGGGGCAATGTGTGACTCTGTGTGTGTCGGATAAAGACGGAGCCCTCCAGGCGACACAAACCAAACACAAAACAAACTGATTCCTCCCACATTGTCAAGGCAGGTCCTCCACATTTACTGTCCTCTCTGCCTTTACTCTCCTCAGGACATGTCCATGTCTTGTGGGTGATCTTTGAATTAAACTGTCAGCATCCTGACTGCATCAAGCTGTGCGGTAAACCTACTCAGATGCTGACCAAATCACAGTGAAGTTAAATAGAAAGAAAATGCAACTGTGTTATGGCCAGCAGAGGGAGCTAATCCCAGCTCATGTTTTATCTGTCCAATCCATCTTCAATGAATCAAATAGTAATAGAATAGTAAATTAAACCTTTTACTGTGCATCAGATCTAATTGATTCACTTTCTGTGTATAACTTACTAAATGCTTAACAGTCTACCTGTCTATTACATGAAATTTCTGGTAGTTATTTCCAGATGCTTCTATTGCTCTGCTCTTTAAGAGTGAATGTTTATATGCCATACAACAGTAAACTTTCATTAATCATCACCATAGAGCATACAGACAAGTTGAAAGATTATATTTGTAACTATCCAATTTAATGTTGCATCCACATCTGCTCTATTTTGCATTTTAGTTGATGAGAGCAGTAATGACATTTAAACTGGGGGAAAATAAATGTCACGCTGAAGATAAATTATCAACAAAACTGAAAAGGTTTATTCTTGACCCTGAAAAGTGTTTTCAGTGTATGACAGACTATGTACAAAATAAAATTCTCTAGTGGTATATTGCATTATTAAGTACACTGTGTTAAGATCAGTGGGGTTTTAAGCCATAAATAAAGATTAGAAATTGCAGGATCTAAAATGTGTCAGCAGACATCAGAGGACAAATAATGCCTGAGCTATCAGCTGATTGTGGATTTACACTGTTAAAACCAAATAAGAAGGATTTACACGAAAACAAAACATTTTACTGCACTTACAATCCAGATTTTCACACTCACCCAAACACCTCTGCTCAATATCAGGATATTCTAAGCACATTATATAAGAACTGAGGCTGAAGGGTTCAGGGATACTACAGTATTGAAACAAGTGCATACACAAAAATAAACCCTTTGAACTCACAAAATGCTGCTAAAAACACAATGTAATAATTAAATTCTGTTTTTTTGTTAACAAATAGGCCTTGTGAGTTACTTTAAGTTGAAACACATAAGAATATGAATGCTTATATCAGTTGTAGATAATACAATTAATTATATCCATATATAATTTGCACAGAGGACATAATATTTTGATTGTTAATATCATCTGACAAAACTTAAACTTCCAGGACAAAGATGGCTCGAGTACAAGAAGGAGCAAGTGAGCACTAAAGGTTGAAAAATGGGTGGGAATAAATACGTGAGTAGGTGACAAAGTGGATTCAGTTTCATCAACTCAGCAGGAAGCAAGAATTGCAAAAATGACAAGAACAGAATGACAGCAGGGGATGTGGGGTAAGAAAACTGATGAATGATGGGGAAAAAAGCAGAGTCTTAAATGGAAGTTGCTTAATAATGACCTTCAAATCATTGACAAAAAATGGGAGGGGCTCAATGGAGAAACAGAAGAGATGGAGGCAACAGAAGAAGAAGAACATGGATGTCTTGTTACAGAGTTGGAGTGTCTTGATGTTTTAGAATGTGTTTGAGCTACAGTCATAAAGGATTTTAAAATTAAGTAACTGTTTTTTCTTTGGGAAACTATAAAAGGAAGGAGACTGACAACATAATATCAAACTGTACAGCTGTAAGGCAATGTTACTATTAAATATACTGTGATATACTGGATTAATCATGCATTAAAAAAACAGGATCTATTCCCATTTACATAATTTCATTTTACGAAAACTGTATAATAAACTGCATAAAATCTAAATACAGATGTGGGAAAAATTTTTAGATCATCAAAAGTCATCAAAAACAATGGTTGTGTAATCAAACACTAACTCCTGTGTGTATCATGTGACTAAAATAGACAGAAAAGAAAACATGGAATGTCTAAAAACACAGTTTTTGTCAGTACAATGTCATAGCTATTGATGGAAGAATTTATGTGATTTTGGTTATTTTCAAGAAAACCATGGAAAATGGATAGATATCAGCTCTTAAATTCAACTTATGAGCTAGTTTATTATACTTTGCCAAGCAAATGCACCTTTAGTTGTACCAGGCATTAAAATGAAAAGGAAACTGAAGAAAACATAGGGTGGTCTAATAATTTCTTCCAGGACTGTAAACCCATAACAATACTGACACCGCATCCACAAGGCATTTTAAAACAACACAAAATTAACTATTTTCACATAATAACAAAACATACATTAATAATCAAGTCAAATGTTTTTGACATTCAGTGTAAAAATATTCTAATACTTGGGTATACACCCTTGGAAAACTAAAAAGAAACCAGGATGGCACATATAAAATATCTTTCCAAGGCATACTGTCATACTCTGTCTCTGTTATGGAATCACGGTTGAAATTTTTTTACATATTTTAACTCTTATCACAGATACCAGACTTTAAATGTGATTGAGAATAGACTGTAAGCTTTTCAATAGTTGACAGGTTCATTAAAATATTATAAGCTTCAGTAGAGCCAATGGTGAAACATTTAAGGCATGACTAAATACTGAAGAGTTGTGACAGTTTCTTTAAAGCATTGACAATAAATCAAAACATAGATCTAGGAGTTATTTTAGTCATATGTAGAAAGGCCCAGAGGCCGTAACATAGTCATACAAAAAGGAAGCCACAATGAGCTTCATACACTCACTATAGACGTGCACACATTAGCATCAGATGCAGAAGTGTTCCACCAGCGTGTAGGCAATTAAAGGTCATGCCTAAGGGTACACTGAGGCCAAAGTCACAATACTCTATACTGTGGCAAACATTTTCTCCATTACCAGCAGACTAACTGTCCTGCTCTGCCTCAAGCCCTGCTATATATTCTCCTTCACTTAGAAGGGGAGCGGGGGTAATGGGAAAAATGAGAGAAGCAGCCAAGGAGTAAGAGAAAAGCACATGGTGAAAGCAGCCAAATGCAGAGTAGTCAAGATTTAACTCCAGTTGTCAATAAAAATGAATAATTCACCTGAAAGACATGCTAGATCCTGGAGCTGTCAGTCTCCTCATACCTCTCTGATTAACATGATGGAACATGGACCAAACTGGGTTGGAAACAATAAAATCAAAGAGGCCATAGTGCACAACTGGCTGACCTAATCCATACGGGAAAGATGGATTTTCAGCACAGTATGTTGCTGTACAGGAAATGAAATATGGATGTGAGCAAAGAGCATCTACTGTTGGGGTGTAGTCTGTTAAAGGACACAGTTTCTGTGTTTGTGAAGGAGTTAATTGGAGCCGTCACTGAGCCAGATGTTGGTGTTGAGCAGGGTCAGGTTATCGCACACACATAGGGGCCCAAAGTGGAAGGAGAATCAAGGGCAAAGTAGAAAGAGACAAGTATTGTACTGCTGTCCTCTAATAGATTTACACTGAAGATGAGCTTTTGTGTGGAGTTAATCACAAAAGCATTGGTCATGATATATTAAAAATGAGGACATGCTTAATAAAAGTGACCAACTGGCTGACAGGCAGGAGGACATACAAATGAGATGATGTCAGTGTTCATATTATGATTGGACAGTCCTCCACAATATCACTAGGTGGCGACATTCAACTCTCTCACTGAGCACCCAATGCTGTGCTGACTAAGGGCTGGCTGACAGTCGATTTGTGTGTGTGTGTGTGTGTGTGTGTGTGTGTGTGTGTGTGTGTGTGTGTGTGTGTGTGTGTGTGTGT
>JAPTGZ010016760.1:0-20520 GCA_029814645.1 Fowleria isostigma
CTAACTAACTAACTAACTAACTAACTAACTAACTAACTAACTAACTAACTAACTAACTAACTAACTAACTAACATATATAGATAAAGGTAATCCTCACATTGCAAATTTTCACATCTTAAAACATCTATTTTAGCACTGATGTGACACCTAGATCTTCCCATTTAATTTTTTTGGATCCGTCTCTTCTTTCCTTCCTAATGTTTTTATACTGTGTCTGTATTATATTTCACAGTAAACATGGTGCAGGAAAATAGGTCAGCTTGTAAAAGGAGGAGAGGAGTGGGGTTATTTCACATGTCGCGTGCCAGCTTTGTATTTGCATCATCCTTGTCATTCTCCAACACAAACCACCACTGGTCACACAGAGTTTCTACACAAATCCACTTGAGACCTGCTCTATTAGACTGTCCTCAAGCAAGATATGAACTCCAGAGTTCCTGAGTGACAAGACATGAACAAACAGATCTTGCAGTCTTCTTAATCTGTCACTAAACAAGTTCCACAATGCAAGTCCTAAAACCAGGAGTGTGCTTGAGTTCTTCAGTGACTCTTCACAGTCAGCTCCAAGTGGTCTGACTTCCTTGACTGTCAACTCTCAGACTTTGCCTTGTTTTCCGTCCTAAAAGTTCCACAGTATAAACAAGTCTCATGATGACTCATAAGAACAGCAACAAGTGTGTGGGTGTTGTAAGTGTAGGTGGTGAAATATTGCTAAAATAAGGCAAGTACCTCCTTGTGATGAAAACATATCAGGTTGTGAATGATAAAAAAGGTGAAATTGAAGCGGTAACATAAGGATATTCACATGACACCATACTACAGCGACCCAGGTCCGGTTCAGTCAGTCCAGAGGTGTCCAAGTCATTCTAGTTCAGGAGCCACATTCAGCCCAATATGATCTGAAGTGGGTAGAACCAGTAAAATAATAACAGTAAAAATGTCAAATTATATTATGAAAGTGTTTACATTTACACATTGTACTTAAAAATGTAAATAATGCAAACCTGAAATGTCTTGATAAAAATAATTGCTTTTTTTTTTTTTTTTTTTTACAGTACTGTCTCAGTTTATCATTTACACTTGTGCATTACAACTTACAGATCACAGTGGATCAACTAAGACTCAAATCATTTAATGATAGGCAGAGTATTGCTAAACTTACACTTGTCCTAAGTTTATGTTATCACATTTTTTGTTAAAGTATAGTTTGTAAATGTAACATTTTTGTGGACTTTTACTTTTTGCCCTAAAACAAAGAGGAAACATTTAGAGCTGTTAGTATTTATAGGTTGTTATGATAGTATTCTCCTGGTCTGATACACATTAGATCATATTAGTCTGTATGTGTAACCTGAACCAAAACCAGTTCAACACCTTTAAGTGTTAATATCTTCAGTGTTCAGTGATCGTTTTTGACACCTGTGACTTTGTCTGTGACAGTATCTGTAAAAAACAAACAACCCTCATGATACTCCCAGGTTTGACAATATCTTGGTGTTGATTCTATAAATCTGTGAACACCTTTCTTCCCTCATTGTTGTGTTTTAATGCTGTTGGTCAGAAATCTCCCATAGATGTTCAGTTCATTGAGATCTGGTGAATGTGAGGGCCGTAAAATACAGTGTAATTCACATTAGAACCTTTGTGTCCTATAGATGTAGGAACCTGGAAAAGGCCATTCCCATCTAAAATTATAAGATATACAGTCCTGGATAAAAGTCTTTTTGCAGGTACCCATCCATTTTATAACACATAATAACTTGACTGCTAATTTACCAATTGGAGTCATTAATAAGTCATATTGATGGTAAGCATCTGTGCTTTATTTATATTCTACAAAACTAAAATTTCATAGATTTCATAAACATTTATTGCTTGATAATGATGAACAAATCCATTTCTAGCTGGACAGAAGTCTTGTCGCAAATTATAATCAATCAAGTTACACTCAAAAAATTCTATCTTTTTCTAAAGTTATAAACAAACACTGATCAAAATTCAGTCTATTATTGCATTATGGTCTAAAAATTTTAATTTAATTTTGTATGGGTTCCCTTAGCCTGCAGTTGTCATCTGGTTTGACAGAGAGTGGTAGAGTTTGTTGATGATGTCATCAGGGATGGAGGGTATGCATCCCAGAGCTGCTCTCAGTTCTTTGGTTTGGTCTTTCATGCTTCCTCTTTCATTCTTCCCCAGATGTGTTTAATGATATTCATATCTGGAGACTGTGCTGGCCAAGCCTGAAGAACCTTGAAATTCTTCACCCTAAGGAACTTCACAGTGGAACCTGAGGTGTAGACAGGAGCTCAATCTGCCTGAAGAATCTGACCCCTCTTGTAGTTAGGAATTCAGTGGAAGGCAAGAACATATTGATATTTGACACTGTCAGTGTTGCCTCTCCTACTTTACAGATCTCCCTGGCACCGCCATACTAGATGGAACCCCAAACTATAATTTTTCCACCTCCAAATTTAACTTTTTTTTGGGTAAAGTGAGGCAAACAGGGTCTAGCAGGTCGTCTTCAATACCAATGGTATTTGAGATGAACTCAACTGATGATTGAAAATTCTGAAAACTGAAAAAATCAATTTTTCTCCACTTTTCTTCTGTCCAACCATTCTGCAAGCTGTGGACCTTGGCAAATGCAACACAGTTTATGAGTTGTCTTTTGTTTAGTGCTAGTTTCTGAGCAGCAGTGCAACCAAGGAGACCATTACGAGCAGAAATTAGATATACAGTTGTTGTTGAAACAGGTCTTGCTGGTTTCCAGTTCTCCTGGAGCTGTGTCCAGTTGAAAAGGGACTGGCCTTAGGCTGTTGAACCATCAGTCTGTCCTCTCGAGTAGTTGTCTTGCGGGGTCTTCTGGACCTGGGTTTGTCATGAATACCACCAGTTTCTTGGTAGCGCTCACAAATCCTCTTCACTTGCTGCTTAGATCCACTGGAGATGTTCTGAACTTCAGCAGGAGACCTGGACTTCAAGCTCTGTATTATCAACACTTTGGTCTCTGGGCTGATCTTGGGCATGTTGTCAGAAGAGCTGTTGCACTTCAACTGGTGTCTTGTGTCAGATTTCTGTTTTTATAGTTGAAAATTTCCCATATTTGCAGCACCAAGCCTTTATTTGTTTTATCTTTGTTTATTGTGGCCTGCAAATTTCAGCTATTTGGTTGTGACATGATTTTTGTCCAGGTTAAAAACTGTTATGTGGATCTTAAACAAGCTGTAACTATTCAAAATATATTTTAAAATTTCAGTTTTCTCACATGTAACAGTCTCTAGTTCTTTGGAATTATTTTGAGTCAGTGCTGATCTTTATTACATAATCTGGAGTCCAGATATTAAATATTTTCAGTATTGTGTACTTATGCAACAAGACTTTTGTCCAAGACTGTAGATAATCACCCAGACTGTTTTGGCACTGACCCTAATCCGGCCCCCATAGCTGAACACCAGGGGGCATATGGGTTTCAGAAAATTCTGTTAATGTTGGTCATCTCCATCCCAAACCATAATCAACTGAGTCTGCTCAGCATTTTTACAAATGCCTGAGTTCACTGGTGTAGACAGTGAGTAATATTCATCCAAACTGTATTCTCCTTCAATTTGTTACTTGTCTGTATCATTGAGAACAATGAGGTCAGTATTTATTTTTGCTGTTGCACAAGCATTTTCTAATAAACAACAGACTGAAAACACTTTAAGGAATGCGTCAGCTGTAGTAGTGATTTAGGCAGTGATTTAAGATGTGCATTACATAGATGTATTAGAGAAATTATTACCTGTGACATGCCTAGAATGAGTAAAATAGTAACATGTGAGACATTCTGTCCTACGCCATGGCCTTGGTGTGTGTTGAAGGCTATATTTGGTCTTGTCTGGAGAAATAAACACCATTCTTTATTGAGATATTAGAACATATGTCTATCAGTTCACTCCAAAAGCTCTTGTAGAAGAGTTAAAAGTATCAAAACATCCATGCACTGTAGATATGTCTGCATTTATTATATTTGTCATTTATTCAGGTGTTGTCTTTATATTATACTAATGCAGTATTTTTCATGGTAAACCAGGACACATCAGAGAAAACCACTGTCACACTTCACACATACTCGTACACTACCACATATGCAGTTGTAGTTTATAAAGTTGCGGAAAAAATTATTAGACCATCAAAGTCATAAAAAACAATAGTTAGGCAATAAAGTACTAACTCCTGTATGTATTATGTGACTAAAACAGACAATGAAAAAAAAAAACATGGAATGTCTAAAAGCAGTTTTTGTCAGTACAAAGACAAAGCTAAGCCATGTAAGAACTTATGTGATTTAGGTTACTATAAAGAAAACCATGAAAAATGGATAGATATCAGCTCTGAAATTAAACTATTATGAGCTATTTTTTTTTTAATTGTTATCATTATATTTGTCCAAATGAATGTACCTTTAGTTGTACCAGGCATTAAAATGAATACAAAATTGAAGAAAACATAGGGCAATCTAATAATTGTAAAACACTACAGTTCTATTTATAAATCCCTGAGCTTTATGAGTTTATAATAAGACTACTAATACTACAAAATTACCTCCACCTGCTGTAAAAATGAAATATTGAAATACTGTTTAAAAGCTAATGAACCAGAAGTAATCATATAATCTTGATAAGTCTGCTGCACAATAAATAACATTATCCTATATCTGATACCTACAGGGTAAATACTTTAGTGTTATTTTTCTGAAGTGTTGCTACTTTAATTCTGCTTTAAATAAAGTTTGTCCATGCATGGCAGCAAAAGAGTGCAACACACTTCTGCATCAGTCTGTGCCACAGTATTAATGTTATTATAGTGTAATAGAACTGCGCAGGTCAAATGTGACTGGGTTAAATTGTTGTCAGTGAATCAGCTTTTTTTTTTTTTTTTCAGCGTCTGAGAACAAATTGTTCCGTGAGTAAAACAAAACAATCTGCTTTCCTGTCGCTAGAGGGCGCGCTTCTTGTTTATCACATAAACCTGCGGCTGCTGGATCATTGTAACATATTAAAACCTGTTCGGATCACTTCTGTTCGAATGGGTATTGATTTTCTTGGAGTGTATTGATGAAGACCCACCCATGTTTTCTTTCTTTTGATATTCAGGACTTCCATACTGAGGTTCCTCGGCTCCTCATCGCGGTTTGATCACGTTTTCCGTGGACCAATCAGACGCGTCGGGGATGCTCCACTGCGCTATAAATCCAACGTGGACGCGGAGGGAAGCAGGAATGAAAAACAATAGACAGATCCACACTGACCACATACTTACAAGCTGTTTTCACCGTTTGATATTTTTCTACACCTAACATACGGTAAGCGTTACCGGACATTCAGGATTATTATCGTCATCAGATCAGTTTGTTTTGTGTTTGCGTCTTAAACTTTGCTTTTGTTTTCATGTGTTGAGGCTCTGTTCAGTATTTGCATGTCTACTCTCGTTGAGTTTTTGCAGTCCTCCTCATTTTGTACACTTTACTTTGTAGAGTAACCTTTCACATCAGCTGTTAAAATAGAACACTAACCTTTGAATGAATGTTGTTTTCTACCCTCATGCTTTAAGGCTCTACCTTTAACCTCACTCATCTCACTAGGGACCTTCTCTTTCATCCTCTTTACATCCTACTCCTTTATGATCACTGCTGAAGAAGCCTTATCGTCTGCCTTCTTCACTTTGTAGGTTTCAGGGTCAAAGATGGCCACTTCATTAAGTTCTAAACTGAACAAAGCTGTGAAGCAGCAGTACATGAGTCTCCCTCAGGGAGATAAAGTCCAAGCCATGTACATCTGGATAGATGGATCCGGAGAGGGACTGCGATGCAAGACCAGAACTTTGGATTTTGAACCCAAGAAGATTGAGGGTAAGAGTTATTGTGAATCTAATCAATAGCAGTGCAAGAAAACACTTGATAAGATTTGTTTCGAAGCCCATTGATTTAATGTAATGTTTTTTTTTTCCTTTTATCAGATCTTCCTGAGTGGAACTTTGATGGTTCCAGCACCTATCAGTCTGAAGGCTCTAACAGCGACATGTACCTGATCCCTGCAGCCATGTTCAGGGACCCCTTCAGAAAAGACCCCAACAAGCTGGTGCTCTGCGAGGTGCTCAAGTACAACTGCAAACCAGCAGGTGAGCCATTAGGAATGAACTGGAGTGACGCAGATGCTAAAACTGTCTTGCATTTCACTTAATTTCTGTCTTTTGTGTCTACAGAGACTAATTTGCGCCACATGTGTAAAAAGATCATGAGCATGGTGGAAAACAACCACCCATGGTTTGGTATGGAGCAGGAGTATACGCTGCTGGGTGTAGATGGACATCCCTTTGGCTGGCCCTCCAACGGTTTTCCAGGTCCACAAGGTGAGTGTTACGTTTCCCCCTTTTTGTTTTGTATGATGAGGAGACACGAGGTGGCCATCTGACTGTTTGTTTGGATTTTGTTGTCATGGTTAGGGCCTTATTACTGTGGAGTGGGTGCAGATAAAGCATATGGACGGGACATAGTAGAAGCCCACTACAGAGCCTGTTTGTATGCTGGGGTCCAGATCTGTGGTACCAACGCTGAAGTCATGCCAGCTCAGGTATTTCCTGTCATTTTCATATTATTTACAGATGTTCTTTAAAGGGAAGATAATAAAAGCAGCCCTATTTGGGTAAATGATGTAATAACATGAATCATTTCTGTGTTTGCTTCAGTGGGAGTTCCAGATTGGACCATGTGAAGGTATCAACATGGGAGACCACCTATGGGTTGCTCGCTTCATCCTTCACAGGGTTTGTGAGGATTTTGGCGTGGTGGCTACCTTTGACCCCAAACCCATCCCAGGAAACTGGAATGGTGCCGGATGTCACACTAACTTCAGCACAAAGGAGATGCGAGAAGAAGGCGGGCTCAAGTAAGGAGGACTTTATTTTGTTTTGATGTAATAAATGATCTATCACAGCAGTATGTATTTTCATAAATGTGAGATTCTGAAATTCCTCATAAGTCTTTGTTTTTGTGCCCAGAATCATCGAGGAGTCGATTGAAAGGCTTGCAAAGAGACACAGATATCACATCCGTGCCTACGACCCCAAAGGTGGGTTAGACAACGCCAGACGTTTGACCGGTCATCATGAAACCTCAAATATTGATGAATTCTCTGCTGGTGTGGCCAACCGGGGAGCCAGCATCCGCATCCCACGTGCAGTGGGGCAGGACAAGAAGGGTTATTTTGAGGACCGCCGTCCATCTGCGAACTGCGACCCATACATTGTCACTGAAGCTCTTGTGCGCACATGTTTACTCAAAGAAGAAGGAGAGGAGCCTGTGAATTACAGCAAATGAGCAATGAAAGACATTTTTAACTTTGTACAAATCCTGTTCTAACTAGTACTGTATTTAGCCTTGTCTTTTTCAAGACTTCATAATCTGTACTTCTGTAAATTTTTTTTTACTTGACAGATGAAATAAGATTGTTTTTCTAGACTGTATGTGAACTCTGTTGTATGCAGTGAATCCTTACCTCTGACGCAACACTGCCTTTTTGTTAAGAGAAACATATTGTCAATGTAGGTGATCATTTGTGCTGGTTGCTATTATTGTCATGTTTAATTTGTACTAATATCTGTCCTTCTGCAGCGTTTTCCTGCTGATTTTGTAATTCAGACCCAAAGGATCCTAAAGGCATTTGAATGTTTTTAACAATAATGGCCTCTGTTGTTTAAGGTCACTATGAAGCCAATTTTCTTGTATGTTTTCGTAGTGCATGTTTATTTTATCATTCGTCATTTTCACTTGCCTTTTTAATAAACTTTTAACATTTTTACATACTACTGTTGTCTGCAGTTTAATCTTGTCTTCATCACAATTTTGACAGAAACCGGTTAGGGAGGAGGTTCTCAGTATCAGCGGATGTGTATCTCAAACTAATTTGCTGTAAGACAAAGAACACAAATACACTGTAAGGTTTAAAAGCAAGTTTATAATGAGGACGTTCTCCTACTTATTTAACCAGTTGATAAGCTAAAGTGGCTGCCATTGGTGGTGAATTAACATGACGTCAATGCTTTAAAAGGTTTGTTTTCATTAGGACTGCACTGACAACAGGAACGTGAGCACACTTTGCTGACTACACAGTCATCTATAACATGAAGCAGGTCAACCCCAAAAATAGATTGTCTTCCTGGTATGTTGTTTTCACTTGGCTCTGATAACCTATGCTCTAGTTTCTAAAGGTAGACAAGGGAAAGGTGGTTCTTAGAAGACCCTCACTGACAAACAGGGTTGTCTAAAAACAAGATAAAACACTATCATCGTAACATTTATTTAAATTCGGAGATATATTGAGGGAGCAACCTCATTTAAAATATAGCTGAGACAAAAACATTTAAAACATACACTGAACATATCAGAAATACTAAGATGTAAGTGTGACAAGGTTGAATTAAAAACAAAAAAGTCTAGTTATAAATAAGAGCAGCTGGAGGTAAAATAAGATGCAATTGCGGATTTAAAACACAAAACATCTGAAACTTACAATGAACATATCAGAAATGCCAAAATAGATTAAAGGGATAGAGATAAAATTACAAATAATTAAGTCTATTTAAAAACAGGAGCAGCTGGAGGTAAAATAAAATAAAATGCAATAATGGATTTTAAATGTCCTCATGATAAAAGTGGAGTAAGTTTCAGATGGTTTTGTAAAGTGTTCCAGGTTGCAGGGGCACAGTAAGAAAAGCCGGAGTTCCCAAATGCAGTACGGACTGAAAGAACCTGCACTGTGATCCAGTCTTTAGAGTGGGTGTGGCCTTGACATGTATTATAAGATGTTAAAAAATTAAGATAGGGTGGTAAAAGACCAGTGAGGGCTTTAAAAACAAATAAAATCCTATGTCTGTCTCGCCGGTTTGATAGAGAGGGCCATTCAACTTCAGAGTACAGGTCACAGTGTTATAGTTGTGTTGAACCTCAGGTCTGAATGATAAACAGTGTCCAGGGGGTGCAGGGTTGTGGCTGATGCATGTCTGTATAAAATGTCTCCGCAGTCCAAAACTGATTAAAAAAAAGTTGCCTCAACAAGTCTCTTCCTACAGTGAAGAGAAAAGCAGTATTTGTTTCTATAAAAAAGCCCAGTTTTTGTCTGTTTGGTTAGCAGATTGGATACATGGTGTTTAAAAGTAATTTTGTTGTCTATCCAAACTCCATTGTTATTCGTGGAGATATTTTGATTATTGTTAATGGAATTTATTGATTTGATGAACAACATAAATTTGGTTTTACCTGCATTAAGCCAGTTAATGATTACTGAGAGCAGTTTGAAAATCAGTGAAGCAGCCCTGAGGAGATTCAACTACAGAATGGATCGAGTCTGAGATACAATACAGAATAGTGTCATCTGCATAAAGATAAATATTGCAGCCAGTGACAGTATTTACAATGTCATTAATATACAAAGTGAATAAAACAGGTACAAGGATTGATCCTTGAGGTAAGCCCTTTGTTACCCAAATAAAATATGACTTGACATCACAGAGACTCACACATTGCCATCTGTCTGTAAGATAACTATGACTGTGACAGTCCAGTGTTATCAAATTTAATATTAAAAAGTTTAGTTAAAAGAAGTCCATGGTCCACTGTATCAAAAGTCTTTGAGAGGTCAATAAAAAGTGCTGCACAGTGTTTCTTTTTTGTCTAATGCCACAATAATATAATTTAAAACCAGTGTTGAAGCAGTAATGGTGTTATGTTTTTCTCTAAAACCAGATTGGTGCAAAGTTAGGGTAGGGTGGTCTGAGAGAGTTGGTTATTTACCAGTGATTCCAGCATTTCCAGCACTAAATCTGAGAAAAAAAACTCCCTCAAAACAAGTTAAATATCTGTCCATGCAGCAAGGTGTCTTGAATTGAGATTTTTGAATCTAGAAATAAGCATGTCTACAGATGTGTGAACACTTAAAATAAGAAATTAACTCTTAAAACAAGATAAATGATCTAACGCTTCTAAATCTAAGTTTTGGTTGTTGTTGTTTTTTTTTTTTTTTATCTTGGTAAGACCCAAATAGTTTGCAGTGTGAGAGGTTTAGAGAGAGAGAGAGAAGGATGGTTCTTCATTTACAGCAACTAGATTAAAATATATGCCTCATTAATAGAGCAACTTGAAGTACAAAGGTCCACGTCTGACGCACGTAACTTTACACTGTACTGTACTGTACTGCTTTCTATATCATATTAGCCTAATAGATACAATCTGCTTACTAATGCAATTTGGTAGTTAGGGATGGGATTAGTCACATTGCATAAGATCAACTTTAACTGGTTAAAACAAGTACAGACAAATGTAAGAAGAATATAATTTGCTGTTTTTAGGTCAAATTGTTTTTTTTTTTGGGAAATCAAATATGTTTTTTACAGCTCAGCCAAACCTTGTTGTTTTGTTATTTCCACATGAAAATTAACTTGTGAAGATATGAAAGGTTTTTGATATGGGTAGTCTGTCACAGAGAGGATAAGGGCAAAGAGACTATCTGCTTATGAATGTAAACGTGTGCCTGTGGGAATTTTGTAACCTTTAAGAAAGGTGAGAGGCAGGCCAGAGGCTCTGCAGTGGTATCATTCTGACTTTTCTAGTTGTCTTTGAGTCAGATATTTAAGCCCTGTCTGAAGATTGTAGACAATTTTTTTCTGATGCATAGCTTGTGAAAAATGAGTAGTTGTACCTACACAAGATGGGTAAAAATGATACGAGAATGCGTAAATACAAAAAAGGAAGGAAATGACAGTAAGGTTTAGGTACTGTAAGGCTTTACTTGTTTGTCTGTCAAGAATGACACCATGACAAAGAACTTTCAGTGTTCCTCAATGTGGGTGTTAAACATTAATACACTACAAATTTCCCAATGTTCATATAGGAAATACCTGAGAAACTCGTATGCTCTCTTCATTGTCTGAGGATATGTGGGTGAATTAAAGGAGTGATATTTTGCTCTTTTAAATGGAATTATTCACTTTAAATTACTATTCCACTATTTCTCTGTGGTCTACATAAATATTAAATGCTATGTTTGAGTCTGAATTCTTTATTTATTCAATTCCACAGGTAAATCTTCAACCCTACTTTTGAGTAATGACATGAAAAAGGTGGTTTTGAATGTTGGCCCTTTAAATGCAAATGAGCCATTTCCCACCCCACCCCCTCCAGGTTGTTGACTGTGCTGTTCTATCCCGTTCAGCCACTTGTGTTTGTAAATAGAACCAACAACTGAACATTCTGGGTAAGGGGCTCGAAGCTTGGGGATATTTTCAATTTGGAATACAACGGCTGCTGCTGACAAACAATTATGTCGTACTCAGAGAAATGTTCATCAGAAGTCTTGACCTTATATATGCAAATGTCGTGAGGTAACTAGATATAGATATAACAAATTAAGAAGGAATTAAATCAGGTTGTAAAAATCCAGTTGATTTATGCTAAAATGAATATAAATATGGCTCTGCAGCACCTGGAGGGTTCACATTTAAACTTTATGAACTATCAGGGTCAAAAATACACAAATAAATGAACCAAAGACTGATAAAAGTGGATTTAGCAAAATATGACCCCTTTAAGTTAAAACAGTGCTTTAGTTTTAGATTCACATCATGATAAAATCTGTCTTCAGTATTATGAACTAAACCAGGGATTCCCAAAGTGGGACACACATACCCCCAGGGGGTACTTGGAAGGAGCCTAGAGGGGTACTTGAAAATTTTGGGAGAAAAATAAGTCATCATGTACTGAATACAAAATAAATGATGAGAATTAATACTGACATATAAAACCAAATAAATACATACATATAATAGTTTTATTGTCAATCATCTTGTTTAAGCTTTGGTAATATTTTAGGAACATTTATATTTTATATGACTCAAAATGAGCTTATATGAGTAAATAAACAATTATTTTAGGTTGATGAAAGATTTATGTAATAATTAATGACCAAATTATTTATTTTTCTTATCAAAGAGGGAACTTTGCAGTTTATATTTTGCATATGAAATTTAGCTTCATTAGTTGTTGTTGGTTTTTTTTTTGTTTTGTTTTTTTTTCCATTACAGTTCAATATATGTTGTTTGTCTACATAGTTTTGAAAATATCAGGAGACACCTTTGGCACAAGAACAAATTTTGCATAATTTTTTTTCAATAAATGCTGGCGCAAATTGAAGGTACTTGGCTAAAAATATATATTTCAGGGGGTACTCCACTGGTCTGAACAAGCTACTGTTGTGCACTGTTATTCTGGTCTAAGAGTTTCCTCCAGAATATATTCCTGCGATTTTGAATTAAACAAAAAATTTTAAACACTTCTTACTGTTCTGAAGAAACATTCGTGAAAACTTTCAGACTGTAATTTGTGAGATCAAATAGATTTTAACCTGTCTCTAGAGTTGCTGTAACTGGTTTAACAGGTGTCACATTGTAAATTATAATGATATTGCAGCTTAACAAGGTCATTCATTGGCAAAAAAAAAAAAAAAAGAAGATAAAAGAAATTTGTCTCATAAGTATTTGGCCATAAAGCAACATACAGCTTACAGAACACTCAAGGTAATACGTAAATGTATTTATAACCCTCACAGTCTCCAAACAGAAGCATTTACTACATTTTGTGTGTGTAATTTCACTTTCACTTTAATTTCAGACTGGTGATCCTGGAAAATACCTAACATCAGGCATTCAGTCAGTAAAAACAACAAAACATGGTAAACAGATATCTTCCTTGCCAATAAATTACAAATTTACATTTGGGTTTGATCACAACAGAACATTTTACGTCTTTCAACTATCGTGGATGTTGTTGCACAAGATGAGTCACTGAATGTATTGCCAAGCACAGTTTGGCATTCCTTTTCTCACCAATTCAAACTCCAACATCTTGTTTCACTTTTGCATGTTTGGGCAAATTGCAGAATACTTGTGATAAAACTGCCTCATTCCTTCATAATAATGAGGTCAAGAGCTAATTAACGGTGATCGTGGGTGTTAGCTCATATTGTTGTGATGCCTGAGGAAAACATCCAAATCAATTTCATTTTCTTATCTGTTTATATAGTTTACAGCATTGTTTTTGTTCTATAACCTTTTTAGGCAGTGTTATTATGAATGGAACTCCTTCTCAGTTTTCTCTCATGTTATCTGAACTCACTGAACAGTTTGTACAGAGGGGTGTGTGAATGACCGTGAATGTGCTGCTTTGACGCTGCTTTGACGTAGTAACAATGTAAGGATGGATGGCAGTATATCAGAAACAATCTGAGTGGATAAACTAACCTGAGCAGATAAACTGAACAAAAAGGAAGGAGTCTCGTGAAGAAAAACATAACGCCAAGAGCCTCGTTTCTATGGCAGCTGTATTCTCAGCTCAGGCACTCTGGCTTGCGGAGGAGAGGCGGAGATAGGGCTCCATACCAGGCTATTATGTAACAACAGACAGGTCAAGATCATGTATATTGTGCACAACAATGGACAGCATTGTCAAAGTGTGACTATGGTTCTTAAAAAAAGGCCAAAAAAAGCCAGTCTAGTGTCACATAGTAAGATGCTTAGTAAAATCTCACCTTGCCCTTTCCATCATAACAGAGAGCCATTGAGAGTAAATAAGGAGGAACTGCAATTCAATCAGTGACCCTAGACTCAGTCAGACATATTGAGTCCAAACAGCAAATGAAGCACCATCCTCGGCTGCCTTAGCTTTAATCTAATCATGTGAATGCAGGAGCCTCTGATTTAGCTGTCCTTTAGCCTGGACTATCACTGCTATCACCAGTGCCAACAGGCCAATCTGACTGTGTTACTATCCCACCCCTCCCCCCCGTTCAATCCTGGGTACTGGGGTTGGGGACATCTCATGAAAGCCATCGCACCGAGGTTGGCCTGATGGTTGGAAACTTTAGCAGCTGTGAAAGCAGAGCTGCGCAGCAAGAAAAAGAGTTCAGGGAACCCTGGACAGAGAACCATGGACAGAGATCAGACCACCACCAATATCGACAAACGTCAGCAACATTTCACAGACACACACATACACACACGCACATCCAGTGCAGTTTTAAAATAAGAAATGTCCTAATTATTTGATGTTATCCGACCAAAGAGCTCATATCTTGTCCATGTCAAACACAGTGAATATGGTTAGTGAACGCTCTAGTGGCTCTAATTAGCTTCAAGTTAGGCTGCATCTAAATTCACCACAAAAAGCCAGCCATGTTTGGACAATGGGATTCTTTGTGTGCCTGTGTGTCTGTCCCATTAACTTTGGCTGTCCTGCTGCATGCGAACTGCAGCTTACTAGATGATAAGGAGCATGGGACAGAAGCAAAGCCAATGACATGCAAAAATAAGGCTGGCATGTCCTCTATGTATCAAAGAACGAATATCAAATAAACAGGTCAGGTCTCTTCAATTCAGAGAACAGGAAGGACAAATTATTGGCAACAGTAACGCTAGGGTAATTTTAGCATTATCTCTTTCATGAGGGTCAAAATTTAGCAACAGCAAGAAGCTCACTGACCTCAGCACTACATACAGTACATGAAGTGAAACCAGTCCAGACACAATACTGAGTATTACAACATCCACAGTGTCAGTTCACACTCGGCATAGCTGCCTCACTACCTGCATGGCCATTAAAGGTGCCCTACCACATGTGTTTCATTACTTTTGTGGTAATATCTGAAGTCCTACATGGGCTCTGTAACATTTTTTTTTTGTGGAAAAATGCCCTGGTTACTAAGTTTCCATTGATTCTAACTTAGTACAGACAGCCATCTTGAAGACTCAGCTTGATTTGCGCCAGTTCTTGTGAATATTCAACATGCTAATCTGCTTGGCTCTGATTGGCTAACAGCTAACCAATGTGCATAGCACTTCCTGGAGTTGACAATAGTGTTTTACTTAAGTCTACGCTGGGCATAGACTGCCATGATGGTATTGCTCAAGGCTTTAACAGCAACCTTATTGTGAAGCCCCTGCATTGGTGAAATTCTGTCGGAGCGTAACGTACAAGAACGTTGGCCTTCAGCCATCCTTGCTGTATACAAAAACTGTCACTGAACTAGACAAATTCTGTGGGCATGGTCTCACCTGGGCAAGCTCATGAATATTAATGAGCTCAGACAGTAACAAGTCACACTGGGCAGCTTTTCTAATTGACCTGATTTCTCCATTTCTTACTTCTCAGTGTCAATAGCAGACAGTGGAGGTAGCAGTTCATTTTCACATTCACTACATAACACAACCACCTATGGATTTTATTTATTTATTTATTTTTTTAAATATAAGGAAAAAAAAGGTTTTGTGTGGCAGGTCACCTTTAAAAGTGAAAATAGCTTCAGTTCACCATTTTTATGCCTTCAGTCGATTTCATTATTTTTCAGCATCTCCTTATGAAAAAACTCAACGTTACATTAACATTTGTGCTCATAGCAGGAGCCATTCACAAGACTGTTGCCATGTTGATGGGAAGTTGTTAAAGTTAATGAGGAAGGATTTAAGACCGCAGAGGTTTTCAAACAGGAGGAAAAGGTCACAAGATTTGTTGACATCAGTGTAAATTGTCAGGTTCATGTGTGATTGCATACCATAAGCTGACCCCCACTAAAAGTCATTGCAAACATGAGAAGTTGTAAACATGTGCCAAAGCTTCACCTGTTCTGCTGTTCACACTTTAGCTGACAAGACCAGGCTAGACAACTTTTCCCTGAAACTTTTTTTCACGTGCCTTGTTTTGCTGAAGAGAGGGTGTCGAATTACTAATACACAGTGGGGACTAAAAGTTCTCTCTCTCTTTTTTTTTCTTTCTTTCTTTTTTTTTTTTTTTTACTTGTGTACATATGTCTGCTGTCTGGGTACATTTTGTTATTTAGAAAATAAAAGCTTGCAGTGCAGACTGAAAAGATTTAATTTTGCTTAAAAGGAAAGATTTTTTTTTTTAAGGAGATTTGAGCAGTGACTTCGTAATTTTTTTTTTTTTTTTATCTGTAAGACAAATATGTTACTAACACAAAAACATTGGGTATCTCTGTTCCTTTCCAGTTTATCTAATAGTAGCACTACATCAGTCATAAGGTAAAATTACTTTTACGTCTAATTATGGAGGTATATGACTGATAGTTTTAGGTAAAAGTAAATGCAAACAAACACTTTGTGTAATTCATGTTAACTTAATTTCTGGGTCCTGGTCCTTCTCCTCCCCCACTATTCAACCCTAGTCGGAATTTTACAACGACCCCCCCTTTCCAAGACCATGAAAGCCATACAACCCCCATCCTCCAGCTGCAAAGATAATGGAAATTTACAAAGGTCACACAACTAAGCACAAGGTTCAGCAAAACTCAGACCAAGCCACGCTTTTGGTTGTGACGTAAGCAGAAAAACACAAAAACAACTCAAACCAAGGCATTTAAAATTCCACTATTTTCATGATTTTATATGAGTGTACTAAAAAAGATGCACCAATGGGCTTTGTAAACCACAGTCCAGTCCCTTTAAGTACCATGCTCCAAATACTGGTCTTTACTGAACTACATTATCAAACCACTTAAAGTAAACTGTGACAAATGAAGGATGTTCTTGTTTTCTTCAAGGTAGGAGGTCAACTGATGTCTGGGGGATTTAATGTTTCCTCTTGCAAACAATTGCAAATGTTGAGAAATAACATAAACTTCTTTAAAACAAAGAACACGTGAATGTGACCTATAGATTTAACTATTACACTGTTATCAATGTAAAAAACAATATCCTTTAAAGTCACAGCTAAGTAATTTTTTAAAATTATTTTTTTATTTTTTATTTAACATATAAACACAGCTTTTATAAACATAAATGACCAGTAGGTGCAGCCAGACTTATTGTATTAAATGCATTGGTTACTGTCGATGCTGCATTTAAAAGGCTTTCACAATACACACTCTCAATACATTCCTCTAAAGTTGTCATACACCACCAACCAACCTTATTTTATTCAACTGCCAAAGTCACATCAAGACAAATTAATCTTAGCTAGCTCAGGCATGCCCACAGTTTAATTCCAGTAATGTCGTCGTCATGGTCACAATGAGCACAAGGCATGATTAAATATAGTACCAGGTCGGTACAACCAGTCCCACTGCCTTTTTAAAGAGGTCAAATAGTGCCAACTATTTGCTACACTTCAGACAACTAGAGTGTCCACTACCTTGGACCCTCAGTTCAAGACCCTGAGCAACCTAACACTCCTCAGACCACACTAAACACTTTTTGTTTTAAGACAAAAAATGTTACTTTTCCTTGTGTTTCAGGTGAAAATGTCTCAAATACGGATAATTATCTCCTGTGGGACAACAGATGGAAACTAGCCCTTGGCTAAAATCTGGAGTTTTTACATTCATGTAAAACATGTATGTTTATCAATGCTCACTGTCCCGATCAAATAAAGAAAGAAAGAAAGAAAGAAAGAAAGAAACTTTACCAATTGTTGTTCTGCAGTAGTTTGGTGCTTCCAAATGTAACTAGATAGCACATTAAAGTTGCCGTTTCTGGATGCTGGTGCCAAGCTTGTTTAAGCTTTGTCTAACAGAGGAACTCAGTAAGCAAAGCATTTAGGACATCAACCTGAGGAATGATGTTTAATATATTGGTGGAACAAATAGCTGACTAAACACTGATTCTGTCATTATTCAGTACATCTGATAAAGAGAAAGTACTGCTCATTGTCCGACTAGATTAAGAACCTGAAGGATTGTATCACCACTCGCATATGAAGTGGTTACAGTACTTTGTCCTGTTGTTGGTGTGTGTGCATTTAGGCTTACCCCTACAGTTGCAGTAGTCCTAATATAAGAATTCATACCTTGAACAATTTCAACTGTGTGATGCCACTAACATATGATGTATATGTAAAACAGATCTACTGAATCAAGAAGAACAACATGTTTTGACCTGTAAGGTTTGACTTATGCAACTATAGCATAGCGAAGCAAATCCAATGATTTCCGCAGCCAGAGTCCTATGGAAAATTCCGAGATTGGGTATGTTCTCAATTAAGGCTGTCTGCTGCTCCATGAAATACAAGACCCACCCCCAGAATGACTCTGCACTTTTTGTTTGCAGTCTGCCAGAGGCTACAGTGCACATCAATGAAATATTCATTCATGTCCAACTTTCAGTCAAAGCATATTTAAGGTGACTTTATTTCTCAGATCTGACGGTGATTCCTACAGGTTACTCTGCAAAGTCACACTGAAACTGAGTTCAGTCAAGAAAAATAACATATTCTACTGATTAAAATACATATTTTTTTCATAATAATGCTCAAACTGATTCATTTCAGAGTGATGAGACATGCACATGTCCCTCAGGCCATGGAGGACAAACACTGTCCGCAGTGGGGGTCTGGAAGACACATAAACACCCTGTAAACTAACAAACCACACTCTTTTTCATCTCAACAGGAACTTCCTGGGTGACGCTCCCTAAACTGGTTGTTAGTACAGCTTCGACATCCAAGATCATTTATAACGTCATCACAAAAGGCTTTTGCGTGACACACACCACATCTTTGTTGTGACAGCTTCCAGTTGACAAACACAAAGGCACAATGTCATGAACATTTCAGCTGCCTGGCTCTAGCTTTATTTATTTCGTTTTTGCATTACATTTGGTTACATTTCTGTAACAAATACCTGGCATTTGCAAATGTGTGGGAAAGTGAAATGCAGACACTCCATAGAGACTAAAACTTGAACAGTACAGGATCAACATAAGATTAATTTACATCTTTGTAAAGGTAAATTGATGTAGTGTTGAATTTCAATCTCTTCTGGGAAAATGAGCTGAGTGCAAAACATCAGGCTGACCCACTTAATTACAGTATTAGTTTCACGAGAACCATTCACTATTTAATGAACACAGGCATCTCATCTGAATAAGGATAACTTTGGTTATTAATGGTGGTAAAATTAAGTATTACATTAGGGTCATGTGAGGTCGTCTTATGACCAAAAACTGAACTAAAAAATACTGATCAAGACCATCCGGGCATGACAGCTGTACACAGTGTTCCCAAAAAACAAATTCCAAGTCCAACCAAATCAGATCCAGTCTCAGTGTCAACTTCTGAAGTATAGTGGACACAGAAAAAAGAAAACTCAAAAGAATTCACACAAAGAAACATGGTTTCCAAGAAAACCCAACATTGCACATCCCTTTCTTTGTAAACAAACTGGAAACATTTTGACATTGTTAAGCAACACATTTACCCACAAAAAAGATTTATTTAAGATAAGCTCTCCTGAGGATTTTTCTGTGGAGGTAATTTGGTTAGTGGTTTGTGTGCTCCAACAAAGGGTAAATACCGCCATCTTGGGGCCATATTAAAGAATTACATATAAACCTGAGGTGTACACTAATCTAATCGGTTGTGTGTACTGACTTTAAACATCAGACACTGTCAGTCACTCATTTTAACCCATAACAAAGGGAGGTTTAGGATATTTGTTTTAATTGTCAGAATGTAGCAGAGATGGATGCAGATTTCATAAACATTTAACCCAGATATACATTCTCCACCCAGTGTATTTCCATTTACAACATGTTTATCATATAATTGCTGGAGTTTTTTTGTAACTAAATGAAGATTTTGTTATTTGAAAAAAGACCAAATCAGAAATGAAAAGGTCAAATTTCTGTCCAGATTTATAATTGTGTTTCAATTGCATTGAAATATTCATATTTTGCTAGGTTTCTGTCACACTTTAGACAATGTACAAAAGACATATTTAGTACATAAGCAGTTTGTGCTGAGCTGCGTTGAAACTGTTACATGTGATAATTTATAATAATAATAATAATAATAATAATAATGATAATAAAATCTGACAATAAAAGCAGCAGGGACATAACTGTGACTTCATGTTTGCACAAAATTAGCTCTAATCTAAAGTTAATAATATTAAATTTATAAAAAGATTGATTATTAATAATGTAATTTTTACCATGTGCACATTCATTCATTCATTCTCCAAACCTCTTAGTCCCCAAAATGGTGCTGGGTAGGTGGAGTTTATTCCAGCTTCCAGCAGGCCAGACCAGGACTCACTTTGGACCTGTCACCATCTGCAAATCTATTCTAGATTTTTTTTGTTTTTTTTTTAATTATCAAGTCAATGGGTTTATGATTATGTGATGTTAAGAGAGTAGTGTTCTTAAATAAATTCACACCTGTGAAATGTTATACCCTTTGTCTTTGATTTAACATTTCTTTTGATCTATCATCCAAAGGCAGCACAAAGTGTAAGTTTTGACAGGGTCAGGGTTTCTCCTTGTAGTTTCTGCAGGGTTTACGTAAAGGAAAGAAGTCCTCCCTTTAAAGTATGTTTTTTCAGCTGTAAATCATGTATTTTATCATATCCAATCTGGTCAAAAGAAAGTCCTGACCTGGGTTCACCAGCAAACAAGTGGTGCCAGGCACAACAAACCCCGCCAAT
>JAPTGZ010016819.1:0-20517 GCA_029814645.1 Fowleria isostigma
ATTTTTTTGGTTCGGCCCGCTTCAGATCAAATTTGGCTGAATGTGGCCCCTGAACTAAATGAGTTTGAGACCCCTGAATTAAAGCAAGCAACGGTCCAACAACATACAGCAGTTTAACCCTTTCATGCATGAATTATGAGAACCTTAGTCCATATTATTTTCCTAAGCGATCATATTCCTCTTTAGGCATGAAAAAAATGAACCTTTTTTATGAACTTATTTTTAATGGAGTTACAAAAATGTCCACTCATGGACACCATGCATTTGATTTTTGAAGCACGGAAACAAATACTTAAAATCCATCATCAGAAAGTGATATACTGTGTGAAAACTGTGAAATAAAAACATTTTTAATGTAGATATTCTGACGTCCTCTCACATTCAATCATACTCTAATACTAATTATCACTCACTTCATGGAGATAAAATGCCAAAATAAAACTTTTTTGCTCAATAAAACTGTTAATTATAATCTATTAACAATTAGCACTTGATTTACACTAAATGGTTTATCTAAGGCAGCAAAGTTACAGTAATGGCATGAACTGCAGTGTTTGGGATAATGCATCAGTGTCCACTATACTGGCTGATATCCAACTACAATAACAAAACTTATGAATGTACAAGAGAACAGCTGTCCACTAATGACCCCTATGCATGAAAGGAATAAATCTAGATATACATACAGAAGGTCTTAAAACAATATAGAGATGAAGGGCATATGGTGTTTTTCTTATTTTTCTTTCTTCTTCCTCTTATGTGTTTTGTTCTTTGCTTTTCACTTATTCTTTTTACTTTATTTATTGACATTATTTATTATATACACTTACATTTTTTACATTATTTAATTTTGGTGCCTATAATCTGTTGTGTTTTATTTGTTTTTTTCTCTTTATTAGGTACATTTGTGTTCTGTATGTTAGTTTTGGTGGACTAATGCATGTTCATAACTAATTTCTTTGACATGATTGCAACCACGTAAGTTTAAGTGGTAAAACTGGGGGTGGGGCTAAATAGATTTTACTTCCTCTCACTCTTTTTCAGACTACTAGGATTGTTTATTAATGGTGAATTATTGTATATGTTTATGTATGTTGTGTACATATAATGATATGTATATTATTTTGTCTTCGTATCTACAGTCTGTTGTGTTTAAATTGTGTTTTTCTCTTCATTAAGTACCTTGATTTTTCGTTACCTTGGTGTACTAATGCATGTTTACAACAAATTTCTCTATGTATAGTTGTGTACACATAATGTATAAAATACATGAATATTATGTTTTTTCTGTTACTGTGAATTGAAGCAGTATTCCATATGGCGTCCACGAGCTCAAACTAAACCAATAAATCACATTCAATCCTCATTGTTCTCTGTTTGATCAGGAGCACCCGTCTAGTCTGACCATGGTGGACCTTCTCAATGTGGCCAGAGACATCGCCAAGGGCTGCCAGTATTTGGAAGAAAACCAGTTCATACACAGGTATCAAATAACTACAGGCATTTCTGTGTGCTCAAACAAATACGAAAGGTATATTTTGTGGGTGTGTTTTCCTCCTACATAAATAGATAAGGGAAAAAAAACAGATGCTGTAACCTATATACAATATTTATGTCTGCCTCTATGCATACAGATGTAGATATACCAACTTCAGAAACACTGCATTGCCCGCATTCATCTGTTGGCTCAGAATTATGAGCTGAATGCCTCCGTCCATCCGTAACATATGGGCTCTGCATGCTTTTTGCCTTTCACATGATAGCAGAGAGGACAAGTGATGAGTTTAGCATCAGAGCAGCCAGATGGGGTAACCGGCTTGAGTTTTTACGGTCCGTATCCATGGCACAAGTCAACAAAGTACCCCCTCTGTATTCATATTCACATTGCCTGGTGAACCAGAGGACAGGACTTGAGGATTTTGTCAGCCTTACCTAGAACCGGCCCAGCAGAAATCTCTGTTGTGGACATTTGTGAGGAAAGTCAAGTACATGTCAAAAATGGTAAATGGTGAAAACTGCTCCAGTAATCATGTCAAAACAGTTAAAGTGTGTCTACCTTCCTTCATGTCTCTCTTTGATTTCCTAGGCTTTGGGCCAATGACAAATGAGGTCTATTATACCTTGTTTGCCCTAACGTGGCACAGTAAAGCCCCATCCATCCACCTAATGGTGAACTCTTCTCTGGAGGCTTGTGAGCGCCTATACAGGCTGCTTTCCTACCTTCAAACTTGTATTAAAATTCACCCAACACCGTCCTTGCAGCTAATTTCAATTTATATGAAGGTGTGTTTACTCAGGGTTGAGTAAAGGGCAAGTAAATGAAGTAGGGTTGGAGGAGTAGCCGCTGTTCAGAAAGAGCTGCTGTTTCTCAGGGATTACCGAGTTGAAGATGAGCTGCGGTATTAAATCACAGGGTTAATGCTGTCTAGGAGTCCTCTGGCTTCTGTGGGTTTCTAAAATTCTATTTGTTTAGTTGCTGGTATTCATTTGTTTCTGGGTAACCGTGTTAGTCTGCGGTTTCTGCGTTTTACAATAACCTCAGTAATAACAAGGGAAATTGCCGACACCTGAATTAAAGCAGTGTTGAGGTGAGTCGGGTTGTTTAATACAACCCAGGGTGTTAAAATAGACTCATAACACAGATTGTTTTCTAAGTGCTGCAGTGAAATGGGCCTTTAAGCTGCAGTTAAAATTCAGTGTAAATAATGTCTACAGTATGAGGCCAGTTAACATAGTTTTAATAAGAGCCTGCTCTCACATCACTCTGCAGCATGTACAAAAGCACCATGTCCTTCCCTTAAGCCCTTAGCTCCCAGACTGTGACAGCTACCGCTACATTTCAAGGCTTGTCCTTGCCCACAAGCAAAAGCAAATCATTAGCATGAATTCTTCCAAGCTGTTAAACAAGGACTACTTGGATTTAGCTACAGCACCTCATGATAAAGGCTCATTTGAATGTGTGCGGCGTGTGTTTGTGTGGCAGCACATGTAGCTACTGATGTTTGAATGTGGGAATGCTATGTGAGAAATGAGAAAATCTCCCCCAAACAGCTGAGAATCCTTTAAGCAGACTGATTGTTTTAGCACTTGTTGTTTAGAAGGAAATGTGCTGATGTGATGCTGCAGTTGAGGTGATTTTCTGGTAACACTGTTGAATCTTAAATGAGCTGAGCCTGCCTCCGCTCTTTAGCCTCACTCTGATTTGAGGGAGGACTAGAGGGAGTATCTTAGTCCAGCTGTGCCCCGTCTCTCACTACAATATTTAGCTGATATGTTTTTGAAGGCGCCATTTTCTGTGTCTAGTGCCATTCTGGTGACTGGACGATAAGCGCAGTGTTGTTTCAGATCAGCCCCTAACAATCACTCAGTTCAGTCAGAAATGTGTTGACAAAAATCGGTATCATTACCAGAGTTGAATCACTGAAGGATCTTACATGTTGTGTTATTTCACTTTTTTAAAACATGTCACTGCACTCGCATCTGACTTGAAAGAAGGAAAGGAAATATGTCAGCTTTGACCAAGCGTGTCTTCCTCCCTTGATATTAGTTCAGTGAAGTCCATTTGACGACCAAATGGTTCAACTGGGGGTGGAAATGCAATTTGCTGTTTTTCTGCCTCTGCTATCTTTTGCAATTCAGTGTTGTTATTTATTTATTTTTTTAATCTGCATTTAAAGAAGCATTGCTTTAACCTTTTTCTTATGTTAGGGTCAGCACCCACCCCATTTTAGGTTTTAAATGTATAAAAGAACCACATAAACTCTGTTTATTACATTAAGGCTTTTAACTTTGTCAGAAACCTCTATTTCAACAAACTAATTTGTTTTCACTAAATTTTAAAATGCTCTGGTTGAAATTATGATCTTTGTGTTGTTAGGGTCGGTTTTGACCCAGTTATAAAAATAAGATTATGAAGCAATAATTAGAGCCAAAACTGAAATCATAAGTCCACTGTTAGCCAACACACTGATACCAGCTCTTCTAACAATCATGTGAGCTTTAGGGCATTCTCATTCAGTCTTGTTATTCAGTATATCTGCATAAAAACAAAACAAGTAAAGACAGGCATGTCCACTCATGTGAGGTCAATTCAGTCTAGAGTTGGTGACTGTCAGAGGTCACATTGAGGAGTATATTGACAAAAAAAAAAAAAGGTCCAGAGGCCCTCAGCAAAAATATTAGGACCAATATTTTCATGGATAAGGAGGAAAAACAAGGTAACCAAGAGATGAGAAACACATTAGATGATAGGTAATTGTTTTTAGTCTATTTTACACTAGTCTATTTCTCACATGGGTCAAAACCAACCAGTTAACATAAGAGATGGAAACAGAAAGCTAATATCTTCTTCATCTCTTTCTCTTTGGGATGTAATTTTATTCATGTATTAATTTAACATAGAAAGGAAATGGCTGTTTATAAGTCGAACCTGATACTACATGGTACCAGCTCCGCATTCACCATGTCCACAAGTGTTTGTGCACTGTGGGTATAAGTGTTAATGAGCTATCTATTTGTGTGGGCTTGAAAGAAGTGTTTTAGAGCCTTTATCTGCTCATAGTAGCTATCGGAGTAGTTGTTTGCTGTTTCAAATTCAGCCAATTTACAGGCCTCTGTGAGAGCCATCAATTCTACCCAGGTACCTGGACAGAGAAATGTCAGGGGGACGGGTCTGCTTTCTGTTCTGCTTTCACAGCTAGTCTTACCACCACATAAATAACTAAGCAGATGTCTGGAATACTAAAACCTGTCCAAAATGTTCCAACAAGCATCACATCGTCTTTGTACTCGTTAATGTTTCACGTCATAGTGAGGGTTAGGACTTACAAAGAGAATGGCTACTACGTACTCTGGTCTTACCCTTCCACTAGGAGAAGCTGCAAGCAAACACCTATTAAAGCCTTAAAAACAAACCGATAAAACCTCACTTACTAATGCCTTGGCCACTAAACCTATTACATATTTAACAACATATTTACAAACCTGTCCATAGTAATCACTATTAGAGCACATATTATGGTCTTACCACTCGACCACTGGAAACCACTTGAGAAAGGTTTAGAGACAATCAAAAACACCTCAGGGAGCACTTACTAATGCATCTGTAATTCTCTAAAATACACACCAACATCTGCCCCAAACAGACCACTGGATGCTGCATCTGAAACTGTAATAAAGTGAGTTTCTTTTGCAATAACATACAAGCTATATGTGCCTAGGATAACTCAGATTATGCACAGGCAGAGGATTCTTCACACACAGAGGTATGTTTAGAATAGTATCAGTTATCCAAGATATATGGAGTTGAGATGGTTTTCCCTTTACAGGTTCCCCTAACTTTACATATCATCTGATATCTGATGTTTATCATCAGAGCTGCCTTACTATATGGCGGCTGCACACAAAAAATTCTTTGTGTTGTATTCTGATAATCAGAACTGAATCTACAATTTGTACTGAAGATGAAACCCAGGAAAGTATAACAAACTCAACTCAGATACATGAAAATAAAAAGAGATCTGATATCTTTTTTTGCAGCATGACGATAATATGAAACATGAAATTTCCATTACTGTTTCCCCCTTTGAGCCTTTCAGCTAACTAAATCATAAGTTTCATTAAAGTCATGTACTGGTAGTTGTCCTTAATTTGCAGCTTTGCTGGTATCAAGGGGGTCCTTCAGTCTCGATTCCTGCATTGGAGCAAATCAGCATGGTTTTAAAGTGCCAGTACAAGCTGCTCTCATCTTGTTAGGTGTGTGTGCAGTTGTGAGTGAGTAAATGTTTTGGGGTTTTTTTATTTTCAGCTAAAACTCAGCAATACAAAAGAACATATTTAAAAGGAAGTGGGGGGAAAAAAAATAAAAGTAATCCTTACAATAATAAAACACAGAAAAGGACATTTCCCAGTTCACCTGAAGCATTATTTTTACACCCCAAAAAATAGAAAATAAAGGACCACATGTAGAACAATGCAGATACAGATGAAGTTTATTGGTCCACAGGGAGATATTTGCTTTTTTCATCAGCTTGAAGAAAAGTAAAGGAAGAAAACAAAAAAACCCAACAAAATATGCATATCCAAACAAATTCATGCTTGCATATGTACTTTGTAAACATATCCATTTATGCTTATGCACATGTTTTTGCAGGATTGAAATGAGCATACATATTTATTTTTCATTGTTTTTTCTTTAGATGCAGCCAGAAAATACAGAGAATTTGTGCACAGCATTAGAAGACTCACAGAAAACTGAACTAAATGTCACTATTTAATACCCTGTGACAAAAAAGTAAAAGTGGCGGCTGTGGCTCAGGATTTAGAGCAGGTCGTGCAATAACTGGAAGGTTGGTGGTTCAGTTCCTGCTCTGTCCCAGTCATGTACCGTTGAGTCCTTGGGTAAGACCTCCAGTGCGGCTAGTCATACTGGTGTATGGATGCATATGAATGTTTGGTGGTGGTCGAAGGGGCCGTAGGTAGAGATTGGCAGCCACGCTTTCGTCAGTGTGCCCCAGGGCAGCTGTGATGACAAATGTAGTTTATCACCACCAGAGTATGAATGTGTGAGTGAATGAATAATGGATCCATTGTACGCGCTTTGAGTATAATAGAAAAAGCACAATATAAATCTAATCCATTATTAAAAGCCGTGCAGTCAAAACATCTGACATGTGTCGAATAAAACCTTGTATAACATCAGAAAATCAGAAGTTATTGCAGTGCATCTCATATCATCTAAATAAAAGGGTTAAAGTCATATTAAGTGCAAAGGAAGGTCACACTAAAAACAAACATTAGGCTAAAAGATGTGATGTGTGATTATTAGTGGCATCTAGTGGTGAAGAAGCAAATTGTACCCACACGTTCCAGACAAGTACCACCTCACAGTTGTGTTTTGTGCATTATGGGTTTTTAGTTAACTCCAATATAGGTGCCATACCACCAACCACCTAGCCTGGCCAGTCATCCGGTTTTCTGAGTGTACTCATTACTCAGAAAACAGTCTAGAATTGGGCCAGTCATTGTTGACTATCCCTGATCTATTTTGCACTGGATCAGTCACAAGTCTTGGGGGCGGGTGTTCTGATGCGTCATACACACCAACTTCTTTTGTCGCGAGTCAGTCAGTTTCAAGTCCACAATCTCTTTACAACTGTTGTCAGTTGGCAGATTGCACCCGATATTCTTAAGTTTCTCAGACAAAAGCGTCTTATCAGTCTTATTCACGATTGGTTTACACGACACCTGTTAATCCCGCCTTTATATTTGGATTCAAGTCCTGTGATTCCAGACTGAGGAAGATAGACAGAGTATAATCCGTAATTCATTCAGTCCTTATTTTTGAATCAAACAACCGACAATAGCTGTAAAGAGATTTGTGGACTTGGGACTGACTTTCTCTCGTGACAAAAAAAAGTCAGTGCGAATGACGCATTACAAAACACCCGCTCCCAAGACTTGTGATTGGTCAAGTATAAAATAGATCTGGCATAATTCACAGCAGGTGGAGCCATTCCAGACAGTTTGCTCAGTGTTGAATACACTGGGAAAACAGGATGGATGACCATGCTACCAACCACCCATGATAAAATGGAAAAAGTAGAGGACATCATTTCTAAGCTTCTCTAAACACCTGGTGGATTACATGAACAGCAGTCGATAAAGACAAGTCTCTGGGTACCAAAAAATACAATTCTTATTTCCTAATGAAGGCAGAATTATAAATATTATACTTCATTTTTCCAATTAGATCCTCCTAAATCCACCTAAATCTTACAAATTGGACTGTAAAGCAGAGGAACCTAATGAAAAGATCATATTGGTGAGCTGTACAACAGTCCACCATGGTTGACTGTCTCACTCAATAATCACCATTGCAGAAATTTTGCTGTCATTTTCCATCAAAATTGCAGCTTAAGTCAATGTTTCAATCTTGTCATCTCAAATATATAGTACTCTGCATGGTTTTAGGCCAACTTTAGCTTTGTGGTTTTTTGCAAGGTTCAAATAAGCATATATATTTATTTCTCAATCTCTTTTTTTCAAATAAAACAAGAAAATACAGGAAATTCAGCACAGCACATACACAACTTTAAAAGACTCACAAAAACAGAACTAATGTGTTGTAAAGGTTAAAATCAGTATTTATTGTGACCCCTGGCCCCATGACGCAAAGCAGTACACTTCAAAACATGTGACATTTGTTGAATAAAACCTCATATAAAACATCAGAAATTAATGCAGTACATCTCATACTGTCTGAACAAATGGGTTCAAGTCATATTAAGAGCAAATAGGGTCACACTAAATACAAACATGGTTTATAGAAGCTATTTTTTCCCTAAAACTTGTTTTTACTGCTGTACATACTTCACATGTTATTTCCCATTTCGACTGCTCCCTTTCGGGGTTACAACAGCGAATCACCAGTGATAATACTCACATGAATTTAGAGATATTTGGCTCTCAGGTGAAGTTTCAGGATGAACCTAAAATGCACTTTGACCTTCCCAGGTGAACTAAATGTGGCCTTCTCTAAACTTTTGAATGCGCTTCAGTTTAATGTTTCAGGACTTTTTGTACAACTGTCCATTCTCTATGGTAAGTGGTCGGTACTTATATAACACTTTTCCACACATTAATGGTGCTCAAAGCACCTTAGGGGTTCAGTGTCTTGCCCAAGGACACTTCGACATGTGGACGGTTAGAGACGGGACTCAAACCACCAACCGTTTGGTCACTGCACAACCTGCTCTACCAACTGCACCACCCGTCCCCAGCCCGTTCTCTAACAAGGAGCTTAGCAGCAAAATTCACAGTAGGTGTTTGATCCATGAATTGACCAATAAATCAAATTAGAACTGTATTTAAACAGTCCTCTTCATCATGATGATTACATTTGTGATGTCCAAATGTGATCAGATTGACATTATTGATACAGTTAATTGAGATATTGACATTTTTTGTTGTTATATACCCACCACTGTTGTTGACTTGTTTCAATAAATTGTTTGATTTGAGGAAATCACCATTACATGCTTCTACTTAAATGTCCTACTTTCATGATATAATAACACTGTAGCCTGAACTATTTGTATTTTCCATAAATTTTCCCCAAAAGCCAAATATCCCTAACTTTTTGTGACCAGTGTGTATCTGAGACTGAGAAATATTATATGTCATTATATCTTTACTAAACCAACAAATCTAATGTTGGTCTGCGACTGCTCCACAGTACTGTACGTACATATGTATTCATGCACATGCCTTCCTTCCAATATTTAGTAACATTTTAATTTACACAATCTACATATATTAGCACATGATTAGGTGAGTGATATTCACATCCTTCATTTTAAAAATATCAAATCTGGCTCTGACATTCTACAAATTAATGTGGAAATTAAATTCCGTTCACTATTCCTATTATCTTTTTCAGAGCTCATTGATGCTTCAAGAATGTTTTGAGACATGGGGCTTTAAATCGGAATCCTTTGGCCACCGTGATCATATTAATCAAGTGTTGTCCTTGTGGCTTTATTAGAGGACGTCTGTAAAACTCTGAATGGTAAACAGAGGTTGACTTTTCATCTTTAATTGATTGGTAAATCAATTGTTAAAACAGCGCTGTGCCAGTACATGTGCTTGTGTTCCGTCGCTGCTCCTCATGTCTGTGCTGGGTGGGTTTTGTGGTCTATTTTCCTCATGGATGTTATGTGCTGTCACTGAGAGGGCATATGGAGGCCTTTCACTACACACACATTTCCTCCAGTCCTTCCCTATAAGCTTTATTATGAGTATCCAGTCTCTGCTTTGTGGTTATCACTGTCCTTGATGCTTCCAGTGGGAATGAAACTTTGACCGGTGTCTGAGTGGAACTGAGAACAAAACGCAATAAGAACAGTATGTCCACCGCTCATAACAACAGTCTACTACTCCTGACAGCTGTGTCTGACAAGGCCAAGTTTCTGTTGTCATACATCTCCCAAAAACTACATCAACATTACTTTAAGGTTCTTCTAATAACTTATATTATTATTGGGTTCTCACTGATCCTTAGAAATTAATAAACTTCTTAATATTGCACTGATCTACAAGTGAAACACCTCCAGAATAAAAGTAGTGAAACTTGACCAAGTTTGAGTTAGTTAAGAAAGAAAAAAAATGTATTTTCTAAGATACAAGTCATGGGTCAAAATGTAAAATTTTGAGAGATAATGAGAAAATAGGTTTTACCCCATAGGAATGCTCACCTCAGAGCTACCAGACCTACTTTAAAACATTGTTTGCATATTTTAATAATTCAACTTTTAGGTTCTTTATACTGGAAGATTTATAAATCTTTGGTAAAAATTGACATAAACCAATCTATGTGTAATACTTTATTATATCACACCATATTAAAAACATCAGCTAACAAGCACTTTTGTCATTGGTTTACAATCCATTTTATGAAAGTATGTAAGATTTAGCACATTTAATCATTTTTTTAATTGTTGACCTGTGATATTGATATTAGCATTCAGTTTCAGATTACAACATAACTACATGCACATTAGAAAAGAGTTTATCAACTGGTAAAATGGTAATAAAAGCTTCATGCATTACATATAATTGTAATCACATCTCTGATAAGATTTTTTTTTATTTTATTAAGATTAATACCTAGTTTTTTGTAGCTTTTTAATACAAAATGTGAAAAGTGCCTTTAAAGTGTAATAAAACCTTTACTTAATGGACTGCAGGTATATATGCAGTTAAGCTCTATTACCAGAAACAGTGCTTTCAGTGTCATATAAACGGGTTCTGTGGATCAACCCGCCCACCCTGCAGTTTGTGGACAACTCACTGTGCCTCCTGCACCGCAGCCATGACATAATTCACCCATTAACACATTAGACACATCACTGCTAAAACGCTGTGTTTATGTGCAATTTTGAATTCACATTTTATCAGCCTTGAACCATGTGTGGTAGTCATTACAGATGAGGAAGCTACAAAGACAGCAAAATGTGTTAATAAGTGAATTATAATGTGGGCAGCTGTGACTGAGGAGATGGAGTGGGCTGTTCACAGACTGTGGGGCTGGTGATCCTCAGCTTGGCTTTTTTATCACTGCAAGCACTTTGTCCATTAAGGCAGAAAAAAGTCTATACGCATAGAAGTACAGGCCAGGATTTATTCATGTATTGGCATTGATGAAAATAATAGTTAACTGTTAATAAAGTACATGAGGAAGCTTCGATATGGAGCATTTATGGGCTCCAGAATATCTAACCCATAATGCAATATTATGGTCAGTCCAAGTGTTTTCAGATAAGTTGAAGGGTTAAATAAATGATTGACAGGTTTTCATTACTGTTGGCTATGATTTTAGATGAAATTCTACTGCTGTGCTTGTCACTTTTACATTGTTATGTAATATTATGTACAACAGTACAACAACAGTATAAGGGTGTTTTCACACCTGGATCGATTGGAGTTGTTGTTCCGGAACAAGTCTTTGGCTCGGTTCAATTGGCCGTATGTGACAGCAGTAATCGCGCTCCGTTGCAGAACTAAACAACCAAGCTGAGACTGCTTGGAGGAGGTTGTCTCAGCTCAGTTGCAATGGCTCTGCTGATTCGTTTGCAGTGTGAACATGACCACCGTGATAGAAACAGACAACTTTTCTCTACCACTGTGAGAGGGGCCGGTTCCAGATCGTCACATACGAGGTGGCAATCAGGAATGTGTTCCGCACAGTGAGTATGCATAGATCAAATGACCAAGCAAAGTGAAAGGGAAACTGAAGACACTTTACTAATTCCTCTAAGTGTCCCGCTGTGGTGCAGCTCATTTTCCTTTTCTCTACCTTCAGAAACTAATTTGAGGATGCAGGATGTTTAACAGGGCATTACCTCCCTTATCCCCAACCCCTACACCTAGGCCCGACACACTGCTGTGATGTCACTAACATTACCATAAAGCAGAGCGGCTCTGTCAAAAAAGTGTCTCTGCCAGACGTAACCAGACTGTAGGCTTCCACTTTGTAGCACTGCATTATGTAGTGACGGTGGAATATGTAATAATGTAATAATTTTTTACCTCATTATGTAATAACATGCTGCATTTTGTTATAAAATCCTTAAACACATTTTGAAATAACTTATTTCATATTTCAATGGTCATTATAAAATCTGAGTGTAGCACTGTTTTTTTTTTTGAAAATGTAGTTTTTTGATGCATTAATTGGAAAAACCATCATACCAGCAAAACAACATTAAGCATTCCAGCTTAATTAAAATTCATTTTTTAAAAACTAGTCGGATGTTTCATTGGTTAAACCTAAATCAAACTATTTATTATAATGGAGAATGTGTTTGCAAGCTAAAGACAAATGCTGCAAAACTATAATAAATCACCACTACTGAATCAGAATGAAATTCAGGTGTGAAAACAGCCTTAGAGAGCTTCAGAAGAAAGATCAAATTCTTTTTTCCTGTGGTTGCAGCCCCTGCAGTGTTAATATGTGCATAATTAAATGATAATAAATGTATAATGACATATTTACTTATTACTGATTTAACAAATGGTTAGTTTCTCTAAAAATATCTTTGCAATACTCTTCTGAACAAAATTATGCCTTTCTGAATCCATCTGTATGCTGTTAAAGGTGCAAGAAAATGTTTAGCTTTCTCCTTCAGCTCTCTCCTCTTGGTCCAACTCTAAAGACTAAATATAGATACAGATGACCTGATGCGGATTCATGATGTGAATGGAGGTGAGGCGCTATCGTGTTGAGACCTGAAGTACCACAACAGAATCCTATCAGGTCTCTTCCTTACAGAATTTCATCTGCAGTCAGGAAATACAGCCCATGATCACGAATCAAACCCTCCTACCAGCCTCAAAATGCCTGCAATGAGCCAAGAAAGCCTGAAAACACAGGCAAGCAGTAGATTCAGAAGTCTAGTTTCTACTTTTTCCACATTTTTCTACCACATTTCCCCAATTACAGTTAGCTGAGAGGTAATTATGGAATTTGTTTTTGTCCAATGATGCAAAAAAAATTTAACTAGTTCTTTTAACTGCATGTCTTATTATCTAATAAGTCCATAATGCCATTATTAACACTCATTTAGTTTGATATATATTTTTAATAAGCTTTTCCTATGGGTTACTTAATAGAAGCACCTTAATTTTAAGTGTTTCCTATTATCTGTAGATGGTCTGTTGACTCCATTTAACAACTTCAATCTGAATCAAACTCAGAGCCCATATTCTAGAAATAAATTAAAAAAAAAAAACTGATGCTATGGACACAGTGTTGTTGTTATTTAATAATAGCTGATTTAATATCAAAGTTGATGTTGTAGTGTAATATTCTAAGCGGACCAATGCTAAACCCTTCTGGCATGTGGAAGCGAGGCGGCTAAGTTCACAGTAGTCCCTTCTTAAAAAGCCCTCAGTTTCAATCAGTCTGAACTATTACTTTATCCTCATTGTGTCATTTCACATCTAACCTCATCAGAATACCGAGGCAAAACATCAAAACAGTACAGCGCTGGCCTCACACACACACACACACAAAAACACACACACACATGCAGATCCTGGTGTGGGTTGTGCCGTCGCTGGTTTCCCGTCCTGTGACCCGACATGAGCGCAGTGTCTCATGACGTTATTTTGCTGTTAAATTCTGAGTATTTACTGGCCCTCGTGCACGCTTGTCTTTAGTCTGATGAGTGGCGGTGTGCTCACAACGTCACTTGTAAGAATGTTAAGATAGTGGTTTGCCTTGGGAGCATAATACAGTGTGTGGGCTCTATTTTCTTTTTTCCCCAGACAGGAACATAGCGTGCTGTGTGAACTGTAGTAGTTTCTCAAAGAATAACCAACCCATTACTGTGCAAATATGAATTTTTCTGACTTTTTTTTTTTTTTTTCATCTAGCCCACTCTCCTCTATGAATTCTGTGTATTATTTCAACTTTTCTCTCTGGTTGCACCATGTGGGTAGAGTCATAAAAGCACTTGACTGTAGAAAGCTATACACCTCACCTGCTTGCTCAAGGCAACAGAGTAGTTACACAGAGCTCTACAACTAACTGGGGAGTATCTGTAGGAGTTTCATGCATGAAGTACATGTAAATATATGGAGAATACTCAAGAACTAAGTTGTGTGAATGTAAAGTTTCAGCATGTATGACTAGGAATGTACAAATATGTCAGATTAATACATACCGACATATCTTTTGTTCTACAGTTGGGGGGGAAATTATTAGCTCATCAAAACCAGCGGTTGTGCAATCAAGTACTAACTCCTGTGTGTATCATGTGACTAAAACAGACAGAAAAAAAACATGGAATGAATAAAAGCACTGTTTTTGTCAGTACAGTTCCAGATGTTGATGTAAAAACTTATGTGATGTTGGTTGTTATCAAGAAAACCATGGAAAATGAATAGATATCAGCTTTTAAATTAAACTCTTATGAGCAATTTTTTTTTTTATTTGTTATTACATTTGTTGTACCTTTAATTGTACCAGGCATTAAAATGAACAAGAAATTGAAGAAAACATAGGGTGGTCTAATATTTTTTCACATTAATTAGAATGTATGACTCAGATGTACAATGGAAGCAGGTTACTGTAAATTAAGTTGATTGAGGCTTCGGACCGAGCTGACAGTCTGTACGTCTTCTCTTGACTTACAGGGACATCGCAGCTCGGAACTGTTTACTGACCTGCAAAGGACCGGGTCGCGTGGCCAAGATCGGAGACTTTGGGATGGCACGAGATATTTACAGGTACGACTCTAAGACAAAAATTCAGCAACAAGACACTGTGAACATACACTCAACAGAACAAGAAAGTAGACCCTCTATGAATTGTTTATTTATCAGAACATTACATTTTTAAAAATCATCTGGTTCTCAGCGTCTTCTAGTATTATTTAAATTTCACCTCAAGTTTAAAACAACACATAACAGATTCACCTGTGTTATTATTCATTATTTATAACAAAAATCAAGCCAAAATGGAGAAGCAATGCATGAAAAGAGGATGAATAATCCCAATACTGATGTACAAAGTCATTAAATTTAAGGTAGGTTGTGTTTCTATGACTCTAAATGACTGGAGGTGCAACAAAAAATTAAGAAATGTAGTGTTTGTCAGCTACTGAATTAAACAACGACTTTGATAATTGATTCATAGGTTTGAGTGAGTTTTAAACAAAGAAAAATTGATATTCTTCTTCTTAATAGTGAATATTTTTTGGTATCTTTTCTCTTTTGAGGCATTAAACTGAATATTAGTTTAGTTTATTTTGAGTGTATGCACTCCATGTACAGTGCTAATTACATATACATATTTAAGATTCAATACTGTTCATATACATTTCATTATGTGTGCGCAGATATACATGGAAAGATTGCTAAAAAAAAATTAAAACACCATATGCACAAAATATACATGAGCACAAGCAAGTCTGCATAGAGAAGTATACACAGGGAATACACATAGAATTAGACATGGTGAATATACACAGAAAAAATACATCAAGAATTATACATCAAGAGTTATACATAAAGAATCTGCATATAGAATTAATATATATTAAATGTATGTAATTATATATATATTTTCATGGAGTATGAAGCACACAAGGTGTTTGAACACTATATTAGGAAACACCGATTCTCAATGTTCACCATTAACAGAAATTTCAGCAAATCAGCAGTGAAAATAATCCTTACTATAGTGTAAGATGGCATCATTACCGTACCGACAGTGTCTTACACAAATATGAAACCGGTCAGATTCAAATCGGTCTAGTAACGATGTCTACTGTTTGTGGTAGTCATTCTTCTGCCTGATCATAAGTGCTGTGACACTCTCCGTTATTGAAGCTCAGCTGTAGCAGAGTGTTTATTCTTCATAACACTGTCGCGCTGATGCCTCCTCTTAATCTACACAAGCTCATCTGTAGCCCCAGCGGAGCTTCATTATTCTTAGCTCAAACTTTTTTAATATAGCTACCACACGTTCACGTGACACTGGTTAAATGAATGCACAATTCTGCAGGGAAATCTCCCAAGCCTTTCATCTGGTAAGAAATTAGAGCAGGGGAAATGTGTCACAACATGCTGCTGTACCAATGCAGCACTTTCAAATCACCCGACGGAAAGTCACACAAGAGCAAAGTCACTGGCAGAGCATCCGGAGAAAGCTGTTGCACAGTCCCCCCGGGGAGCCACATTAGGAGCGCTTGATTTAATTGCTGATGTCAGTTTTTCAGGTGACTCACTATGATTTTGTTTTTATCTCTCAGCCTGGAGCCGTGGTGCCTGCACTGGGATTTTTTTTTATTATTGTTTTTTTTTTTTCCTTTGCTCATCATCGAGGGTAGTTACTTTGCACACAATGCTGCTCTGCTGTTTCATGATGTGGTCCTTCTGCTATGTAAAAGGCACCATGTGACTGAGTGTTTCTGAGGACATCACAGGGGAGGGTGTCGCAGTCACAAGGCTTCATGTCAGCGTTATATATTCTCTATCAACAGCCATGGGCACGCTTCTACACTTTAGTGTGTGGACTACTACAAAAACAAACATCTCATTGTAGTCTCTGGTGGATCCCTACACCTTGGTGAGTCCATGGTAAATAAAACGCAGGGTAAACAATAGCCGACAGTGGTTATCCTGTGGTAAACAACCACTATTATGAAGAGGAACACACTGTACCTTCAACAGAGTATTGTATAGATTCTGTGTGATAAGAGAAAAATATCTGCAATTTCATTTATTATATTATTTATTTCCATTTACATGCATATATACACACACAAAAAGCAGACACCAAGTCCCAAAGCTTGTGTTGTTACGATTTCTTTTCAACACAGTCTGCTCAGTGTGCCTTTGTCTCTTCCTACTTGTTTTTCTGGCCTTCTCTCTTCCTCACGCAAGACCAGACACGCAAAACACCAAAACATATAAAACGCCTCATTTTGCACTATAGATTTCCTGGGACTGTATTTAAGCCTTCCTAATCTGCAGCTCAGCTTTTAGGCCGTGTTGGTGGTGTTGGCAGACGTAATAAATATATACATAAACCCTATGCTAAAAAAAAAAAGAAAAAAAAAAGAGGTCGATCCCCTGATAAAGGGATTATCAGCCTTATGCTTTAACTCTACCATCCCTCAATCTTTTCAGAATAGTTTGGGATTTTCTAATGGTTAGATAAACCCCTGAATAGCAATGCACAAAAGAAGAAGTCTCGTGTTCAGGCCGTGTTTGGGAAAGTTGTATTTCACTGTCTGAGGTCATGAAGTGCATCCACGGTCAGTAAACTACAAGAAAAAATAACAGTTTGTTAGCTTTGATCTTGGTACATTCCTGCTGCTGAAATTTTTTCTCCATTTTCAAAGCGACAAATACTGGACCCACTAAGCGCCCATAGCCACAGCCATTTGATCTCATTTCAGCTTTTGTCTGTTTCCCTCAATTTATCCTTCTCAGATAGACAGCGAAATTAGAGGGATCCTGAGTGAGAGGGCCATAGCAGAGAGGAGGGTTTCAGGATTCAATCTTCTAATTGTGGGGCCTAAAAATGAGGGCGGTAACAGATTGCCATCCCTGGATCGATGGTGTTATTCTAAGTGTTAGACTAAGGTGATGAGCATGCATCTGTGTGGATGCCCTACTCTGTTTTTAACTAGTCTGTCAGGCAAATAGACTCACCTTGTGATTGTTTTCTCTGCTTCATTGATCATGTGTAATTTTCCTCCAACAGCTAACATCTTATGCCAATACTTTTCTAAGTATATATTTCCCCCTTTAGCCGTGTTACCTGACAGGAGGGCATCTATATGCATCTCTACTCACTGTCCCCTGAAGACACACTCTGAATGTAGTCTGTCATTATTCTTTCAACATCCCATATTAAATTGTAGAATAAAAGACAGTTCCTTCATTGTGAATATGGCAGCATTGATTGGTTTTGAACATCTTTACTTGTCTCCTCCATGGAGTACCCATCCAAATCCAATGCACTTTTTGTCAAATTCTGCCAGTTCTGTGTTCTGTGTGCATACTGCTCTGGCTCTGTAAATAGGAAAAAATAATGTGGCTAGGACCGATCCACAACACACACCACCATTCCAGTATTATTTATCTGGGTTTTTTTTTCCCCTTATATGGATTTTCGGGCAGGATTCCTACAGGAGCACTGATCAGAGCAATGTGACACATCCTGAGTTGGTTCTAAAATCTACATGCTCCATCTTTGTGTTATTTATGTCATGTCAAATTTACATTTTTTTTGTTCCCGTTCCCCAGATTCATCTACTTTTGGTCGTTGCTCAAACCATAACACTGCCATCTGTGGACCTTCCGAATCTGGGCTGCAGAAAGCATTATTCATTCCTCTTTAGTTTGGCCCCTATTGTATCGATGCCTCCCATGTTCATTCTAGAAGGATTCTTTTCCAGCCTCTTTTTGATGTATCTGTCTTTTTCTTTTTTTCACCTTTTATGTATCCAACTGAGCACAATGATCTCCTCACAGCCGCTTCACATTCACACCTGGGAGATGCCCACTGTAATTACAGTCATTTCCTGTGCAGCCATGTGAAGCCTCAGAAGAGTAGTTGGTGCTTCACTTAACTTGTCTAGTTTTTGAAGGCAGAGAAAGTGAAATTTAGTGCCAGTTCTCTTCTTACCCAACAGGCCGAGGGAATTGAACTGGCACCTTTCCAGTCTCAAACCTGTGTCCACAGGCTATTACAGTCCTATTTATTATGGAACGCTTACCATGTTTACAAACAAGTGATGTGGGAATAAAGTGTCATTTTTATGACAAAATCACCAGGGGCAAACAGATTTATGCCTCTGCAACGGCGGATGATGCCAAGTGATGTTTTACCGCAGCCAAACATAGCTGACACCACTCAACTCACATCTCGATGCATGTCCATTTTTTTCCGTATGGACAGATATCTTGATGGACGGGGAGACAGAGCAGCACCTAGTTCATGTCTGTCCTCACCGTCGTGCGCCTGGAGCGGGGTGAGATGAACCAGACTGCGCCCTCTATCAGCACCAACAATCAGATAAACCGACCATCAGATAATTTCTCAACCAATGCGAGGCGCAGGGCAGCATTAAAAATGGCTCAGCCGGGGCTTGGCCTGCACAAAAATCTTCTCTCTGCAAGATAAGGAGTTCTTTGAGCGTCTCTCACACAAACATGTTAGAAAGACAGAAATGATGCGATGGGATCAAACACAATTAATTGTTGGTTGTGAGAATTCTTCTTGTTTCTCCTCCTCCTCCTCCTCCTCTCCTCTGCTTTTAAGGGCAGTGCTGTTGTCATGGTGATAGTGCGGAAGATTTTCAAAGAAACCTTATCGAGTACTTTAGTATATGATGTCTTTTGGATGATCAGAAATGACATACAAAACAGGTCTAAAGCTCTTGGGTAGCATTATACATAAGAACAACACTGGTAGTGGAATAATAGTTTGATAATAAAGAGATAATCATGTAAAATACCACATCACTTGAAATAAGAAAGTAGGTTCACTGAAATTCAGAGTATTTGGTAGTAAGTCACAGAATTTAACCCACAAGGACCTAGTGTGACATTTGTGGCACTTCCCAAATACATTTTTTTCTATATATTTAACCATTCTTATGTGCTTTATCACCATTATTGTAATATTATCCTCTATGTTTTGTGTTTTTTTTTCAATAAAAATCAGGTGTTTTACAATTTAATTTACTAATCATGTAGATGTTCACAAGAATTTTGAGTAAAATTGAGGATTATTATTATATGAAAAACAGAAAACTGAAGAAAAACTGACTTTTTCAGTCAAATCTTCATTAACTGAACAAAAAACCCAGTGTGTCCATCCACTGTCATTGATCCAACTCCATGGGTTTTACTGGTGAATCAATATTGTAGACGATGACTGTGTTTCCATGGTAACTATGGAGCCTCTGAACATCCAAATGGGTCATATCTGATGACCATGTCCATATCTGATGAGTAACTGTATTTTACACCAATTATTTACATGGATTAGTGGATCAAGGGGGATTAAACAGTTTATATCAATAGATGATTTTGGTAGATGGTGGATGTTTGGGTCTTCATGGGTTAAAAAAAAGGTTAAATATAGAGTAAATTTTATTTGGGAACAAAAGCAGTGCTGGGACTTCATAGGTTAATATATAATTTGTGTAGTACTGCCCTGACACAAAAGCGAATGTTTGGAAAATGTATTTTGCATTATAATATAGTAACTAGTATATTCACATTTCGTGCTATTATATCTTAATATTTATTTTAAAAAAATAAACATATATGTTAATTCTTCCATTAATGCCTCTGACCACGGTGCTGCTGTAGATCTGGAGTTGGTCCCTGTGCGTCTTTAATGACAGCTCACTGCTCCTAGTGTGTGTGTGTGTGTGTGTGTGTGTGTGTGTGTGTGTGTGTGTGTGTGTGTGTGTGTGTGTGTGTGTGTGT
>JAPTGZ010016926.1:0-20514 GCA_029814645.1 Fowleria isostigma
TACACCCTGGACATTTCGCCAGTTCATCACAGGGCTGACATAGAGAGACAAACAACCACTCTCACATTCACACCTATTGACAATTTAAATTAACTAATTAACCTATAAGTGCATGTCTTTGGATGGTGGGAGGAAACCGGAGTACCCGGAGAAAACCCACGCAGATACGAGGAGAACATGCAAACTCCACACAGATGGTGCTGGGATTGAACCCAGGACCTTTTTGCTGTGAGGCATAAGCGCTACCCACTACACCACTGTGCCGCCCTTATTTATAGATTATTATGTTATTATTTTGCCCACTATTGGGCTGAATGTGGAAGTTGAACTAAAATGACACTGACATCCCTGTGTTGTGTTGCCTTTCTGGTGCTTATTTTTGAGAACATTTCCATCTGTTTGGGCCTTTTTGACACTGTATTAGCCTCAGGTGCTGAACACTCTGACGATGTCAATTTGGGCTGGAGGACACTTAAGTTTTTTAATCGAGGAAATCATCTGTAGATTAGTCGATAAAGAAAACATTATCATTTGCAGCCCTGACACCACAGACCCTCGCTCCCCTCAGATGGAGGAGGTGGAAGTATTTCTGTAAGCGAAGTTATCCTTTGCTGTCAGTTTGATAAGGCCAACATGACATGACCGCTTCTTATTAGAGCGAACCTCGTCGTCTGCCTCCCTCCCTTGGCTGGTTTCCCTAACAAACTCTGCTGTTAGATGCTGCTGTTGTCAAGTGTCCTTGAACGCAGCTCTCCATTTTTCAAAGCACATATTCTAGATAACAGGCGCTGGTGTGTGGGAGAGGCTGATGGGAATTAGCTCCCTGATGTGGAGGTGCAGCCTGACACGTACTGTAGTTACAGTAGATCACAGCTGTCAAACAGACAAAGTTTGTGCATTAAGATGTATTGTATGCAATGTCAGTGGTTGTTAATGGAAATATATGTATGTTTGTTACTGATAGAGATGTTCCACAGTCGGATAAAATTATGTTAAGTTCATGTCATAATCTATATCATAATGCTGGAAGGTCTCAATGTGTGTGTGTGTGTGTGTGTGTGAGTGTGTCTGCATAGTTCTGAAAAATGCAGATATTTTGGGAGATATTTGTAATTTTGGAATACAATAGCCTTACAATCATATTGTGTTGCCCGTGACAGTTGATGGGAAGCGCAGCAACACACTGGATGAGGGCAAGTGAAGTTAAAAATGTGCCTAGATATCAATATTAATATGACCCACGGTTCCTTACCAGTCAACGCACTAGTTGTATTATAATCTGTTCATGCAGTCTATTCTGTCACCACTAACTGTACAGAGAGCTAACAGTACTCCAATAAACATCCAGGAAACCTCTTGCTGTTTTGAATATTTAGCTGTAAAACTGTACAAACAAAAACAAAATGCATGTTGTAATCATGTATAATTTTTTTATTAACAAAAAATGTGTAGAGCTCCATAACACAATGCATCACTGCTTTGTACAATATACACAACATTAACTTTAAGTTAGCTACAGTTTCAAAAAAAAAAAAAAAGTTGTTAATGATAGTGATTAGCATGATGCTTAATTATATTGAAAGTCCCATGTACATGCTATCACTATTAGCATCTTCCATTTTTACATAAAAATAAAGTATGTAAAAATGAATAAACACAGAGACCCTCAACTGTTTATGTAGGGTGCATAAACATGTCATTATATGAAAATACAGATAGATATCTGTTTAGGGCCAAATAACAAGTGTTACTGCTGGTGCTGTTCAGTTCTTTGTTCCCTTGGCTCCACGCCCAGATCATCAGCTGATGATCCACACCTGATGGACAGTTGATGGCCCATAAAACCTGGAGCCACCGTTATGAGGGCGACCAGTGGGTTTTCCGCTGCAGCATTTCAGTTGGCGTCATTTTGTGTTCATTAATTGTTATGTACTAGAGATCTGTCACTTTTATTTTTACATTTTTTGTAAATAAATTTAAGTACTTTTTTGTTAAATCAATTGCTGTCCATGCTTCTACTTTGTCTTAGGGCTGAATGATTATGGGCAAAATGATAATCATGATGATTTTGATGAATATTGTAATCACGATTATGCATCTGTATTTTCATTGCACTACATTTAAACAAACAATATGTGAACAGTTTTCAGTGTAAAATGAAACTTTAAATATGAATAAATGATACATTAATTAAAAAAATACCCAAGAATTTAAAATCTACCGAGGGCTAACTGAATAAATATGCTATTATTATGCTTGGAGAAATAATTGCGCGAAGGGATCACATATTTTTCTGAAGCCCTTGTTGCTCACTGAAATTATTGGACACGTCTTTGGCCAAATAAAACGATACTGCGTCTGTTATTTCAGTGTATCTTTGGGAAATAGATGGATATTGTCTTGCCCTTAGCTGTCATGCATTCCTCATAATTGCATTTGTGATGTTTTTTCAGATGGTTAAACAGATCAGTTGTGTTACACAACTCGCTGTAGGGTGTGCTCGCTTGTTATTTAGGCAGCTTAATGAACCTTTAACCATGTGTTCGCCCCCTGGTGGTTGGCTGACTACTGGTTGAGAAAGTGCTCAATTAGATATGCACCAGAGCCTACATTTTAAAAGTAAATATTGCTGATGATCAGGTCAGTTTAATCATGGCAGCCAAAATCATGATCACAATTAAAGTTCGATTAATTGTGCAGCCCTACTTTGTCTACACCCGGGAATGTCTTTTTCATTATTGTGTTAGTACTCTAGGCCTACTGACATAAAAACAAGTAACAGGGCTTTAAAAATAACTGAACCGTTAACATGTTTCGAGCAATATAGAATCAGACTAATGATTCAAATGAACTGAGCAACTTGACTCCCATCCATATTTATGAAATAACAATAACTTTGACCTCAGGCCACCATACTGCTGTCATATCATCCTGTCATCCAAGTCAATGTTTGTACCTAATTTTGTGGCCTGAGATATCTTACTTTAAATGTCATGGAAACCAGCCAACTGATCTAAAAATAAAAGTGTGGATGTTTATAATTCTCAGAATCTTGTGCTTACAGTAGTTTATCATCTCAGTCATAGGACCTGCTTTGGCTGTGACCATCCATCCATTTCCTGTTTCTTATCAGGGTCTGGGTCATGGGAGCAGAAGCCCAGACTTCCACTATTCCCAAACCAGCTGAGATATGAGCCGCTGTTCCTGGATTTGCCCTAGGAAGCCTATCGCAGGATAAAACGTCTTCATGGTACATTTCTACAAACCACACATAGGTGTATAATCTCGGTTTGTTACTGAAGGAGCAACTACTTTTTTCATTTCGTCAACAGAAAGAAGGTGGAATTTGTATTGACAAAATTCAGTATCTTATTTTTGCTGTAAAAATGTGTTGGTAATTGTTAGGAAAAATGTTGTTTGGCTTAAATATAATTCAGCACTTACTGAGCCTCTTTATCATTTTCAGTATTAACCACAGGCCTGTTATAATTCCTTTTATGATGAGGTTTAGCATCATAAAAGGTTTAATACTGCCTTAGTTTCCGAGATATGTTTTTTTTTGTTTTATTCTTATGTGTAGCCTTGTTTTATTCCTCAAAATGCCAAAAACTACAGGACGCAGGTAAGAAGAACATGAAAAAATACAAAAATTGAAGAAAATGGACTGTGTTTTCAGAGGAAATTATATTATAGATGAAAGACAATACAGTGACATTAATATCGCACTGGAAAACAGAATATTATGGGATAGAAGGTCTGCCATGTACTTTTTTTGATAAGCCACAAAATATTCACAACATAAATAAATGTGATAAAGTCTTGACAGTGACTGGTCACTTTGGCTGTCGAGTCAGATTTTTTAAAAGCTCCTTCCTCTTTGTAAAGATCTGTGATTGTTCACAGGAATATAATAGAACAGAACAAACAATAGGTGCATGAGTCTTGGTAATAATTTATATTTTTTCTCTGATTAAAAAAAAATAATGCCTGCTTTAAATCATGATGAGGTGTCTGATTCTTACAGAGAAACTTAGTGAATTAGGTAAAACTGTTGGATGGTTGAACAGTGAAATGCCTCTGTGAAAATATTAACATGTTGGACTCAGAATCTGTTGATAAAATTTTCTTTAGCTGCTTCGTTAAGTAAACAATTAACTGACGATGAAAGCTATCAAAGCCACTCAAAACAACTTGGGTTCATCCTCAAAGTTTGAAGAAAAACACAAGAGAAAGTCTTGACATGCATGGAGCTTCACTGCACTATCCTACAGAATTGCATTGCAATCTATGTATGCTGATAATACACTGCTATATGTTTCACTTTCCTAAGACAACCTCAGATCCAATGATTGATGCTATTAATGCACCTGATAAGCTCTCCTAGAGACAAAAAAGTTAAATTCTGCCTCTAAGAAGCTGGAAATTACATCCACATTGTTATCTTTTTTCTCTTAGGAACAGTGCACATGCTGGAAACCTGTGTGATATCAATAGCTGGGTTTCCATTATAGCTTTCCACAAAATAAAAACATTTCTACAACTTTGATAAAGTGCTTGTAGGTGTTTCCATTAAAGGTGGTTCTAATTAAGTCCTGCCTCGCAATATGTCATAATTCTTGTAGTTTCATGTAAAACCTCCATGGTGTTGGATCTGTAGTGTCAGTTCATCTGTCTTAAACAAAAGAAAAGTCTTTATTTATGGCAGTGGCCACACAGAATGGATTCCTGGATGAGAAATATACATCAGAAATTCACCAATGAGTTGTGGATCCATAATTTCCGAATGACCCAGGCAACGTTTAATGAACTGTGTGATGATACTGAACCACATGTGGCACCAGACTTGTCATGCCCTCAGGAAGCAGTTCTTACACAAAAGCTAGTGCTTATTTCCTGAAAAAACTAGCCACCTGTTCCGAGTCCAGGGGAATAGGTGAGAAGTTTGGCCTGAACAAAACCACCATGCACATATCTATGAAAATGCGCACAATGTGACCCCATTACAGTTTTGCACAATACTTCTATATCAAAACATCTCAAAAACCATCCCATAAGAACGTAAAACTTTTTTGCAATCTTTTAGTTTTTTGCGACATTTTGATGTTTCCATTACTAGTTTTCTATTGTGCAATTTACATTTTGTGCATTTCTGAGGATAATGGAAACCCAGCTAGTGATGCCAACCTTAACTTTCAGCATCACAATAACAGCTTTCTGCCATTTGCTTCCAAACTTAGTAGCGCCCTATCCTAGCCTGACTTAGAAAACTGGTCCATGTATTCATCTCCAGAAAATAGATTCATATTTTGTATTTTTTTTTTTTTTTTTGAAGTGTTGCTAAAATGTAAACAGTAGACTCCATTCTCCAGAGTGCTGACAGTGGCTGCAAAGTACTCGTACAACTCATTAATACTTGTACTGAATAAACTTAATAGGGACAGTATGGGATTGGTTTCAAAGTATTTTCTGCTTGCTTTTAGCTCTTAAATGGCTGAAAAATCTGTTTTTAGACATCCTCACTGACTCAGATCTGCAACCACACATCTTCTGAATGCACCTATAAATAAAACTAGACCAACTGAAGGTGTATTTGGTCACTGTTGTGTTCTCCGGAAGAAATTAGCTGATGACCTGTGATCTGCTGCAACTGTATCTGCTCTAAAAAGGTGGATAAAACCTTTCTTTTCTCTCAGGCTTTTGCTGGTTTCTCTGTGAATGTTTGTGGGACTATTGTGATCCATGTGTGGATGCTGTGCTTGGAATAAAAACGGCATAGCTACATCTGCCTGGGAAATTGAAAGGCTACAGGCTACAACAAATGATTACTTTCGTTGTTGATTATTTTCTTGATTACTTAATTGCTTATAGAAAATTACGAGATGCTGAAGGCTGATGTCTTATCAACATATCAACAATAATAATATTTTTTATACAGCACTTTAAAATAAATAGCCACTGGACAACAATTAGCCAAACAATAATGAACAAAGCTAGATTAAATTTGGGAAAAAACTGTCACAGAAGATAAATATCACAGGTAAATATAGAATTACAGAAGAAATAATTGACTTAGACAATAATTAAAAAGAAAACCTGCAAAACCAATATCAGTCCTAATTTTGGTTTGATCACAAGATACATTTATTCAGTTTACCACCACAAAAGAAAAAAATATTCATATTTTAGAGGCTGTATTTAATTTGAATTTAGTCATCAATTAATTGTTATAGCTCTATCTTCTTTTTTACGAGTATGTGTTTTTCATTTGCTTGATGTTAGACATTGAGTTTATCTGTGGATGAAATGAACTACAAACATATAAAAATGAACTGTATTGATGGGAAATAAACATAGTGTACAGTCAGAAGTCTGAATCATGAGCATAATGAGCCTGTATAACACTTAACAATAACATGCTGGTGAGCGTTTGTATGCTTCGAACAACCACATCCTGTTTATCTGAGTCACAATAATCACCAAAAAGCTCTTCTGTGATTAAATGCCATTTCCTTTCCTTTCTTGGTTAAATATCAACTAAAGCAACTGTCACAAAACCTTCAAGTGTTTTCTCTGCCAAATGTTTTGAAGAATGGGCACCAAAACCTGAGTTGAACTCACTAGTAGGTTTGTCTACAAATTATTTAGGGATGTCTTGATCTGATCTAAAGATTGGTATCGACTACTGATCTGGTATTTATTAGAAGACTGGATCAGGTTTAGTCATGAAATAGGACTAGGAATAGGTCCCGGTTCTGGCGGGGGGTGGGGGTGGGGGGTGCAAGGCTCCCTTAAACAAATGTCCTGCTCCCTCAAATTAAAGTGTCCGAAGGTAGGGAAAAGGAAAATGAGCTGCACAACAACGGGAAACTGAAGGCTCGCACAGAGTTGGGTATAATGTGGATGGTGTGGACTCCATGCCCACTGACTGAAGATGTTTGAGGTTCCATAGTCAAGCATATCAATTTCACATATAAAACAGGTAGATGTGAAGACGGACGTCCTCTTTGGGTCCACATTTAGTCCGCCTCGAGTACACATGGATGTCCTCGGAGTCAGGCCTGACTGTGGGGGGCCTTAAGAGGAATTAGTAAAGCGTCTTAAGGTTCACTTTCACTTTGTACAGTTGTATGGTCTGCATCTACTCATTGTGAGGTGTATATGGCACAGAACCCCCTTATTATACCTGGATGGACCTATCCATAGACGCGCCATAGCAGGGGTGGTAAACATACGGCCCACCAAAAGTTCTAATTTGGCCCTTAGTATGAATTTGGAAAGTACAAAAGTTACACTAAATTTGTTTCAGTTGAGGTTCCACATTTAGTCCAATTATGTTTTCAAGTAAAATAATAGCCTAATAACATATAAATCATGACTGCAAATTTAAAATTTCATGTAAAATCTATCAGTATTGGATCAGTAGCCGCAAAACTAACCATTAATAAAAAATGTAATTGGAAGGAAAATAAATCCAGATTGGGACATCACTAAAATTAATATTGATGTTCAGACTAAAACCTGCTTACGCAAAGGTCAATAAAAACCTTAAAATTATTTCAGTACATTGTATTTTGCCAAACTTACCAATTCTTTATCAAATGTGTGTGGGCATTAAAGGTTCATTACCAGATGTGTCATTTCTGCCATTAGTTTTCTAGTTATAATAAGACATAAAAATAGTTGTGACTTGCACACAATTATAGGAACTGTTGTTTACAGAACCAATGTCTATAAAATCTTACATTTAGTAATTTATACCAATGTTTCTAATGAAATAAGCATAAGAAACAGTAAAAGCTGGGGCTAGTAACAGGGGAATGACGCAACTGAAAGGCAAACTAATGAGTTATAACATTGGAAGCATGATAAAATGCAAGTACACAAAACAGATCTGGTGATGTTTAGATGTTTTAATGTGGAAGAGTGATGATCCAATCCAATGAACTATGAAGGATTGAGGTGGAAGGTATGAGGACACACAGGAGTATTAATGTAAAACTGTGAATAAATGTACATTTAATTTTAATACATATTCATGACCTTTTTAGTTTACATTGATTTAGCTATACACTTATATTTCCTTCTTATATTTCTTGTGCCCTGTGTGTGTATATTTGTTGTATATTACTATTGGCTGCAGATACATAAATAAATTTTACTGTGTATTATACAACGTACAACTGTGCATGAGCCTAATGGATAAAACCTTAAAAATCGTATTGTTTTATCTATAAAAATAAAGAGAAAAAGGAGAAAAAAAAATCAGTTCACAAAAGCAAAAATCATGTTCTGTGCTCACAAAAGAGGTTAAACAAATGGGGCTGAATTCAGGCCAGTACAGAGAAACACAACTGACCTACAGACACAGAACAAAGGAGGTGATATATATTAAAACACTGGGTCATCAGTACAGTCAAACACAAAAAAGGGATAAAAGAAACACTTAACATCAAACTACAGAAGAAATGACAGGACAGATAGTTTTAAGTTTACAAAACTTAAATCAAATGGAACATCCAGACAGATTTACCCAGAATCCCCCTGTCCTGTATGGCCTCAATGGAACCTCCTCCATTTATAGTGACTGCACCCTCTGGCCAATATTTTACTCAAACTCAAAGATGCCCCTCCCCCAACACAAAAACAAGAATTAGACCAACATAATCTGACTTAAATAATGTTAGATGAAGTAAACTAGATATTATATGATATTAAGAACTATGTGTCATCATTTGTATGTTTTATATGTGAATGCCAAGTGTCACATATTACCAAAAATTAAGAAAATCAACATGTGTTAGTGTGTGCAGGATGTGTGGTGGTCATAAACACATACATTTATCATCATCTTTGTATGATCATGTTGGACTCAGATTAGTAATGCTAAATAATTCCACATCTATGACCATTTTATCACCATGTAATGCTTGTATTAGTCAGTGTATGCAGTCTCATTTGGACTAATTTCTTAACACAATCACAACTGGAAAAGCATCATGTGAGAAGAGATGCTTATTAAGAAAAGCAGTCATGCTTGTTGTGATGATGAACATGACTCACAAGCACAGCTGACCTTAGCTAATATCTTTAGTAAACAGAAATATTACGTATTTTAGACTGAAAACGGTAACTTAAAGGTCAGGGCTATATTTATCCAGTGCGGTCATCTCAGTTCAGACTTGCAGCTGATCTTTTTACTCCAAATATAATCGTTTTAAATCTCTGTTATGGTACTTAAACATTTTCCATCTGTTTGTGGTGTTATAAGTATTTTGTGATATTGTTGTAATGTTGCTTCTGTATATTACCACCATCAAAGTGAAATGAAACATCAGGATGTGACTGCAGTGTTGACATTCATTTTTAACTCTTAGATGCACAAGTGGGTCAAAAATGATGCCGAGGTTGTTTTCTTGCGATATCTTTGTAATAAAATGTTTTTATTTTATATTCCAGGTATTCCTCAAAAAACATATTATTAACACCATGGTATTTAAATTCTCAACTTAGCCTTTATAGATTTTATGAAACTGTAGTTTTGGTATTACTGCCCTAAGCTTCATTTACAAACAGAATTACATCTGAACCTTTGATTCATTTAAAGCAAAACCAAAGGACTTACTCACTAAACTGATATTGAATTGTTCTATTGCTGTTATATAATACATATAGAATACTATATAGACTTTGTCTTTCAAAACATTTAAAAATAGTAAAAAATGTAAAAAGAAAAATAAACAAAAAAATTATATTTAAAACATGAAATCAGTCTTTTGTGGACCAAAATAAATACAACTGATTATGATAAATTTTACATTAAAACACATTAATTTCAACATATTTTAATTGACATTTTGACGGACAGGGTTGTAGAAATTCTGTCATAACACATTATTATCCATCATTTCAAATTAAAAAAATTTAATGGCAATGAGCCATATTTAGTAGTATTTAATGTATTTAAAACATCTCAATGATGCACTGAATGTGACTCATGAAAATATACAACCACTTTTAATTACGTATTATAAACTTTCCGCATGTATGCTCATGCTGCGTCACGTACCACGCACCTTAGGGTTATGTGAACTGGAGATCAGAGCAGAAATTATTGTTGAATACACGAAAGGTGGAAAAGGCATATGTGTAGCACTTCAAATACCACAAGAACTGTTGTATTACTTGCTTGTCCTTCATCCTCCACTGCATCAGTCCCTCTTTTTTCACTGTGTTTATCAATGTCACCACATTTACTGGGCTTTTTAAAATAACTACAGAGACTTTGCTGTCCTGACATTTTGCAGTAGCAAAGTAGCACAGAATTAAATGACACAAGACATGACAGCGACTGATTAATAAGCATACTCACTATCAACTGGACAGGGGAGGTACAACAGGTGAACTAATGGGGAGTCATTTGAAGGAAGTAACAGTGTTGTATTCAGTGTAGAGGTGAACAGTGGCACTGTAGGGTTCTATACAGGTAGGATTAAGGATTAGGGATGGGAATCCCAGTAGCTCAATACCTTGGAATTGTTTGTCTTCCTGCTTAATGATTCTGCTTATTGATTCTGCTCTCGTTGTGCATGTGCGATGATGTCACATGCACACTGTATTGTTTTGGTTCAGAATGTAGTTGCCATGGCATCCAGGCAGAAACGTTCTAGTCTGTCTATATGTTAGGTGTAAACGACACCAGGTCCATCTGTTCAAAGCAGGAAATCCAACAATATGAGAAAAGCATCTGTCCACATCACATTCATCTGTACGAATGTCACATATTTGATACCATACTTAGCCACGCTCATGTGCTATACAGCCCTCCGGTAACAGTCTGTGGCTCTGCGCCACCAGCTCCGCACCACTGTTGTGTTTCACATTTGGTACTGGTCCACAGCTCCGCTCTACCAGTACCGCAGCAGCTGCTATGTAATTAATAGGAAATAGGAGCAGGAACAGTAGGTAAAACACGCCACGTATATTAGTCAGATCCACTGTGCACTACCTCAGCGCCAACAAGTACTTCACAAGTATTTTACTGGAACAGAACCTGAACCGGACCAGGTGTCATCTGTTATTATTATTTGTGCATACTGTATATGTCATGTATTTACTGTGCAGAGATGGAAATATAAAAGACAGTTAACGCAAACAAACCTGTTTGTACTCTTATTCCTGCACCCAATGAGAATCGATAAGAGAATCGGATCGATAAGCAGAACCAATAATGGAATCGGAATCGTTAAATTCTTATTAATTCCCCTCCCTCGGTAGGATACTGTTATGGACTGTTTGATGCTTTGTTGAGACAGACCAGCGATCCTGCTCCAGGTTCTGTTCAGTGTCAAGTTAAACTTTCTTTAGCCGACTACCCTCTCAGTATTTTAATCTGCCAAAATGATTCCGAATTTTCCTTCATCTTTAAAAAAAATTTGTCAATGACGGAATATTTTCAGGTAAGACGACCTCTGATGTAAGCTACATACACTCAAAATTAAAAAAAAAAAATAAAAAATGATAGTTCAACTTCTATCAGCGTTTTAGATATATTTTGCTATGTCGGCATGCACTGCCTAAATCGTCAAGGTGTGACTGGGCCTTAAGGGTTAACAAAAATATTGCATAAACCATTTTAACTATTTTGGTTTAATGCAATATTTCTGTCAAACCCTTTAAATTTGTGTCTCTTTCCACATATTTACGGACCTGCCTGTACGGCTTGAACAAAGAGAACATATGTGTTGACGGAAAAGTGAGGATACAGTATGTTATTATTTACAGTGTAATACATGCAGGAGTGTGTGTTAAATATAGTGAGGGACGAAGCGAGGCAGGAATCAGGTGCAGTAACAGTGATAGATGAACAAGTATAAAGCAAAGCAGCTGGCACAGGAGATTTGAGGTGACAGTCAATTTAGCTCAATAAAGTTGACATGCACACGCACACACACCTGCACATGTGCAAACTCAGCAGTTAAGACCAACACATGCCCGTCCATGCAGTGGCTTTGTTTGTCAGTCTGTTACCGCATTACCTGCACTTTCACAGCGCTGTAGGTGCACTCATATATGTCCGCTGTTACATAATCTCTGTTTACTTCTATACGTGCATTGTGGCGTTTGCGGTCAGAGCCTATAAGCCCGTTAGATGGAAGCGCCTGTGCTACTCTCCACATTGTTCACTATTCTCTACACACACACCTCCATATTATGAGAATCTATTGCACCATGGGATACATCACTGTGTGAGTCACAAGTACTTTCATGATGAGAGGGAGGACAGAGAAAGAACTAGAGAAAGAACAGCGAACACAACAGCACACGCTCTCAGCGCTCACTGCATCTGATTACATTCAACCGCGTTTTCATATATTAGCATAAGGTATATGAATTTATTACATTTCACTTGCTTTGATCCGCAATTTAATCAAGGACGTGAGAGAAGAAGCAGCGGAATTAAAGCCATGTGTGTCCAGAAGGAGAAAGTAGAGGTGTTTTGTGAAGCGTTTTAATTGGACATTGTCAGCCAACGTTTGGGTGGAAAAGCCCATATTTATTACAGCGGAGAAAGCACACGTCAAAACATCATCTGGATGAATAAAGCCTACACCGCATTAACCATCAGAGTGCTTCTGCCTGTTGGCAACTTCTGATGCTTGAGCAGTGCCTCGAATAATAAATAAACTTTATGCTGGCGTTTTTAATAGATTCCAGAATTCCACAACAGCCTGATGGATGTTTTAAGTGGATGTACTGTAGAACAGCAGACATTTAACCCTCACACACTCAGGGGATAGCTCTAGTAGCAGCAGTTTAACTTTACATTTTTAACATAAGCGTTCATATTTAATGTATTTTTTTTAAATCTCGTGTCTGTGTTTGTAATATTTTTTTCTATTTTACTATCAGCTGCAGTTACAACAGTACATTTCACTGTGAATGGTGCTTTGTATAACTGACTGAGACAAATTAAAACCTTCCAAACCTAAAACTTAATAAATCCTATCTTATCATATAATTTTGGGAGTTCAGAGATTCTGTATTGAATGTAAAAGCACCGTCATGTTCTGCAGCAGTGATTCAGCAATAAAGCCTATAGTTTGACAAATAGCAGTGGTTGGATATATATTCTGTTTTGCATTCATTTAATGCAGGGGTCCAAATCCAGTACTTGAGGGCTGGTATCCTGCATGTTTTAGATATTTCCCTCTTCCAGCACACCAGGTTATATTAACCCATCAAGACCCACTGCTACTTTTATGGCAATTTAGAAATTTATTACAATATTCTTCTCTTTATTTTGCATTTTTTCAGTGTAAATCATGTATTTTCTTGTACTTAATTCATGGATTGTGTAGATTTTAATAAAAGCTCAGACTAAAGTTGAGGGTTATTTTAACAAACAAAGAAAACTGATGAAAAAGGGACTTTTTTCTGTAAAATATATCATGAACAATGTAAAAACAAGTGTGTCCATCCACTGTCATGATCCAACTCCATGGGTTTTATGGTAAATCTATGTTATAGAAGATGACGGTGTTTCCATGGTAACTACAGAGCCTCTGAACATCCAAATCTGATGACCATGAAAAGGTGTATTTTACACCAATTATTTCTATGTATGGATAGGATTAATGGATCACCATATATTAAACAGTTTAGATCAGTAGATGATGTTGGTCATTAAGGGTTAATGATCTGTTTATATCCAGGTCTGCAGACGTCTGATAATGATGTAATGGCTTCTAGGTGGGCTGGAAGAGGGAAATATCTAAAACATGTAGGATACTGGTCCTTGAGGACTGGATTTGGACACCCCTAATTTAATGACATTTTTTATTGAAAAAGTCACTGGCTTCAAATTTTGAACATTTAATAGGCATAATATTGTTAAAACTACACTTATTTTTAAAACAAAATTAAACATTTTCAGGTTATTCAAATAATTTTTGTGAAAGGATAGTTTGTAAATGTAAGTATTTTTATAATTCAATGTTTATTAATTGCAGTATAACAAAGACAAAAAGTTGCCATTATTTAAAGGTTATGATCCTATCATTGGAGATCCAATTGGGCAGAATGCGGCCCCTGGAAGAAATGAATTTGACACCCCTGGTTTATATGATCAACAGACTAAGTAAACTAAATAAGAAAAATACTTGGGTTTTCACTGAAAAATGCAAAATGAAGGGAATAATACAATAAATGATGATAAATCACTGAAGAAATCATAGGTAAGGCGAGAAATTCATTCGGGAGTCAAACAAATGTATTTCGGTAAAATGAATCAGTACAGATGAAGTCTTTACAGACATTTCCAAGTGAACACTGGCAAACAACAAACAACCTTGCTATTGTTAAAGAAATAAACAAAACCTGCGTTTAACACGTCTGTGTATTCAAAGCCCGTCAAGTTAAACTATTTAACTAAAAAGCAATTAAAAGGTTGAAATGCTTTATTATTCCGTGAGATACTTGGTTTCTGCATTTTACCCATCCTAATGTACACACACACACACATACACACACACACACACATAAACACACACACACCCTAGCATTAGCAATTACAAATGAACAGGTGAACTCAACACAGAAAGGCCATGTTCTGACTAAGAGTCAGCAGAAATGCTCACCGCTATGCCACCACGTTGCCCAATAATATGAATAAATACATTTGTAAACTAATTAAGCTAATTAAACTAAATGGAAAAACAAAAGATAGGTGAAGTCCCACCCTTTCCTCTGTGCTCCAAAGAACTACTTCACTTTGAAAATATATAAATGTCATTCAACAACTTTTGTCAGATTACACATATGGAAAAAGATCATCTTAAAAACCAAGACAGTCTATTTGTGTATTTATTTTAAGTATTTGTAATTAAGTATATGTTATTGAGTATATATATATATACATAATTCTGTGTATATATTGTGATTATTGCAATTTTATTTGGTTTATTTTTGTGTTTTTTCTGCACTGATGTGGGACAGTTCGCCACTTTCATTGTACATACGATATGACCGCAATGACAATGAAGATTTATCTTAAGTCAAACTATATTGTAAAGGTTCTGAACAGCTACTTTAATATAAAACAGGTTAGAGAACTACATCTAAATGCACATGGAATAAGTTACCAACACAAAAATGGCCATAAGCTCAATATATTTCACCTCGTTCTTCATAAGCTAAGTAAAAAAGTGTTAGGTGACGTGAAAATCACAACAAATCCGGTCAATTTAAAGCTGCAGAGACATCTACAGTTACATCACCTCTAAAACAGTGAGGTTTGTAGGTTTTCTATTTATGGATTTTTACAGTCGATTCTTCAACAATTTTAAAATAAATTGCTACTTTCTTGACATGTAAAATTATCCTTTTAATATATAAATGTTTATTTTTAATTTAACATTGCTGACTGTAATACATTACGGTCCCATGGGACACAACTGACTTTTTCCCTTAATTAAATTATTTCCATCTTTCATTTCTTTAGAATCTGAATCTTTTATCGTGGGTGCATTGGCTTCAGCTGCAGTGCTTCTACTATCGCTTGTTTCTTTGAAATGGCAACGTCTCCTGCCAGTTTTTTCTCACTGGGAATAAGCCGACTCAAACCAAAGTGCATAATCAAGTCGTCTTGGCAACGTATTGTATAGGTTACAGAGTATTACACCACTCTTATGCCATTAACTAATTCATTTATTCATTTGGCGTATTTCCCACTGAACATTTTGCCCTTTGATATTCTGTTCTGACAAACACATATGGAACTAAACTCAGACGGTCGCATGTTTCACAGGGTCTCATCAGAGTCACAAAATGAACTAATAATGGTTATAATTTACTTCAGCCATTACAGCTTTATATGGAAGTAAATCTGTGCCCTCAGATATTGAATAGTAGTAGTATTTTGTAAGATTTTTTTTTAAATAGCTGAATTTAATTATTGGATTTTTTTATAGTTTATTTGGAATATTTGCATTTTTAATTTTTTTTCATATCTGGATTAAATTATTTTTAAAAAGCTTTTTTTAATTCAATATTCTCAAATACAATGTGTTTCAAATTCAACATTCAATCATACATCACGCCAAATGGATCACTATAAAAAATTCTGATTACAAAATACAACTATTCAGTATTTACCATCACTATGAACGGTCGTGGAAAAAATTACTAGACCGCCCTATGCTTTCTTCAGTTTCTTTTTTATTTCAATGCCTGGTCCAACTAAAGGCCCATTTGTTTGGACAAATATAATGATAACAACAAAAACACTCAGCCGCAGTAGGGCTGCAGCAACAAATCGATTAAATGGATTCTTGTAAGTGTTGGCAACAAACTCGTCAGTCAATTCTTTGTTATTGATCACGTTAGATATACACATGCTGTGCAGTGGAACAGAGGAAAACACATATTAGCATGGCTGAGGCGTCGGATGCCAGTGTGCTGTCAGCCCCATCTGGCCCAAATATAATGACCATTTATGGAACAAAACTGAATATGGAGAAAAAAATGGACTAAATCCCACATTGCAACACATTTGGGGCAAACAGGGCTGCTGTGTCCACCAGGAACATAATGGAAACACTAGCTTATGATAGCCTTTGTGTCATGACTTTAGCCTGCTAGCTAGTTAGACACCATTGACGTAATTATAACATCTGTGTTTATCAGACCACCAGACTAATGTTACCTATCGCTGACTGAACTAATACATACAACACTAGTTTGATAGACTAGAACTGGAGCTAGTTCAAGAATAGAACCGATGGTCTCTAACCATTATTAGTGACATGCCAGCTTCGACAGTGAAAATGAAAAACCAGATGCACCATGCCTGGAGTGATGCCACTCAGTCACTTGACTCCTCTCAAATTGAGACTTTTGTGTTTATCCGATGAATGGATTCATTATTAAAATAATCTACAGATTAATCGATAAAATTAAAATCATATTTAGTTGCAGCCCTCCTGGGAACCCCATACAACTGATGTAGTAGAACCCATTGTAGTAAAAGTGTAAGACGACGTTCAGATCCAAATACCCGACTGTCTTTCATTGACTACCAATGGATGTGACTGCAGCATGAATCAGAAGAAGTTGGTTTGACCTCTTTTGACTTGTGGTCTTTGTATTTGCATCTGAGAGGCAGAGATTACAATCATAACCCTGAGACTAGAGGAAGCCCTCAGGATGATCGGGCTGTTTTTGGATCCCACCTTAAATCCAGACAGAGCAGAGAATAAACCCACAGCGTTTAGCGGCTGATTCATTGGTGCTGAAGAGCCCTCCAAACCCAGTGACCCACGTTGACGTCGGTGCCGGCCTCTTGTCCCGCGCATCACCCCACCTCCAGCGTAAAAATAAACCCATCCACCACCTTTATCATCGCAGCACTTCTCTCCATCCACCCACCCATCCTGCCCCGCACAAGACCCGCCGAGAGCTCCTCTTCCACCCACTCCATCTCGGCTCGAGCACCATGGGGATGAATATATAGTCCAAATCACTCCTGAGTGTCACTCGTCTCTGCCAGTTACGGAGCTGATCTTTGCCTCGCCGAGCGGCCCCGAGCCCGGAGAAACAGTCGGTCCCAGAATAGAAAGCAGCTACTTCTGCCTCGACGTCCGATTTGCTGTTGAACCACGGCGCAGAACAAAGTGAATGGACCCGCCTGCGGAGCCTTTCTTTGTCATCTCGCATTTTGTTAGTGAAGCTCTAGTTGCAGACGACCATTACACCCTGCAGTCTATCTGGGTCGCTCTTTTATCTGTTGAATAGTCTGAGTTTTTAGGGATGTATTTAGGAAGATCAGGCATCTTTTAATGGCATGGTTGTTTTACTTGGTGACATTGAAAAAACAGAATCTAATATTTGGTTTTTAAGCTTTAAGACTTTTAACCCATAAAGATCCAGTACTACTTTTGTGGCCGTTCCCAAATGAGTTTTTCCTCTAGATTTAACCATTCTTAAGCCTGTAAAGTCAGAACCATTAAATAACTGACAAAAAATTCCAATTCTTTGAAACCGGAGCCATTATTGGTCCTTTTTGTACAACCAAAACTTTTTTTTTTTTTTTTTCCAAATATCCATTTCCATATAAAAGTTAGGGCAGTTTGTATCATATTTCATACATTGGATCTCAGTGCTCAAATATTATTATTTTTTAAACAAACATAACACAAACATCTAACAAATTGGTCATTCCAAACATGCATAAGAATATTTCCCAGTTTTACTATCATGCATCAAAGATAAATTCATCAATGGAAGTGTGGAAGACATCTGGTTGTGTCCCTGGAAAAGCCTCTGGTGAACTAGTTACTGCCCACTGGTGGATCATCTATGTATTGCATGTATCTAATTGTATACATCAGGTTTTTCAAGAAAAAAAAACATTCAAAAACTCATGTATCAAATATGATACATTTAGCATTATAGGGTGAAGTGGTTTATCACCATTTATTATATTATCCATTGTTTTGTTTTTTTTGCAAAGTTTCAATGAAAATCAGGTATTTATATTTAATTCACTAATCATGAAGATATTAGTTTTATATCAGAAACACAGAAAACATAAGAAAAAGTTACTTTTCCAGCAAAGATATCATTAACTAAACATAACCTAAGTGTGTCCATTTACTGTCATTGATCCAACTCTATGTTTTACTGGTGAATCAATATTGTAGAAGATGATGGTGTTTCCACAGTCACTACGGAGCCTCTGAACATCCAAATGAGTCATATCTGAAGACCACGAAAAGATGAAAGACAGCATTTTGCACCAATTTTTACCATTTTACTTTTCCTAACTGAATTTACACCATTTATAACAACATTATCCTTTACATTTTACATTTTCAGTGAAAATCAGGCATTTTTCTATATTTCATTTACAGATTATGCAAATATTAATAAAAAGAGAGTTAAGTCAAAGCTAATTGGTATGACCAAAACATAAAATTTATGAGAATTTCAGCAAAATATATCAATTGAACATAAACCCAGTGTGTCCATCTACTGTCATTGATCCAACTCCTCTGAATGTCCAAATGGGTCATATCTGATGATCACAAAAAGATGACAAATTGCATTTTACACTAATTATTTACATGTATTGATAGAATTAGTGGATCAACAGGTATTAAAGGTTTTAGATCAGTAGATGCTTTTGGGCGATAGTGGATGTTTGGGTCTTCATGGGTTAACGTCGCCTGTGGAATGATAATGGATCGTAATGATAACTGATGGCTCATGCATAATTAGCACCATTATGATCTTGTGTTAATTGCAGAGTTTGCCACAGTATTGTTAAGGGGTGGTAGAAGATGTACGACATGTATATGGAGTGTCCTTAGTGTGTCAATCTGATGGAACCTCTTAGAGACACCGTCTTTTAATCAGTTTCACTTACAAATTGTTGAAAATGTATGGATCAGGGACACTTATTAAACACTGATCAATCACCATCAATGAATCAAATACTACTTTTCAACAGATTGTAATTCAGATGGACGAAACAAGACTATATCTGCATCTATTTTATGTCTGTACAAAATCTACTCCATGCCATGCTTTTTTTTTTTCGAACCACAGGTGATTTCAGACACATGGAAGGGTCGAATTCACCTGGACGCTGTATCTCGACTCAGAGGCTTAGAAATGTGGCTCCGCTTTTCCATAACAGCATGAAACAACATCTGGTTCATCTGTTATCATCTGACTCCTGCAGCTTTAAATTACTTTATATCAGTTGCAGTCATTCAATGCATACACACAAAGTAGCACAGATAACATTAAACTGTATGGACTAAATGTTTCCTTCAGGCTTTGACTATGGAAGAAGTTTTGGTTTTCCATCCAATTCCATATTTTGGCCGCATATACTTCTTTATAAACCCACATATGCACAAGGAGTCACATACAGAAATATTGGTAATTTTAAACTCTTCAAAATTCTGTGTTTATTGTTGCTTTTCTTTGCGTGGTTAGAGAGTATTTGTGTGCAGTTTGACTTTTTTTGGCATATTTTTCTTCTCATTGTTGATTACACTCAATAGAAAAAGCCAGTATCAAATACAACACAAACTAGTGGTGTAACAGTCCAGAAAAATTTCAGTCAGTATGTTTTCAGTACAGGGGTCTTTGCTTCAATACATTTTTGATTAGTTTTCAGTACAGTGAAAGACACCAATTTAATTTTAAAACTTTGTTGAAGTAAAAACACAACATATTCTGAACAATGAAGTGTCACTTTACAGTTGAAGTTTTTATACGACTGTGTGGGTCTTAAATGCATTATGAAATCTTACGTCTTACCAGAAATATGTCCGATCTTCACAAGACAATGCCAGAGGTATATAGGTGGGGGTGTTTTCCGTAACTACCATAACTGACGTGACTGTCGCAATCCCAAAGTGACATGACGCACTTTGAACATCTGACTCCCAGCTTCTATGCTTCTGGAGCTTATACGTAATTTTCTCAACTTCTAACGTATATTGA
>JAPTGZ010017285.1:0-20495 GCA_029814645.1 Fowleria isostigma
ACGTTATTGACGCACAGGTAGAGAAGAAGCGGAGTGACTGTTTAGCCAATCAGAATGCAGAACACAATGCACGATGCAAATCTGTGAAGTAGCGAAACCGTGAAAAGTAAACCGCGTTATAGCGAGGGATCACTGTATATAATTTGTGTAATGTATTTAGCAAAAAGTAACTACTATCAACACCAAATTATGTTATTTTCAAAGGATGTCCACCTATATAACGGCCTTAAAAAAAGTCTTAAATTTCACTGGAGACCCTGCTGTTTTCTTTTCCATATGTCAGCAGGAGTCAGAGTAGTACTGTTACACATGTTCTGCTTCAACTTGGACACGGGCCTCATGCGGGCTCGCAGATATTGAACAAGGATATAATACCACGGCAAACAATCTCTAGTTACATATGCACAGAAGTGGCAAAAGTACTTCTTACATTCTGTACTTGAGTAGAAGTACAGTTACTTGTGTGAAAAAATACTCTCGTAAAAGTAGAAGTATTGATTCAACTCCTTTACTCAAGTAAAAAAGTAAAATTTCTCAATTGTAATAAAGTACACAAGTAAAACTGCATTTTTTTTTGCCATGAATGAAACAATACTTATTTTTCTGGGCAAAATCATAAATATTTCTGATTTCTAAATCCACTGTGAATGAAGTGATGTATTTGATGTACCGTCATGTCTGTTTAGTTTGAAAAAGTAACGAACCTATTCTGAGAATGTAAGGAGTCTAAAGTACAGATATTTTTGCATAAATGTAGGAAGTAAAAGTAAAAATTGGCAGAAAAATAAATACTTAAGTAAAGTACAGATATCTTAAAAAAAAAAAAAAAAATCTACTCAATTACAGTAACAAAGTACTTCCAACCTCTGCTTATGCACAGGAAACTGAAGTAAAACTGAATTTTTCTGGAAGCTCAAGTGATACTCTCCACCTCCTCCTGCTGCTGTCTTGCTTGCCTAAAAAGTGTTGGCCAAGGGAGTTCCCTGCTTATCTAATTCGGCTGACTGCTTGCTGAGTTCATTATTGGCAATGGGATGAAATCATGTGATCCTGGTACACAGACACACACACATCCACATCCACAAACACAAAACAGTGTCTTTCAGTGGCAATACTAGAGAATACAAAAATCCAAATACTTTTGCCCTCCATGGAGTCGATAAAACACACCACATGGCCTTACCTTCCGTAGTGCAACAGATTCCCTGCGACCTCTGGCCTCAGAGGAGAGTCCCTGCCAGCCAACTACAAGACCAGAGAGAGCAAAACAGAACAAATACTTTATTCAAGGTTAGCGACTTTAATATTCAGAGCACAAAAAAAAAAAAAGTATGCAATACACAGATTCTTTATAGTGTGAGTTCTTTGAAAGATCCAAAGCTTCACATAAGAAGAAATACTGTCACTGAAATAGAAAAGAATGCACCGTAAGGATTAAACAGTACAATAAATACTCATAGGTATAATCTGTATACATGTCTATATATAATCATGTGTGTACAGGTGTATGTATGAGTATCTACCCTATCCAGCCTGTGAAATGATCAGCATGTGCACATCTGTAAATAGTATTTATAACTTCTTTGGGTTTGACTTTATTTTTGATTTTGCTATTGTGTGCTTTTCTGCTGTAAATCTGAAATTTACCTTTGTGGGATTAATAAAGAAATACCTTATCTTAATCTTTCTGTGCAGTCACTTAAAAAAAAAAAAAATTAAAGGGATACGAGTTGATGAAAAGTAAACTAGAAGTGTAGCCACTTTTACCAAATGGTAAAATTTATGTTGATGTCTGTACTTGATTGTACTTTTGCTATGGTCCTAACACATACATTCTACTACCAGTATCAATCTAATAGACAGTGGTCAAACATATGGCCCATGGACCAAAACCGGCCCACCAAAGGGTCCAATCTGGCCCACAGATGAATTTGTGAAATGCAAAAATTGCACTGAAGATATTAATAATCGTTTTAGTTCAGTGGCCACATTCAGCCCAATTCAATCTCAAATGGGTTGGATTAGTAAATTACTATTAAAATAACCTATTAATAATGACAGCTCCAAATTTTTCTGTTTTCATGTTAAAAAAAGGAAAATTACATAAAAATGTTTAGATTAAATTATCCTTTTACAAAAAATGTGAATAACATGAACAAATATAAACAACCTCAAATGTCTTATGAGAAGTTTGATTTTAATATTTTGCCTGTTACTAAATGTTTGTGTATTTGTAGATCCAATCTGAGGCATAATATTGTTAAAACTGCACTAATTTTTCTTAATAAATTTGAGGTTGTTTATGTTCTTCACATTTCTTTAAAAAGATAATTTATAAATGTAAACATTTTCATGGAAAAATTATTAGACCACCTATATTTTCTTCAATTTCTTGTTCATTTTAATGCCTGGTACAACTAAAGGTACCTTTGTTTAGACAAATGTAATGATAAAAACAAAAATAGCTCATAAGTTTAATTTCAGAGCTGATATCTCACCATTTTCCATGGTTTTCTTGATAATAACCAAAATTATTTAAGTTCTTACGTCAATATCTTTGGCATTGTACTGAAAAAAACAGTTCTTCTAGATATTCCATGTTTTCTTTTCTGTCTGTTTTAGTCACATGATACTCAGGGAGCTAGTACTTGATTGCATAACCATTGTTTTTGATTACTTTTGATGGTCTAATAATTTTTTTCCGTGAATGTATATCTATATATTTTATGTTATTTTACTGGTCCAGTCCACTTCAAATCATATTGGGCTGAATGTGGCTCCTGAACTAAAATGAGTTTGACACCTCTGATCCAACAGCTATTGGGTGGACACTGAAATAAAACACCTTAGACAAATCTATCAAGGGATGCCTCATCTGATCCTGGTGGCCTCCAGAGGCTACGATGATCTGAGTAAAGCCTTTATCTTTGCCCGACCCAGCTCCAATAGTGGATCCTCAACAATGAATGATTATATTTGACCTAAAATGTTTTTTATGCAATGATGTTCATCTTATATTTGATGATGAATCCAAAAAATGAATTTTATTTAGTTTAGATAAAGCAGCATTTGATATCATCCACCGGTTATTTCACAATGTAATGCTTCTTTATTGGATAAAGACCAACTAAAGCTGATCAAAGCCATGACTAAAGACATGAGTTGAGAAATAGCAAAACCTCTGATAACTGCAACAGCATCAGTTTTCATAATCTGTGTTACAACCTGTTTGACTGTATTGTCCCTAATAACTATGCATTCAAAATCAAAAAGTTTATTAAAACTTTTAGGCAAGATACTACGTAATGAGATAAACACCTCTGTTTGTTGGTGGTTCTATTAATGTATTTTTTGACTCCAACTCATCCAGTTCAGTTTTCTTTCTATGTTTCAACAATTATAGTGTTTTCAGTCAGAGTTATACATGTATGCAGTAAACAAGCCTTATTTAATTTACAATTTTACTACATGTGTTAATATTCCTGCCACTGCAGATATTATCACACCAAGATAATTGTGTGCCAGAGAAAAAAAAAAGCATGAGGGGCAGACAAACTTACTAATTTTCAGCTGTTATTGTCTATTTTTATTTACTGTTGTATATATACCTATGGATTATTAGTATTTATTTTCTACCTTTAGCTTTCTAGTTAGCATTTTCTTTTCTTTTTTTTTTGATTCTTAAGTTGCCTATCAGTTCAAAAACTGGATAGGAAAACTGGGATGGGAGAGAGTGTGAGCCCTTTTGTAATATATGTTTATTTTTGTTTTAATTAATTTGTTTATTCTAACTATTTATGTACTTTCCTTTCATCATCTACTTTATGATTTACTGACATGTACTTAAGAGCAACATGTATAACCCAATTTTCCCTCATAAAAAGTTTAATAACAAAAAAAAAAAAGAATTATATATATACACATCTCAAAAAGCCAGTTTATTTCCTTCCCTACTCTTGCGTCTCACCTCAGGTTCAGAGTGTCTGGGGAACAGCGAGGTGGTCAAGTACTTATACAGAATCCTCATGTCGTCTTGTTCCAGTCCACTCCTGCAGACACAAACAGGACACAGTTAATCATTACTGCCATAAACCTATAATGTATCCTCTACGTGCACTAAACTGTTGTTATGTGCCCTGGATGACATGTGAAAACAGAATGACACCCGGTGGCTAGTTTTGCTCTGATGAATGAAGAAAAACAACAGCCTTGAACTTAAACAGCTTTTCTCTGTCGACTGACATCTCTCAATTAGACATCAAACATGGCTCAAGTCATTTCTAGCAATCATGTAATCCCCTGTGCTTGTACACTGAGCACAGTGGCTCGCAGTGTAATTAAAGGCTAGGGATATGTCAGCCAGCACGAAAACCACAAAGAGGATTACAGGTTGTGCCGTCTCTGTTTACCCAGCATGCTATGATGCAAATGCAAATGCCAATTCTAGGACTTTGAGGTTGCAAAAACATGTAGAGTGGAATGATGTTCTAAGTACAAGGCACGCATGGCACATAAAATTTGAACCAGTCTCCGTGAAAAGCTTTTTCAGTCCAATAATCGTAAAAATACTGAAAATCTATTCAACATTTTTACAATTATCTGTAATGTTCTGCACCATCTGATTGTTTACACACATCATAAATAAAATCCTATCAACACTAAAAGTAGATTTTGTTTAACATTTATTTATAATTGAAGGACTTACTATTTATCACTCCAGTTTTGTGTGAAAACTGACCATAAATGTTCTTGAAATATGAGTTTTTACTACATCCATAAGAACCCAGTGTGACATTTGTGGCACTTCCCAAATAATTTTTTCTCCATATTTAACCATCTTTAAGTGGTTTATCACGGTTATTGTAATACTATCTTCTGTATTTTGTGTTTTCTTCAGTGAAAATCGGGTATTTTCCAACATTTCATTCACTAATCATGTAGATGTTCGTAAAGGTTTAGAGTAAAATTGATGACTATATCAAAAACTAAAAGGAAAAAGTGACTTTTTCTGCAAAATATAATTAACTGAACATAAACCTAGTGTGTCCATCCACTGTCATTGATCCAACTCCATGGGATTTACTGGTAAATCAATATTGTAGAAGATGACAGTGTTTCCACACCAACAATGGAGCCTCTGAACATCCAAATGGGTCATGTCTGATGACCATGACAAGCTGAATAACTGCAGTTTACACCAATTATTTACATTTAATAATGGATCAACAGGGATTAATCGGTTTATATCAGTACATAATTTTGGTAGCTGGTGGATGTTTGGGTCTTTATGGTTAATTTAAAGCCGTTTTATTTAAGGCTGAGTTACTCTAAATTCTGAAAATCTATGCTTCACATATTTAGTGAAAATGTATGTTTATATGATCGTTAGTAATTGGTTAGTTCTGTAATTAAATGTATATATATATATATATATATATATATACACACACACATACACATATACTGTATATACATGTATATGTATTGGATGATCCCTTTAAGAAGCCCTTCTTCCTGTAGTTTCCATTACCTAACAAAGACAGACTGTGGATTTAATGGACGAGTGCAGACAAATGAGTGCACACTTGAAACAAGTCTGTACCAGATAAGCTGGTCGTTATACAGGAAAGCGGTGTATTTAATCAGGCTGAGGCTCTCCTCCACCCGGTTGACGAACGACTGGATCTTCAGGTAGGTCATCTTGTCCAGTGGGAAGAAGCTGATGCCTCCAAATACATCCAGCAGGTCGCAGGACTGCAAGTGGAGAGTCTGCAGATACTGGAAACCCGAGTACAACCATACACACGCGCGCACACACACACACAAACACGCCAAAATAAGCAGGAGACACCCACAGACACAGGAGAAGGACAGGAGAAAGGGGTTAGTTTACCTGCCTACAAGTGCTTGCTTACAGTGCAGTAGAGAAAGCTGAGATAGAAGCGGAGTCTGACTGACACTGTGGAGACGCTTACATCACCCAGGGCAAAGAAGAAGCACTGACATTCAACCTCTGATACGCACACCGCCGCCTCTCTCTTTCTCTGTCTTTAGGTTACATAGTGGGGAGGGAAACCCATGCTTCATTTAAAAAGGGTATTCCCTAATTAGAAATGAATTTTTCATCAATGTGCATAGAATTCTTAATGTCTAGAGCTGCGTCCTTTCAGTCAGGTGAATGTGGCATGAAGCTAATTAAAGCAGGTGAATGAAGTCAGGCGTGACTGCAAACATCGTTCCAATGAGTAACTTCACTAAATACGAAGGAAGAACAATAGCAGTCAGAGGTAATAATCAAGATTCTCACACATTCTTTCCATGTCAAAATTAGTCTAATAAATGTGTCCATGACTTTTCAAGGGTTAATAAACTTATTTTGATGACTACCCATGTAAGTGGGGACTTTATTGCTTATTGTAAGAATACTCACTTTAACCTGCAGGACCCAGTGTGACATTTGTATCACCTCCCAAATGAATTTTTCTCTATATTTAACCATCCTTAAGTAGTTTATTGCCACTTATTGTAATATTATATTCTGTGTTTTGTGTTTTTTCAGTGAAAATCAGGTATTTTCCATCATTTAATTATTAATCGTGTAGACTTTCATAAGAGTTTAAAGTTGATAATTATTATATCAAAAACAGATAAAACTGAAGAAATAGTGACTTTTTCAGCAAAATCTCTCATAAATTGAACATAAATCCAGTGTGTCCATCCACTGTCATTGACCCACCTCAATGAGTTTTACTGGTGAATCAATGTTGTAGAAGATAACGGTTTCCATGGTAATTACGGAGCCTCAGAACGTCTAAATGGGTCAAATCTGATGACCATGAAAAGGTAAATAACTGTATTTTACACCAATAATTTACATGCATTAGTGGATCAACAGTGATTAAACAGTTTATATCAGTACATGATTTTGGTAAATGGTGAATTTTTGGGTCTTTATGGGTTAAAAAAGGTTAAATATAGAGAAAATTTCATTCGGGAACTGATACAAAGGTAGTAGTGGGTTTTTATGGTTAAGAAAACTTTGACATTCTCAAATTGTTGATTATTTTCTATTTACTTCAAATCCTGTTATGTCACCCTTCCTTTACAGCAATATTTTAGACGTACAGTAGAGAACAGGGTTTCTGCTGCCTTTAACAGTTGAATTGTAGTCTTTTGGAGACTAGTATGACTACAATTTAAGACCCAATTCTTTACTACGGAGCTTTTATTACAATATAATCCATATTTTCTCAAGTTTAGACAATAAGAATTTTGAAGAGACCAAGGTTAATAGCACATTATAAAAACAAATATCATAATCTGATCCATTTTAAGATCTATTCCCTTGGGTGAGTAATCTCTGGATTTTTTACCATACTTACCAATATCAACTTGGAAGGTGTCAAAAATTACTAAGTTAATGCTTTAAACATATTCATGATTACTACCACTAAATGTTAAATATTTGCAGATGGAAAGAGGTTTGGATTTTAGAACAAATAATCCATTATTTTACATTGGCTTAATTTTTCTGCCTCACTCTATGAAATAACTTCATGGGTCTATATCTGTCAAGTTTGTTCTTATCTTTCATTTTTTCCCCCCCAAATAATCAAATTCCATGACATTTAGATGTAGATAGAAAACAGAGGCTACAAAAGGCCTTCTGATTGATTCACAGTGATTATATTTTAAAACGCACAAAAATGTCCACAACTCAGCTCAGTATGTTGTGTAGGCTAATGGCGAGTGCAATCCAAGTGAATTTTAACTAATTTTTAAATATTTTGCCCGTGTTGCATTTTATGGTGTCTGTATTTGTCCCCTGTATGTATTTTGTGTTTTTTGTTGTGTGTGACATCAACCTGCCAGGAGGTCTACAGCTGGAAAATTAGCCTTAAATATAATCTAGTATATGTTGATATTTTTTACGTTCATTCATGTGCATTGATTCTTCTTTTCTTGAAAAAAACAACACAAAACAAAAAAAACATTATCAACCTTAAGAAAAGGTTGTAAACATGTGCAGCTGCAGCACATGCTCCATCCTGCCTGTCTGGAGCAGTTTACGGGTAAAGGGCTTCTGTATCTGTGTGTGTCCACTCAGCACATGAACCCACTAAGAAGACAGAAGTGAAAGCTGAAACCAGAGTCGCTACATTTTTACACTTTTCCACCTGTGCTCCCTGTACTGCACTGTTATTGGCTGGAGATGCAAACACACTGCCCAAAGGCTGATGACCAGAAAACACGACGAGACTACAATATGAATACAGGCAGAGAGCAAAGTGTCTGCAGGGAAATACACCACCACATCACAGAAGTAATGACTGGAAGGGATTATTACTGTAAGTCATGTATCACCTTTAATATGAGTGGCAGAGCAGGTGACCAGGACTGCATTACTTCTATGGAAGCAAATCGGTCTCATCAAACACTGATTTAAAAAAGCCATTAAATATCTAGTACTACATTTGTTTGCAGTGAACGTAAGTATCTGAATTGTTTGTCTCTGAATTCAACTCTTGATGTTTTCAATCATTTTTATTTTTCAGTGTTCATTAAAAAATTCCCATTTAAAACATTCAAGTAATATAAATTCAAGTTGCTGAAACTCATTCAGATGCAAAAAATTCAGTTTAATAAACAATTGAACTGAACATTTTTTTCCCGAATATCTGTTTGACAGCAACAAACGGCACAACATGAAACCAAAAAAAAAAAAAATCAGCCATCACAGATTATTATTATAATTATGGACTAGGACAAGGGGAGAATAATCACAACGGAAAACAATAAATTCAAGAGATCAAGAAGTGTGGGAACAACATCATCAACTGAGACGAAGGGGCGTAGAAACTCACACATGGGACACAGTTCTGCACCAGCGGAGAACGGACATGGGTGGGTCGGGAGCCTTTATTTTTAAAGATTTCCCAGCCCGATCAGCCGTTTTTAAGACATGTTAACAACAACCATTGATGAAGGCCGTTCTGATGAAGGCCGAACAATCAGCCAAAACCGTCAGCAGGTAAAAAAAAAACCCAAAAAAACCCATCTCCTTCTAATTTCACTCGTCTGATGAAAAGAAAACCTCTAATGAATTGGAATGGAAGACACAACGAATGCAATCAACTTACTGTAATTAATCTTCCAGCACAAAAACATAAGGGAAAATAAGCTTAGCCCAATCAGACGCTTAACAAACAACTACAGTATGCCTGTACTGCTGACCTATGCATGGAAAGCATATAAACAAATTAATTGCTGAGGTTTTTTTTTTCTAGATGGTTATGTCAGAGTTTGGTGTTTTACCCTGTAGAAGAACTTTTCAAGCTTCTGAATGAGCAGGTCCACTCCGCCAGCTTCCATTGCTCTGCCAAATGTGCCATTAAAGAGCTGCAGCAAAAAGAAACAAATCAATGAGAAGCTTTAAATTTATACGCTGCGGTACAATCATAGTATGAATGTATTAATTTATGCTATCAATTAGTTCAAGCAGGTTTGGAAACTAGGGGTCAACTGATAAATTTCTGTATGATCAATACATATCAATTAACCCATAAAGACCAGTACTACTCTCATGGCAGTTCTCTCTATTTAAGCTTTCTTAAGTGATTTATCACCATTTATTATAATATCGTCCTCTGCATTGTGTTTTTCAGTGAAAATTAAGTATTTTTTGTTTTTTCATTTATTGATCATGTTCATAAAAGCTCAGAGTAAAGGGCCATTCTTTCAAAAACAGAGAAAACCAAAAAAAACCTGACTTTTTCAGCTAAGTATCAACAACTGAACATTAAAAACAAGCATGTCCATCCACTGTCATTGATCCAATTCCATGGGTTTTACTGGTGAATCAATATTGTAGAAGACAGTGTTTCCTCGATCACTAGGGTCATATCTAATGGCCATAAAAAGATGACAAACTGTATTTTACCTCAATTATTTCAACATATTGATAGTGGGTCAGAAGTGATTACACATTTCAGATAGTGGATAGATTTTGGGTGCCAGTGGCTGTTTGGGTCTTTAAGGGTTAAGGAGATCAACGTGATATATTAACACCATGCACTGTTGAAAAAGCATAAACACTTTTATTACTACGGAGAATTTTTCAACATTATTTAAAAAAAAAACAAAAAAACAAGTAGGGGACGGTCCAAAAATAACTTGTAGACCCCTGATATAAATACCAACTACAATGCAGAGAAAAAAAATGTTAAACATCTTCCAAGATTCCACAGTAAAATGAAACTCACCTTGTACATACTGTAGCACTGTCTTACTACAGCACCATAAACGGTGTCCTAGAGAAGCAAGAGGGTGAGTAAGAAAAGAAACTGACAATGCATCATTATATTTAAAAATGTAAATGCTTAGGATAAGTATGAAGTACTAACAAGTATTTCATCTTCTTGATATTCTATCGTTGGAGGTTTACCATCTTTGTTTGGTTTCTCAACCATTGGGTTTCGAACCACCTGAAGAACAAAACAGAAATGAGGATGGCAGATATTCACGGGTTTGAGTGGTTCAGTCAAATCAAGTCGAGAAAAGTAAACAGAATTTAAAGGAGTGATTTTTGCTTTTTTTTTTTAGAATGTAATTTTGCATTTTTAAACATTTCCTTGTGGTCTACATAAACTGTAAATGCTATGTTTGAGTCTGAATTCTTCATTAATTAAACTCCACAGGTCCAATTTCAAGTCCATTTATGACTAATGACAGTAGACAGGTGGTTTTGAGCGCTGGCCCTTTAAATACAACGAACCACTTCACACTCCGCCCCCTCCAGGATGTTGACTGTGCTGTTCAGACATCTTTGTAGTTTTCAAGATACAGTATGCTGGTCTAGTGATAAAGTTTTGGGAAATTATAATTTAAAATTAATAATGGCAACAATGGCAAACTGTGTCCTTCAGCCTCATAGGTGTGAGTCTGACCTGGAGGAGGACAGAGAAGAAGGACTGGTAAGAACCACGACTTCTGATAATAATTTTACCATGGTCATTCTGAAGTCCACTAAGTGAACCTGAGAAACCCGATCGATTAAGACCGAGAAAGGTGAGTTTAAGCATCATTTACTTTCTATAATTTGTGACATGGTGTTTTTACAGCATTGTGTCAAAAAAGTCAGTCTAAATATGCTTTAGATGAATAGAGAGAAACAGAGCCGAATTAGTGCATTGTAGACACATAATCAATGAATTAGCATCTAACACCGCAAGTAAAAAAAAAAATACCTGGAAATCTGTACAAATGCATTAAAATCAAAATCGGACCGGCCAGTTAAGGAGTTAAATGTCTAGACATTCCTCTCTTAGGCAGGTGTGTAGAAATATTAGGTGTAAATATTCTTTAGATGTGTTTAAAACAGAACTGTGAACTAGCCGTATAGACTACAACCACCACTGCGGATGTCATACTCTGAGAGTTGTTGGTCATAAGTCTTGACCTTGTATATGCAAATGTAGCGATGTAACTACTAAAAAAACGCAAGAATAAATTAAGAATAAATGAAAACGGGTTCTAGAAATCCACTTGATTTCTACCAAAATGAATATAAAGATAGATCTGCAGCACCTGGAGGATTCAAACTCAAACTTTATGAACTATTAGGGTCCACAAATGCACAAATAAATGTGTCGAAGGGTAATAAAAGTGCATTTGGCAAAATATCACCCTTTAAATTTTTTCTTTAACATACCATGACTATCCAGAAATTGTCTTCAGGCTCGAAAAAAAACTGCCGGTTCTTCTGTGTGTGCAGGGATTTAGCTGGTTTTGTTGGGCAGAATGTCCTAGAAAAGAGAAGAGAGGAGACCCACCCAGGCAACATGAATGGCTGCTCGTGCTGTGTTTTTTCCTTGACACTAGATATCAGTGAACATGTTGTAATTTATTGCAACATGTCCCTCTTGAAAACATGACACTGTCCTGTCTGATTGCATAACACCAACTTGTCAAACCAAACCTCTTTATAGTAATATAAGAAGCACAATGTTTGAGACTCAGCAAGTACAGGCTGCCATAGTAGGTAAGTTGGTAGAGCGGGTCGTCCAATGATCGAAGGGTCAGCGGTTCGAATCCTGCCTCCTACTGTCCATATGTTGAAGTGTCCTTGGGCAAGACACTGAACCCTAAATTGCTCCCAGTGAGGCCTGGTAGCGCCTTGCATGGCAGCAGCCATCCACTGGTGTATGAGTGTGTGCGTGTATGGGTGAATGTGAGGCTTGTATTGTAAAGCGCTTTGGGTGCCATTAGCGTGTGGAAAAGTGCTATATAAGTACGACCCTTTATCATTTTATCGTAAACTGTAATGGATTTAACAAAAAGTCAAGTTCTGTACCTGGTGAACTGAACAATGGCTTCACAAAGGCCCACATTTCGAATCTTCTCATTCTTCTCCACATCACTGGGGTGGTAAAACAAAATCTTCTTCTCTTCCTAAAAAAGATGTACAGGGTTTTTTTTTGTTTTTTTTATTACTATAGGCACACAGAGTAACAAAAATATCTGCAAAGCATCTTTAAATGTGCAAGTCTTCCGTACCTCTCCTTCTCGTGGTCCAAATGTGGGGTTGTAAATGAAAAAACTAAGCAGAGATGGCGTGTACTGTTTCTCTTGCATTCCTGAGGCCATTCTGGGACTAGGACAGAGACAAAGAACATGCCGATGAACGAAAAACAAAACTGAAAGCCCTCATAATTTCTTACAGGTTATGTAAGGTCTTCTCTACCTTATCATCAGCATCAGTGTGTCTTGTGTCTGGGTTTTCTTTTCGCCAAAGACGGTGTCATTAGCATGCCGTAAGCCTGCAGAAAAAAGACAACATCACATCATGCAGCATGACAAATCCAAACATCAAAACAGATGCCATTTATAGTATAGTGTTGGGTGTAAACAAAGCACTGAAAATAGGAATGGATGTAATCATGAAGCATCAGCCAACGTTGGCCTTAATGACTAACACCGTCTTAAACGATGTCAGTTCACAAATGACGGCAGCCAATGTTTACTTGTTGTGGTGTATTAAAGGTTTTCCAAACATCTGACTCAACATTAATGCTCACTGACGGTCTGAAAGACTAAAAACAGTTCAGGTATGTTTTTATAATTAAGATCTTTTTCCTGTGACACAAAAAGGGAAACTAAAACGACAAAAACCAAACAAATACATAATGATATTCCTATCAGCATCTGCTACTGGCCAAATGGTCATTGTGGACGTCTGTATCAGTACAGATGCAGGATTAAAGTGAACATTTTTTGAGAATCATTGTGTATATAACAGATACAGTCATAAGCGACACAACAGGATATTGGTTCACTTTTCTACATTGCTCTCACAGCTTTTCTACAAACATATGATGACCTTACACAAAATCTTTCTGTAAATGAATCAATTGTTGCTGCTATTTACAATACTGTAATTATTTTATTGATACTTAAATATTTATTTTTAAAGAAATTACTTGAAGAATTAAGAGCACTAAACTATTTGTTTCTTTTTGTAAGTATGTTTGATAAAGTTCAACAGAAATTAAGTTGTAAAATGCTACTGTATGCAAGATTAGTTGTTCTACCTCACCTTTGCACCTCTTCTTACTATTTGTTAAATACTGTTTTAAGTTCAATAAGTTTCTTTCATCTTTTTTTTTTTTTTTAATTGAGACCATAACATTTGTTATCATTGTCATTTTCATGATGTAAATTGAGGGAGAAAGAGGCTGCATCGGTCTCCAAATATCGGCAGCCCATGTTGGTCATCGGCTAAGACTGATGAAAAAAAAATTGGTATAGGCATCGGTCCAAAAAAAATCTTTATCGGTCGATCCCTACAGAATATAAAGTTATTCAAATGAGCTGAACTTTTAAATTGTGCTGCAGTAAAATACAACATACACATTAATGCAGCAATGAAATAAATCCAAACCCGTGAGACCCAAAACCAAAATCCTGACTTTTAGTTATAGCTCATTTTCTTAAGAATATCTATACCCTAATACTCAAACGAGATTCTGAATGCAGATCTTCTACTTAAAGTAAAGTACAGCTCTGTAAAAAATTAAGATATCACTGAAATTTCTTGTGAAATCAGCATGTGTGCATGTATGACAGACATTCCATTCCTGTGTCTGCTGAATTCCAATACAATCACACCTTATTCTACTGAATAAACACCAGATCCATGTCTGATACAAGAAGAAGTTTAAAAATCACTACTGTGGCATCACTATCTTCTTACAGTAGGACTATCCGGGTGGTAAAAACAGTGCTATTAGTACCTCAAAAGTAACTGGAATCAAAAATTAACTATTGAAAACTACTGGACTTCTGCCCTGACAATGTTCTCAAACTCTGAGGACTAGTTTTTCTATCAGGACAATGCTCCTGGCCTCATTTAGGTCCATAAATGTGTGGATGATGAACCACCAGATGAAGACCCTGTCATGACCAGAACAACCTCCAGACCTGAACCCACTTTGAAAACATCTGGAATAGAATCAAGAGGAAGATGGATGGACATAAGACATCCAACATGACTGATCTTCTTGAATTTCTATGGAAGAAGCTGCATAGTCATCCAACAGCGATGGTGAAGAGCCAAGACACGTGAAAGCTGTCTTTGAAAATCAGTGATTCCACCCAACACTGACTGATCAGCTTTTGCCAAATTAAAACATTAGAATTGTGTTGTTTAGATATTTATATGAACTTAATTTCTTTGCATTATTTGAGGTCTGAAAACACTGCATATTTTGACCATGTGTCGTATTCTGCAAATACATGCTCTAAATATATTTTTTTATTTTTATGGAACTCATCTGTAGCTTAGGGAATAAAACAAAAATGTACATTTTACTCAAATACATGACTATACATGGAAAAATCTGAGAAAGTGATAATTTTGTAGTGGTCTCTTGTTTTTTTGTTTCCAGAGGTGCATCTCCTACTTTTCTCATCACAGATCCACCAGTGGCTTTATAGCTCGTATAACTTTGCAGTGGACAGTCATTTTACCTCACTAGGTGTGTCAGTCACAGTACAGTAACGCACTTAATAATGACAAAGAACTGCACCTTCATGCACGCTATGCAAAATTAAAGGTTAACAAGTCCAGCTCCCTGCTGCAGACACTTGAACCACATTGACTCCAACCACATTTAACCGCATGTATCGTTACTCAATAATCTTACAAAGACACGCTTGCCTGCGCGTTAAAACCGCATTGACGAATCAAATAAGACGACAGATCCAGTTGTTTCTTATATTCTGCATAAGCAAACCAATCGAAGAAATGCCCCTAAATACCTCACATCTTTGTATTTAACCGCTAAGCCTACTTAAGACCTGTGTTATCATTATGCTTGTCATTAGCTACACTACACCACAAGTTATACATTTAGCAACATAACTACAATTAGCTGGTAAACTCTGTAAAGCCAAGACGAGCTAAACACCTTAAGAGGGGAAGAACTGCGATGCTGTAAGCTAAATTACACAACAATTTCATCTCTTAAAAAATATAATCGATTAATTAACCACGCGTCTCTGACTAAGTTGACAAGAACACACTGTTAATATTGACTGTTAAGTTACTTAGCGAGCAGTCCGGCGATGTTGAGTCAGTTTGAACAGCTAGCCGGCTAACTGGCTATGCTAGCAGGAGATGTGTTTGCAGAGGTCCAGGCGGAGAAAGCACACGAAGGGAACCGTGATGCAAACGGCACGACACGACACTAACACTCACCTTACAACAGTTTCAGTTGCTCGTGGTTGTGAATTGTATAAATAAAAATAAAACAATGAGGAAATGAGATCAATGAGAGGAGATACCGCATTACTTTACATTCTTAACTTCCTGCTTTTGACAGCGGCGTGTCGCAAGTTCAACTGTTCGGGTAAAATCAATTTCACGGCACATTAGTTCCTACTTCAAACGTGATACCAAAGTGTAAAGAAATTAATGTAAATATTAGCTAAAATCAAAATATTTTACTGACTAAATATTGTGCTGTACTTGGACTGTGTAATGTGTAGTTATTCAGTAATATTGGGAAGCCCTAACTTTGCAGAGCAGTATTTTAATATCCTGATAAAATCCTGAATTTTACTAAAGAATTTCTTTGATTTTAACTACAGCTTTGGGATAGTTTTTTTTTTTTTTTATTTAGCAAAGAATAATAAATAATGATGCAAATGCAGGTGATTCTTCTCTCTGTCTCAGCTGTTTGAATTATTGCAAAGGTTAAACAGTTGTAGCTATGTTCCTGACATTAATAACATAGATATTCAATAATAACATTTTCAATAATTTGTTTAAATTCCATCATGTGGTCTCTACTTTCACACTCATCACATTTATGCAATTCTTTAATCCATCATTTATTTTATGACTCAGAAAGACTTATTTTACTCAAGGGCAACAAACTATGAAGTGTAATTTTATCATCACACAAGAATAAACAAAAAGAAACAGGGTTTTATGTTTGCACATGTTTATTCATCTAATTCATTGCCAGAGGTGGAGTGTGCACAGACAGAATAGCATGGGACAACACAGTGACAAGACAAATAAAAGCTGCTGTCTTTAAATGGACAAAGGATCATTTAAAAACAATCAACACACAAAGAATTGAGTAGAAAAACAAAAGAAATCCCTGGAAGTAAAGGCTGGGATTAGAAGACTCCAGAGGTGGGGTTGAGGATTGAAGACCTGAAGCTCTCGTTCCTGCATTTGCAAAATTCAGGACAGGACCATTTTCCTGAATTCTAGAGGGGAGAAAAGGTTGAGCATGAAAACATCTGCCAAATAAAGATGGTGCCACATGCTATAAAGCAATAAAATAATATACTTTCTATTGGTATCTCCTTTATGGTTTTGAGATGTTCATGGTGTAGTTGGCAATGTTTACAGTTTGACCTTTGTTGATTTGATTGATTGAGTTTAAAATCTTAAACTAATGAATCATTTCCCTGGGAGCTCAAATTATAAGCGTGGCAAACATTAATGTCAAATTATAAATGTCATTCTTGATAGTTTATGACAGCAGCATAAGGTCAGTAGACTGTTTAACAAGGCCTCACTAACAGCAGACTAATATGCTAGATTTAAACCGAATCAACTTTGTTGTATTGAGGCTCAAATGCATTTATTCATTAAGCTGAAAGACTATAAAGCTGCACACTTCTGGCAGGTTTTTACCACTTGGCCGCTGGGTTCAGCCCATTGAGATTTAATCCAACCGATGAGGTCATTTCTGCCTACGTCAAGTGTATGTATTCAGAGAAATCAGACACCATACCCTCTGGTCCAATTTTGCCATCACTGTCATCATCAGCTGCTGTGAGGATGCTCTTGATTTCTGCCTCGGTCAGTGTCCGTGCCCCGGGGACAAACCACTGCAGAAAGGACCTATCAGAAAACATACATATATATAAGCACATATGGCCGGCATTATTTGAATACAGTCAGTCTAAAGCTTAGATGCACAGGTATTTCCTAAGTAGGGCAGCTGGAGCTGATCCTTGCTCATTGTCACAGTAAAATAAAGAATTATATAACACAAATTCAATAATAGCACTTTAATGCCCACAGTGGATTATTAGAAGACGGCTTAATGATACCATTGCATTATAACGAATGTAAGTCTTGTACTTAATCTTTCTTTTTTGCCTGACACAAATGAACTCAGTGGGAATTTGGTGATTTTGCAAGATAGAGGCTTGCAAAGCATGAAAATTACATAGTGTAAGTCTAAATAATCCTCTGTATGCAACAGAAATAAACAAGGATATATGTGGACTTCTCAGGATCTTTGGTAGGTTTAAAGTTTATCATCATCCATCATCGTTTCACCCACTTGAGCTCAGAGTCCTCAATGTTGCCACTGTTATCATCATCAAGGATCTTGAAGACCTCGTTCACCTCCTCAGGCTTCTTTGAGGACAGGCCACAGGTTTGGAAGAACTTCTTGTGGCAGAATGAACCTGGATCTGTGAACATAATAAAGGAAAAAACAATTCAGCTTAAAAGGTAAAACTGGGTCAGAGATCAGGTTTACAGGGTTGGGTTCTGATGTGAAGATTAACACAGTTTGTGGCTGCTGTCCAGGTGGGAGATTTCCCAACAGCCTGTTTCTGTTGTTTTGTTTGTTTGTTTTTTTGTACTTTAAGTCAGACACATTCCTCTTCTAAAACAGACAAGATGGATTAAAATCTATTCCAATTCAGCTTGGTATGATTTAAGAAAATAACACAGCTGTAGAGGTTATCCAGTGGTTATGTAACACAAATCACCAAATAAATGGCCAAATAAATCCACATTGTTGTCAGTTTAATTAAAACAATATTGTGAATTTAGTTAGTTATGATTTTCAGCTCAAAGAAAGTGAAGAAGATGAGTCGTGTATTCTGCAGAAATGTAGTTTCTGTATCTAAATGGATAGTGGTCTGGTCGTGTGTATGTGTGTGAGATGATGCTACCTTGACACTCCTTGACGGCCTTCTCAATGGCTTCAGCTGAGAGGATGGAGGTGAGTGACATGATGGTCCTGGAAGGGTTTTATAAACAAACAAATAAAGCTTCATTAAATAATTCATCATTTTCTCATTTTCTCTATTCAGTTTCATTGCAGAGTGTTTTATGAGTGCTATACAGGACAGTATTGCTGAACAATCAAGAAAATATTATTAAATATGTTAAAACAGTAAGAACAATTTGAGTATAATACCAATACTGATCCCTCTTTCGTGTTTGCCTGAGGTGAAAACAAACACAATCCAGTCTGTCTTCACTTCAGGCTCTGTGGGGTTAGATTAAGTTTTTGTTTTTGCAGCTCTATCTAGGTTAATATTATGATCCTATCAAACAGTAGTGACTGGCAAATATGCCATGGAAGGGGAGAAAAAAAGAATAGTCAAAAACAACTTTTACAGCGTGTTGCATTGACTGACAACAAAACATTTGAAAATCCGTGTTTTCTCTTCAGTTAATAAAATAAAAATATTTTTCTATTTAATACAGAGACAGTTATGCTATGTTAATCCAAAGTAAAGCCCTGCATATGTGATTTAAAACCTCTTAAAAGAAAGAGTTTGGCTCTATTTTCCTCTCGCTGCCTCTGCCCGTCTCTGGGTTTTCCTAGCCAGCACCTGAACTCATCATCTCCCTTCGGTGCGCCTGATGCTGGACTCACCGCTGGTGATTGTTCTCGGTCCAGGGTCCGAAGTAGCAGCAGTAGCAGCAGCAGATAAGGCTTTGTGGTATACCGCTGACAGCTGCCTCACACTTATATATGCCTGGGTGGTGCGCCGAAGGATGCTTGAGTTTCCAACCTGTTCGCAGATCAAATTTTCCCGCAGCTCCTTCTCTTATTTCCCACCTTGCACACCTGCCCAGTTTACCTTTAGTGTTTATATCCGCCAGACAGACCGCTGCTTTCTCCTCCTGTCTCTGTCTAAAACCTTCATAACTGAGGCTTTTTTTTCTCTACCCCCCCCAATCAACTTCTATGTTTCATCGCTCTCCCCTCCCTCACCCCTTCATCCCCTCCCTCTCTTTCTCTTGCTTTCTCACCGCAGGTACATCTCAAATTTAATCAGAACTTTCCCCTTCTCTCTCTCTCTCGCTCTCTCTCTCTCTTTCTATCTCTGTCTCTCTCACTTTAGTGAATAATCTCCCACAATTCAGATGACCATAGCCACCAGGTCATAAATCATATCATGTCTCACCAGGGGATTTTTTACTCCCATCAGTAATCTTATGAATAACAGGTGTAACAAGCTCTGGCAGCAGAAATAAGGACCAAAGGGTGTGTTACTGACCACTAAGAAACTTCAGTGAAAGTATTTATTAGGAAAAAGTATGAGTAATGAATACATCAATAAAAAACATGAGATGATAAAATAAAATACAAGATAATATATAAATATTTTATAAAAAATAAAATAAAAAACAATGCATACTGTTGATATTGTCCCATGGTGGTGTTAACCCCACAAATGTAATAAACCACAAACGTAATAAAAATTTGCAGCTTTTAAAGTAATAATCCCAAAATATAATAACTCCAAATGTAATAAACCACAAATGTAATAAAAATTTACAGCTGTTAAAGTAATAATCCCACAAATATAATATCTTTCCCATGAACGCAATAACAGTTGCCTACCACAAAAGTAATACTTCATTTCCCATGGAAAATTTTTTGCTTTTGATGGGATTTATAACATTTGTGGGACAGTAAAAACCTCCAGTTTCCAAAATTGCAATAACTCCCCCTAAATGTAAAAAATTGGTACGTCACATACATTTAAGTCATGCAAGCATGAATATTCATTCATCTTTCTTTTTCTTCCGATCTATTCTTGTCCTTTGGAGAGTTACCATTTTACAATGATCAAATGTTGCAATTCCACCACATGGTACTAATTCCAGATTAACAGGTGTTTAATTACAAGTAAAAGTGGAATAAAAAACAGAATGG
>JAPTGZ010017852.1:0-20414 GCA_029814645.1 Fowleria isostigma
CAGGTCGCTCTTGAAAAAGAGATTTTAATCTCAATGAGTCTTTTTACCTGGTTAAATAAAGGATATTGATTGATTGAGAGTACCTGGATATTATAGTGATGCAGTGCATAACTTCTGTAACATTTTTTTTTTTTTTTAAATTGGCATGCATTTATAATGCAATGACACAGAGACAACTGTCTGACTAATCAGTGGTTGGCTGAGCAGATACCAAGAGAGTAGAACTGGGTGGCAGAATCTAGGTTGTTTTACATAATGGAAATGCAAAAAGGTCGAGTTGAACCGGTACCACATAGTAAAAACACGGCATTGGTCTCAAACAGGCCTCCAGAAATCTATACTTGCATGACTACAAACTGTTTTGAAAGATCAAAATGTTTTGTTTTTTTTTAATGATTATTATTGTACCAATATAGTCATTTCGGATTATAAAAACCTGGACCTGAAGTACTTTTCTAAAGTCTAGCTAATGAACTCTTTCTTCAGCTTTCAAGATAGTCTTCAAACTGTCAGCATCATCTGATAGTAAAATGTTTTGTCCAGTATTGGAAGAAAAATGTGATACTATTTTTTTTAACCAATCAAGTTCTGTTCATCTTTTGATCTCTTGGTTTTAACTAGCGGGTGTTTTGCAGGTGGATAAAAAGGAGCTCACTGGCAGAACTCTGCTACCTGTACCTGGTTACAAGGAGAAGGTGGAGTTTGGAGTACTAGTGTCTTTCGCCTACCAGGTAGACGGATCAGGTATGTAAACGCACACCACAGAATGTTTGGAACAAAGAGATAAGATCAGCCTGTTATACTTTCATCAATATGTTTCTCTGTCACTCAGATGAGGAGGTGGTTGTAGCTACAACTCGTATCGAGACAATGCTGGGAGACACGGCTGTGGCCATCCACCCCAATGACTCAAGATATCAGCATCTGAAGGGAAAGATGGTGCTGCATCCTTTCTGTGACCGCAAGATGCCGATTGTGTTTGATGACTTTGTGGACATGAGCTTCGGAACAGGTACACATTTTTAAAGGGGGAAAAAGCAGTGTATGGGCCTGAGGTGTGATGAGAATACGTAATAATAGCTGCTCATTAAGACACTTTTCCTTGTTATCACTTCTTTTTTGCCCTTATCTTTTTCTTTCCTGTCTCTCTGCAACATTTTCTGTTCAGGCGCTGTCAAAATCACCCCGGCTCATGACCATAATGACTACGAGGTTGGAGTGAGACACAATCTGGCCTTCATCAACATCCTGGATGAAAATGGCCTGCTCATTAACGTACCTCCTCCCTTCCTGGTACAGTACCTCATTATCATTCGTCCCCCTGCAGTGTTTGCATTCCCCCTGTGACTCAAAAAGTCAGGCTTCTCCTCCATAGTTTGCATGGTGAAGCACTTTCATTCCCTCATGTTTCATTTTAACTATGTCTTCTATCCCACAGGGCATGAAGCGTTTTGAGGCCAGGAAAGTAGTGCTTCAGGCTCTCAAGGACAGAGGGCAATTTAAAGAAATCAAAGACAACCCCATGGTTGTCCCAGTTTGCAGGTATTGTTATCTTAGAAAGTTATTTATGACGGCATACACTAAGGCTGCACAATTTAAAGGAAAAAGTCCAATTGTGATCATTGGGAACAATGTCCAATTTGTAAAGACACTGACTTAAACTACACTGAAAAACTTCACATTTCCACACCACCCCAACAAACTTGAAAATAGAAACATGAAACCAAGATCTGGGAGGAAGTTTTTAGGACTAAAATAATCTATGCATTTTTTTGACTATTCACAACATATAGTGGTCTCTGCTTAGCATTAGGCTGTTTTTGTGATTAAGTAAGACTTGATTAAATGTCTGGCTCCAGTACACCCTTAACTACTATAAATGTGATTTGTACGTTGTGATTCATCAGGCCCAGTTGGCATTACTCGGTGTTTACAGTCAAATGTAACCACGTAGTGTGTGGTTGATAAGATTCTAGGTGAAGATCCAGTTGTACTCACAAAGCTGTTTTTAGACCTGTTAGATACTGATTTGACTTCAGTCTTCAATCATTAAAATCACTACCACTCCAGAGATGGTAAACAAATGCAACACAATGAAATATGTGAAAAGGCTCAACTGGACTGAACTGGTAAAAAAAACCCCAGACCAAATTGTGGTCAGAGAATGAGATCTTAGGTACTGCATATGAGTTACTTTGAATCAAAGACATCAACATCAACTTTCACTTAACCATTAAAAACTACCGTAATAACTTAGATGGCAGTTGGATTTGATAATGAAGGTCATTCACTTTCCAGTTTCCTTGAACCCTGAACACATCGCTTTGTCCAGGATTTCACACATACTGTTTTTTTTTTCTGATGTTTGTATTTTTAATTTATTTATGTGTTTCGAGCAGAAAAAGGCAAAACAAAACCATTTTAAGTGTACAAGGAATTTGATAACAGAATGAATACATCAATAAATAAATATAATCAGGACAATAAAGCAAATGCCATGTACACTAGTAATATCAAAACAAATTCAGTGTGTACTGCTCAAAAAGGAGTGTAATTTTAGCATTGATTGCACATAAATTATCAGCAGTCATCTAGGTCTGTTCTGATGCAAGACTTTGTGACATTTGATAGATGGATATCATGCCATTTGGTCATCCATTGCTGTTACAGATCAGACATTAAATGTGTTCTATATTGGCCTGACTTGTTTGATTTGTGATCCACCTGATGAAAATGGTCTTAAAGTTTCTTATCTTGTCTTTGAATATTTTAGTGAGTCATTAAAACTGTACCCAGTGAGTCAGTGAGTTAATGGAGCAAGGGTTTTTATGCGAGACATCTTCACATCCTGTTAAAGACCACTGTTTGACTTCAGTTGTATATGTGTACTTTTAAGTCGATCCAAAGACATTGTGGAGCCATTCCTGAAGCCACAGTGGTATGTGAACTGCACCGACATGGGGAAGCAAGCCGCAGACGCAGTCAGAGAAGGACGCCTTAAAATTATCCCTGATCACCACTTGAAAACCTGGTTCAACTGGATGGACAACATCAGGTAATTAACTCTTCTTTGCAAATAAGTTCTGTTCTGTCTTCTATTATCAAACCTTATTAAATGGTGCAGGTAATGCTGATGTTATTTCTTGTAAGTAGTGTGACCTCAGTACATGTCTGTTTCCTATAATCATTTTAGGATTTTAATGTCAGTGTTCAAACTTGTTTTGCTTTCGCATAGTGATGGATAACAAAATCATGTATTAACCTATAAAGACTCGGTGCTACTTTTGTGGCTCTTCCATAATGTTTTTTTTTCTCCAATTTGAGTTTTCTTTAAGTGATTAATCACCATTTATTATAATATCCTCTGTATTTTGGGATTTTTTTTTCAGTGTAAATCATGTGTTTTTCTATATTTAATTCAATGACAATGTGGATGTTCATAAAAGCTCAGACTAAAGTTGAGAATTGTTACATTAGAAAAAGTGAAGAAAAAGTAACGTTCAGCATAGGATCAATAACTGAACGTAAAAATAAGTGTCTTCATGCACTGTCAAACTCCAAGGGTTTTACTGATGAACCAAAGTTGCAGAAGATGACTGTTTCCTTGTAACTATGGAGCCTCTGACTGTCTAAATGGGTCATATCTGATGCCTATGAAAAGATGACAAACTGTATTTTACAACCATAATTTACATGTATTCATAGGATTAATGGATCAACAGGTATTAATCAGTTCAGATCAGTAGATGGTTTTGGTCGCCATTGGCCGTTAGGTTTTTTATGGTAAATAGTCGGTACTTATATAGCGTTTTTCTGCACATTAATGGTAGGGGTGAGTATTGGCAAGAATCTTACGATACGCATCACGATACTTGGATCACGATACAATAGTATCACGATATATCATAATGTCACAATATTGTGATATATTGCAATATTCTACACAGTTAATCAAGAAAAAATAGAGGTGATATAAATGTAAATCACACAATACTTCACAAAATTGAAAGAACAAATTAGGTCAACTATTTGATTGAAAACAACTTCTCCATTTTTATTGTTTTTGAAATAATTAGTCAAATGCAGTGTTACATACAATACATACACTTAACAAAGTGCATCTCTTAAAGTGCATTAAACATAAAATGCATCAAGTTTGTCACTAACACTAATGTAAATTAAACTAATGTTGCAAAGAAATAATTATTTTTGTTTTTCCAAAAAAAATTGATATTAAGGGATGAAATATCAATATTGTATTGGAGGTCAAAGGATCGCAATATGTTGCTGTATCGATATTTTTTCACACCTCTAATTAATGGTGCCCAAAGCACTTTACAGTACAAGCCTCACATTCACCCATTCACGCACACACTCATACACCAGTGGGCGGCTGCTGCCATCTAAGGCGCAATCAGGCCTCACTGGGAGAAATTTAGGGTTCAATGTCTTTCCCAAGGACACTTCTACATATGGACAGTTGAAGGCGGGATTTGAACCACCGACCTTTGATCATTGGACGACCCTCTCTACCAACTGTGCCACAGCCGCCCTATTTTTTATGAGTTAATATGAGTTAATTTTTTATGAGTTAAATGGGTCACAGAAAATTAATGTAAAAAACTTTTATCAATAAGCTTTGATGTTATCAGTTCAATCTTCTGTACAGGATAAATTAAAAAAAGATTTTTTATGTTTTAAGAGCAACCTTGAGCCAGATGATTTATTTTGAGGTCAGAGCATCATCTGAACTATTATTCAGATATTCGGTTTCAGACCAGGGCAGAGTTACTGATTTGGGGACTGCAGACAAACTACTGCAAACGCGGTGACTAACAGGGTTCCTATGCAAGTATGGAAATATATAAAAGTATGGAATTTGATTTTATAAATTTCCAGGTCCAGAGAAGTATGGAAAATGGAAGCAAATGTATGGAAAAATATTCATGTTTCCAAAACTGTTATCACTTTTGTATTTTCTAAAACATAAAATTATGAATATCTAAAAAAACAAATGGATTGATCGTTTTTTGAAGGTACTTTCTAGCACTGCTAAAATGTTTGTGGCACATACAGTAGACTACTTGTCCCAGAAGACATTTGGGCAGATTGACAAGTTGAATGCCCCACCCTCTGCTCTTATCCTCCTCCAACCCATTTTAAGCCCCGCCCAGGTGTTGTCATGGTTCACTACTGCTTCAATGGACAGGTGATGTCTACACACTGTTTGTGAGTGAGCTATTCAACATACCTTGTATGATCGTTGGCAGAACTCATAATGGGTAGATGTAAAATCTCTGGTTCATAAATCCCAAATATAAAAACTGGTTGGGTAAAGATCCCGCATAATAATGGATTAAACTTACATAGCGCTTTTCTATTAATGCGTAATCAAAGTGTGTATAATGGATTCCAATAAGGACTGAAGACATGAGAATGAAGACAATATACCAATGTATAAGTGATTCCTTCACTCACACATTCACACTCTGGTGCTGGTAAACTACACTTGTAGCCACAGCTGCCCTGGGGCAGACTGATGGAAGCGTGGCTGCCAGTCTGTGCCTCCGACCACCACCCAACATTTATATGCATTCATACGCCAGTGTGAGTAGCGACATTGGAAGCAAGGTGGGTGAAGTGTCTTGCCCAAGGACACAACAGCACGTGACTAGGCAACTGAACAACCTGCTCTAACACCTGAGCCATGGCCACCCACAAATGAGAATGGATAAAGAAAGATAAATGCAGACTTTGTGTGAAATCGCAACTTCAAAAGAAACAGCCATGTGCTGAATTTATCTGGGTTTGGTCTTTATTTATTTGCGTAAACTCCATCACCTAGCTATAATCTTCTGGAAATTATTTGGTGACATGGAATACACCAGCGGTAGGGAACCCTGGTCATTGAGAGCTGGTATCCTGCATGTTTTAGATTTTTCCCTCCTCCAGCACACCTAGTTTAATTACGGTAACGATCAGCTCATCATCCAGCTCTGCAGAGGTCTGATAACGATGGAATGGCTTCCAGGTATGTGGAAGAGGGAAATACGTAAAACACGCAGGACTCTGGGCCACAAGGACCAGATTTGAGAACCACTGACTTAACATCTGTTCAAGGCGGAACTTTTAATTACTACGTAAATAATTATAATTTAATGAATAGTAATGTGCTGTATTTTGTCATATACTGAGTGGGATCTGTGTTGTTCTGTGTCATGGTCACTGATTGGGAATCTGTTCAGAATCTGTTTAATGATTAAACAACCTTTTTGCTAAAAGTGGCAGCTATGATGAACAAACCCACTCTTTCTCCTTCCTCTGCTGGACCACGCCTAAACTGTAGAATCACTGTTTGTGATTTATCTGTCTGTCTTTATCTCAGGGACTGGTGCATCTCTCGGCAGCTGTGGTGGGGTCACCGCATTCCTGCTTACTTCATCACTGTCAGTGATCCCTCTGTGAAACCAGGAGAGGTACGATGATGCCCCTTGGTATTGTCAAGGTCCACAGACCCAAAAGCTGTGTATTACGCATTTCATTCTCTGTGTAGATTATTTATATCCTTGTCCTCCTAGGACATGGACGGTCATTATTGGGTCAGTGGGAGATCAGAAGAGGAGGCCAGAGAGAAGGCAGCGAAACGCTTCAATGTGTCTACTGACAAAATTACCCTCAGACAGGGTAAGATTCAACAGTTTTTCATGGAGGTCTCATAGATACAGAGGCTGTAAAGGTTATCTAATCAGATGGTGTGAGGCCACTGCACAGATTAATCTAATTTAATTAACTCTGCTCTGTATTCATGCACATTAGATAACTTCATGTTCCTGTGTTTCAGATGAGGATGTGCTAGACACTTGGTTCTCGTCTGGTATTTTTCCTTTCTCCATCTTTGGCTGGCCTAATGAGGTAAAAAGACAGAGCAACCAGCTCTCCTACTAACTTAAATGGTACCCTCCTGGAGCAGTTGTTTTGGACATACACTGTTGTTAAGTTGTTGTCCCTGCTGGTGTCAATATGATGTCCACTTTTTTCAAAACATCACTCGCATATTGGTTTATTATGTGAGCTAAACTTTTTATTCTAACACCCAGTCAGCACCTTTCAAATTGAGTAATATCTCTGCCAGTGTTGAGTACAGGCAAAATTCTGAGCAACTACTAAAACATTTTATAGTTTACTATGCAGTTCAAACTGATAAAGTATACATCACCATAGATAGAAATATACAGAGTTTTGACAAATGAAACTCTCCATTTGAAATATGACGAGTTGCAATAATTATACAACATTTGTTCAGTTTTATGTTTGCAGTACTTTTACCATATAAAAGAGGTTGCATGCATTGAATTGTGCTTGAATGTTGGCAACATATATTTGAAGTTATTTTTTTTCACTCTTGCTGTCGTATATGTAAGTAATGGGCTATTAATAAGTAAAAGTTATTGTAATTGTGTTAATTTGGTACTGTAATTTTTCACATTCGATTGTGGTATGAATATTCAAAAGATTCAAAGATTTAATTCTCAGTTCACTTGATGCACTGGACATGCAGTGAATTTATACCATTTCTCCCTTTTTTCCCCTTCTCCTTTTTTTTTTTTTAAAAAGACATAAAAATAGAATAAAAATGAATATGTGGTATAAAAGATAAACTATAAATGAGGATTGTTATAGGCAAAACAAATTTGTGTTGTATTTGGTTTCAAAAACTGGTCAGTTGGGATTGTAGGATAAATTGTCCTTAATAATGTGCTGAAAAGCAGAGGTGAATATAGCTACTTAAAATATAAAATGGATAATGCATAAATGGATCGTTTTGCTAGATTTTTTGCCATAGTATACCACATAGCACACATGTATAGCAGAATTCCAAAAGTACTGTATTAGTTTACCTTTATTATATTTTGCCTATTGTAAGGGTTGCTTTTTTCTTTAGTTTTTACCCATCGCCCAACATCAGGCCAAAGGGGTATTGGAGTTGTTTTGTCATATGTCTATCTGTCCATTCAGCGATGTAATAACATTATCTGAAGAATGTATTGAGATTTCCCCACCAAATTTACACAGACTGTCTAATATAAATTACAGGCAGTAACTTTCAACAAAATCTTTAACACTATACAACACAAACACTATAATTAGCTGAGGGGTATTAAAAGTGTGTAGTACATTATGTTCATTCTCACAAATGTTAACATTAACACATTAAATATATAGTTTGCAATGTTCCCATTTATTTGTGTTTGAGTTAAAGTAAACTTATTTCAGAGCATATAATAAAGTCAAGGCAGCATGAGTCATTTATAACTATGTATAACTGTGTACACATGTATGAAATGTACATGAACAGTATTGATTATTGTGCAATTATATGAATTGCCACTGTACATGAAGTGCATAAGCTCGAAATAAACTAAATATACCAACAGTGTAGTGTACAAGTGCACATTTGTCAAACACATTATAGGAGGAGTTTTACTTTTAATTGTACTTTAAGTTTCCTCACTGTGCTGATGTATTTTTATCATCTTGTCATACCAGACAGAGGACCTCAGTGTGTTCTACCCTGGCACTCTGCTGGAGACGGGCCATGACATCCTGTTCTTCTGGGTTGCTCGGATGGTGATGATGGGTCTCAAACTGACCGGCAAGCTGCCATTCAAAGAGGTGAGAGCAGGCACATCTGCCAAGACTGTGACATAGCCTAACGTTTTAGTGTTGGCAGGACATGACTGATACAGTTTGGTTGATGCAGGTTTATCTGCATGCGGTTGTGAGGGACGCCCACGGAAGGAAGATGAGCAAGTCTCTTGGCAACGTCATTGACCCTCTGGATGTCATTACAGGGATCTCTCTAGAGGTGAAGCCTAATCACACTTTGATGTATGTTCAAAAGCTTGCACACGCGTAGTCTTTCCTCTCTCTCATTTGGCTTGTCTTTTACGTGGTCACCATAAGCTCATTGCTCCCCCGAGGCCTATATTCTTATGTAAGCTTGATTAAGCACCTTTTTTTTGCTTTCAACAAGCTTTTATTGAGGCCATCAATCTCCCTCTTTTTCCCCCCACTCTGCTGTCAGATGAAGCAGCCTTGCCCTCTAGAGGGCACTGAAGGACTTAAAGTAAACTGCACTCTAGCCCTCATGTAATTTCAAAAATCATTGCCAATTTGTCAAATTAAGTCATCACAAAGCAGCTGATGGCTGTTTCTCATTTTCAGGGTGAGCACATTAAAAATAGTAGCAGACATCATCCAATTTATTCCTGATCACGGTATTCTCCACAGGGTCTTCATGCCCAATTGTCAGACAGCAACTTGGATCCAGTGGAGGTGGAGAAAGCAAAGCAGGGGCAGAAGTCAGACTATCCAAACGGCATCCCAGAGTGTGGAACAGATGCTCTCCGCTTTGCCCTGTGTGCTTACACTAGCCAAGGTGAGTGATCTGTTTGTGTTTTTCTTATTTTCTGTTGTTGCAGCTCAAGCAAAAAAAAAAAAAAAAAAAGCCATTACAAAGATGCAAAGTCAGTTGTCTCAAAAACAAAAAAACAACTTGTTAAATATTTGAAAACAAACTCACAAATGATCTCCCATGTGTGGCTCCCAGGCAGGGATATCAACCTGGATGTCAACCGCATCCTTGGTTACCGACACTTCTGCAACAAACTGTGGAACGCTGTGAAGTTTGCCATGAAGACACTGGGAGACAACTTCGTACCATCAGAGAAAGCCCAGGTGAGAGCAGGGTAGAAGATGAAAGAGCAGAGAAAAGTGCACACACAGACGTTTTTATATCCAACATTCCCGTCAGACTATGACCGAGGAAATGCTCACCTTTTTTTGTGCCTTAGAATTTACTTTGCCCACACCATATCTTTCAAAATAAGCCCACATTGTTTTTACAGACTGTAAGCGCAGAGGAGTCCAGAATGCGAACATTTCCTTCATGTGTTCTTAATTGGTTTTTTGGTTTCAGATGTGTGGAGAGGAGAGTGTGTCTGACAGATGGATTCTGTCCAGGCTGAGTGCCGCTGTCGGCCTCTGTGACGCTGGCTTCAAGGCGTATGACTTCCCAGCCATCACAACTGCCATCTACAACTTCTGGCTTTATGAGCTCTGTGATGTTTACCTGGTAAGAAAACCCGCTGAATCTTCTTTTCTAGTTTGACACTCAGATATAAACTTCAGCAGTGTATTATTTTTTGCTGAATTGGTTTGAAATGAGTTCTGAACATCTAAGGATAATTTCCAACATGTAAGTAGTTTTTGATGAGATCACATTAATAACAAGGATAAATAATTTGTTACCAGAACAAAGAATGTTTTGCTTTCAAAAATTAATATCTCCACTAGCTTTCATTTTCTTGCAATCATTTTTAAATTCTTTGTGATATTAATGTCATATTTTTTGGTTTTGGCCCTGCATTAAAAATGCTACAGATCTTGCTAAATGTTGCTTCAGAGCTGAAAACTCAATTTTTTTTTTTTTTACCCCCTGTGGATTGTATTTTATTTAAGCTTCTTTTGTGTGGAAAAATATTAATATTCATTGAAAATATATCAAAGAATTTTAAGGCATACTATTTGTGCCTGATCCTTTAATAATGATAATTCTAATGTTATGTTTTTCTATTAGACTGTGGTTTTTCTCATCTTCCCATCTGACTCCGCTGCTCTTTGACACCTCTCTGATTTGACTCTGTAGGAAAGTGTGAAACCAGTGTTCAGTAAAGCAGAAGACGACGCCTCGAGCCAACAACAAGCGATGGTGTGCAGACAAACCCTTTACACCTGTCTTGAGGTCGGCCTGCGCCTTCTGTCTCCTTTAATGCCGTTTGTCACAGAGGAACTCTACCAGAGGTTACCAAGGCGACGACCCCAGCATGATCCTCCCAGCATCTGTGTCACATCCTACCCTGACACTCAAGAGGTGAGATGAGAAAGAGGAACTGAGTCTATTGCAAATCCACACAAAGGAACAAATCAAAGTGGGTTAGGTTTTTTTAATAAACAGGCACAATTTTACACATAAGGGGACAAACAACACTTCAAATATTGTTGTTCATTTTATATTGTGTCTCTTCTTCTTGTGAGTAATATGATCTGTGATTTGTCGTAGTTCTGCTGGCACAGTGAGGAAGTGGACCGGGACATGGACTTTATAATGACTGTGGTCAAGACAATCCGGTCACTGAGAGCTGACTACAACCTGACCAAGACCAGGGCGGACTGTAAGAACACACACACATTAAACTATGTACCTTATTCCAAAAATAAGGAGAAAAAGGCCAGCAACATCTCTCTTTAAAGGGACTATCTATGAACTACAATTCCTCCTGTACAGGTGCACATTAGCCTTGTAACTGATAACTTTACATTGAGTCCCAGCAACTGTGAAGATTTAGATGGCTTTGTCCTGATTCATCGAACAAATACAACTGGATTTACATGTGGAGCAGCAGAAACCATTTACTCTCACTCTTTATTTTTCTATATATATGGTATTTATATGCGATAGTGATGGATAAATGTTTTTGGACCCATGTATTTGTGATTTACTGCATTAAGAATAACTCTGAACCCATAGCCTGTCCAGACATCCTGTTTCCTCAGTGTATTCAATACTGAGAAAACAGTCTGGAACTGCTCCATTCACTGTCGATTATGCCCGATATATTTTATACTGGGCTAATCACAAGTCTTGGGGGCAGGTGTTTTGCAATGTGTGAAGGGCTTCTTTTTGTCTTTAGTCAAAGTCTGTTTTAAGTCCGTAAATCTCTTTGCAACTGTTGTCAAAATATATAATTTGCATATGTCTTTGTCTCTAGTGAAGCCACACCTTTTGAAACAATGATTTTTCAGCAGTTATTACACAATATTGGGCACTCTGCAAAATTTTAAAGGTTTCAGAAAATTTTTTACACCACTGAATGTCAAATATTTCCAATGATGTACAGAGCAAGAGAAATTTTTAATTCAGTTTAACATGAGCTGACTTTGTCATGTCAAATAGAAATCAGTAGTGGTGAGAACAGCAACTCCTGTGATCCGACATCTGCTTTGTTTTATTAACATTTTGACTGATTGACCCACAAGTGTTTAAGCTGTACTTAAAGGACTAATACATCTATATGTTTACTGCAGTAAAACTTGAATGCATCTGTTACTTCAGAGGTCTCCTCTCCTATTCCGATAATTGTCAAACATACGAGTAAACCCTAGTTGCTCCATTATTTTCCTCTTGTGTTGTTACTGGTTGTCCTGAATCCTGATTGCATGTTAATGAGGTTGATATATGGCTAATATTGTATTCTCCATTTCTCCCCCAGGCTACCTCCACTGCATAGACTCAACCACTGTGTCACTGGTTCAGAAGTACAGTCTGCAGATTCAGACCTTGTCTTACTCTCAAGCCGTTATTCCTCTGACAGCCAACCAGCCCGTCCCAGAAGGCTGTGCTGTGGCTATCGCGTCTGACAGATGTACGGTCAACCTTATGCTCAAGGTGAGTGACGCAGTCAGCTCTATTGTTTGGTTCGATCATCCATCCATGGTTTGTTTATGCTTAAGGACTAGAAGGGCTTTACAATAAAAACTCCTCATGTTACAACTAAGTAGTTGAGATTCTGTTAAAGCCACATGAATGCTTTTCTAATGCACATAAAACTCTGCTTCATCTAAATGAGGTCTTCGTCGACTTACTTTCCCATGTTTCTCCTTTACTGACCTGAAATGGCAAAGCCGCTCATTTTTAAGTCATCCTTCTCTGCCTTCCATTTTTTTTAAACTTCACCTTTATTTTCCCTCCAGGGTCTCATTGACGTTGAGAAAGAAGTGGCTAAGCTGATGACAAAGAAAGGTGACTTGGAGAAACAGATGGAGAAACTGAAAGAGAAAATGGCAAAGACAGACTACAAGGAGAAGGTGCCACTGAAGGTGCAGGAGCAGGATGCTGAGAAGGTGAGAAAAAGAAATTGGCTTACAGAGCTTTTTTTTTGTGTTAAGTGTGAGAACTCCAAGTAAATAATTGCTTCCTTTTCTCCACAGCTACGGCAGAGCCAGATTGAACTTGAGAAAGTAAAAGAAGCCATCGACAACTTCAGGAAGATGATGTAACTGTCCCTTAGCATTATGTAAATCAGGATTTATTCCCATTTTTCATGTCAGTGTGCTAATTTCATATTCATTTTCCAAGTGACTGTAGTATCGAAGGAACTGAATAAAGCTCTTATGACAGACAATTGTGTTCTGCTCCGTATTGTTCCGAGCCAATTCATTAATTTAGGTCTCTTGTGCATCTGCAATTTGTTGAACATTTCTGTCAGGTTTTGAACAAATGATTTCAGTCACTTAAGTCAAACATTTTATTCAGTTTATTTAATAGAACATTTAAAAGCATTCATAAAGACAGCGCCTAAAAAAAAAAAGGAACCTTGAACATCTTAAGCTGCATTTGTAAAGATGCATTTCCCCTGTCATTACCTTACTGCAGTCAGGTCGCTCTGTCTTTTGGTTTTTCACTCAATGTTAATTTATTTAACATAACCTGTTCGTACTCTGTAATCTCTGTTCCCACACATTTTTACTATGTTTCATAGCTTTTCTGTGACTGGTTGCAAGTACATGAGCAGAGGTGTACCAGTATAAAAACTAAATGTCAACTTTTTTCTGTCCCAAGTATTTAAGCTTAGACCATTACACACATCCACAATTATGCAAAAATGTTTGATGTCAAATGACAAGCTATCTCTAGTGTTATTGAAACCTGACGGGTTTGCACCCGTTTGTGAATTTAATTACATACAAAAATCCTGGGTGTGAATTCTTCAGGGCTGAAAAAGGTGTCAAATGTGTGAAGTTTCTGTTGAATGCTCCACCTGTCAAGGTTTCGTTTTTTTTTTTTTTTAAACATCAGGCGTCAATTGTGGGTTTATAGTCAGTTTTTGCATCAAGACAAAGAAAAACCCTGACACATTTTGGTGTTAAAATGACACATTTCAGACAAGTATGCATCCCTAAAAATTCAATGCATCACCTTTCTAAAACCTAATAATTTTACTGAATTTCATGACTGTTTAAGGTCTAGAAAATTCTAGTATTCCTAGACTTTTCCAGATTTTTTTTTGTGACTGCAGGGCCCCCAGAGAATAGTACAGACACTTTCATAACACCCAACCCGCTATGACAACTGAAGATCGAAACATGAAACTACATGAGTAGAATCTGACTTAATGGTCAAGGAGTTTAATTATATACATTTGTGTTTTTGAGGTACAGGATTAAGGGTTTGCAAATTCTGATTGTCTAGTTTTATATTAAATTATAGGATTTGAAAAAAAATCTTTACAAATGCAGCTAAAAAGGGAGGAATGGAGGGAGTGAGATTGCTTTTGCATTTCCTCAAAATGCATATATATATATTTTTTTTAAAGAGACAAACACTAATAGTTTGACTACACCACAACCTCAAAAGAAAAGATGTACCTTATTTTAAGTAGGTTTTTTTTGGCTGGGGGGAGGGGCATTAATAGACCACGGCCCTGTTTCATGAAGCAGTAACGCGCTTAACGTAAATGTCTGTTAACTCTGGGTTTTCGGTTCCACAAAGTGAGTCAGCTTAACTCTGAGTGGGAGTTGTGACAATTTTATCTCAAGCTAACAAGCTTGCTGGCAGATTTGCAGTAAAACCCAGTTTCTACTTGTCTCCTCCCACCTGCTGTTTGAAGGAGCGTTCTGACTGGCCACTTCATTTCCTCATCCCTACAGGTGATAAAACCACAAAACCAAACCATGGATTTTCATATCATTCACATAAAGTTTGAGTGAAAAAAAATCCCATTTACTTTTATGGTTATTAGTTTGTTTTATAAGTTTTTACCAACTGTTTTTTTATGATACTGCAGTCATGAACAGACTGATCTCCAGCCTTATTTGCAAATTACACATCACAGATTTGCTCTTGGTTCAGAATTACAAAAAAAGAAAAAAAAACCCTTCATTTTCAAGTGGATTTTTTTTTTTTTTTTTTTATAAACTAACGAGGTGACTTTATGCACATAAAGACAGCAGCATCTTGTCAGCTCCTGCAGCTTACTGCCTCCATGAAAACTATCAGTGAACATACAGCGAATCCCCGTTGAAAACCAATAGTAAAAGACGACTTTACAGGTAGTCGACATGATGAATGAATCACCAGCTGTCATAACATGCAGGGTTGCAATAAGGGAAAGTTCAGGTATGTTATTAAGGATGACACAGGTTTATATGCAAGTGGCACATTGAAATAGAAGCCTACATTTGCATTTATGTTGTGAGTCACTATGTTTTCCATTAGTAAGATGACTCGTGAAATGTCTTCCATATCAAGAGTCAATACAAGTATAGCCTACTTATCCATCTATATTTTGCTCCTGTCAGGTTCAGTTAGAGCTGAACAGATAATCTATTCAGGAAAGGAATTGAAAACAATAAATGACCTGCCAGTTCTAAGTTTTTAATATTAGGTCTATAATATTTTCACTATTATAGTTAGCTTATTTGAGGCAAATTTGCATACAATCCACACATGCATGCAAATCCATGTTTTTTTTTTTTTAATTTGTTTTGAATTTACATGGTGGGTCCACAGTTTGATTATTTGTTGCCATGGTGAATAGATACTTCTCAGCTCCACTGATAATGTTTATTTTCATTCACTAAGGACGTGCTTAACTCAGAGTGCACATGCTCTGATCATCTGTTCTGAAACCGAAAACTCTGAGTTTTTCCATCTCAGGTTTATCGAATGTGTTCCCTGAAACAGGGCTCAGACCTTTCCAGACGCCATCACAGCAACACTTGACATAACAAGGAAAAAATTTTTGATCAAAATCACAATAATACATTCACACCATGTCATGAACACTCTGTGGCCACAGGCGATTCACGTCCTCTCATCTCTGAGTCCTCATCCTCTTCTCTTCACAGTCTCCAGGGTGAGTGGAACTCAGAGGCAGGCAGAGGAGTGCAGTGTGTCGATTCAAAGTTTCGCATGTACTTGCGTGCCTTGGAGAGAAAGGAAAGAGAGTGGGGATGGAGGAGGAATGGAGAATGAGAAGTGTGGGAGGGCAAAGAACAAAAAGTGCCCAACTTGATTATATTACGCTTTGTGTGTCTGGCTCAGTGCCTTACAAATCTCTCCCATCTCTTAAGGGTTTACACCAGAGGTGAATACAGCCTAATTCAGGAGGAATTACCAAGAGAGGAAAAGCATAGCATTAGCAGTAATTGATGGCACTCCTCTTGTTTGATGTTAAATGACTTCAATAAGCAGAGCTTGGTGAAATATTACTCCAGCCAACCTGAGAGCAGGTGAGGTGGTTACTATGGCAACCAAAAAAGTGTTCCTCAGTGGTAATGATGTCTAAGAATAGCAGAGACTTGTTTTTTTTCTCCCATTTGGAGGGGGCGAAGGGGTAGAAAAGCCAACTTTAAACAAAAACATTGGAGATGGAATTTAATGGAATATTTATAGCCAAATTTAGAGATAAAGACATCAGGTGACTGACTGCCCTTTAAATGATACAGAGGAAATTACTTAACACACTCGTGGAACAAGAAGTTACTTCCTTACCAGGAAAAGAGCAAGTTGTCGTCTTCCCTCCAGAGTCATGTCCTCACCTGGTAACACGAACAGTGTGTTAGTGCAGGTACATGCACTGTGAGCGTATGCAAACACTGTAGGTATATTTGAGAGAGGCATTTGCATTTTATTTTCCTGATGGCAAAAAGACTTGGTGCTTACCGACACTCCATGGAAACAAAACGTCTCTGTCTGCCTGATAGGACTGCAGCACAGACGAACACCAGTCATCATCCACTTCATAGCCGCTGTACACAGACACTGCAGGACAGGAGGCCAGCATGAAAAGCTACACCCTCCAAACAGACAAACATTCCTTTTTTTCCTGCAGTTGTATTCAAATTCTTGAACATACTTACTTTCCTCTATGTGATTAGAAGCTGCAAGCCATTGTCTAACAACTCTGATGCCCTCGTCTGTCATTATTTTTGGGTACCTGAACAAGAAAAGGACATTAGTATTCAACAAATACAAATCCTCTGAAAAAGTAGTAATGGTCACTGCCATAGTTCAGAATGCACAGAGACATACCTGAACTGCAACAGCTTGAGCAGTAGATCATTGCCTCTGTTGGACATGATGTCCTCTGTATCTCTGAAAAGTGGATTAGTAACTTTAAAACTTGCCTGTGTATGTCTGAGAATTCTACTTTCACACCAGCACTGAGTAATATCATTTGCACATGAAAAAGATTTCTGACCAATTCAACAGAAAATTATCATTGTAGAAACAGACTGACCTCTCAACTTTGAAAGTACATTTTAGCAAATAAATGGCTGCCATGAAAATCATTAATTATTGTGTTTTGTGAATCACCTGAACTTACAGGGACCCTAATTTTGTAAAGGGATGTTGCAGATGAAAAATTTTAATGAGTTTTTTTGACAGTGACACAGCAATTACAGAAAAGATGACAATCGCATCCATTGTATCAGTGAGGCAGGAATCTAGGAGATGGATATCTGAAGACCTCAACAAATGAAACCAGAGCTGTGTGCATCATTCAATGTAACTGGCACTAAATCAGTTTGGTTATATTTGAAACTGACAGGGACTTTTCTAACACTAAGAGATGCGGTGTTAAGAGCTACAGATGAAATAGAAGTTCTGATCTGTTCCCAGAAGTAAAAGTGTTAATTATGTGAATAAGATGTAATTATGATGTGTGGTGCACTGCCATAAAAATGCAGTCACACTCAGCAAATCTTCCTTGAATAAAACGGCATAAATTTGCATGTACATCTAGAAAGATAGCATACTCTGGAAATAAATGACTATTGTAACTGATGAAAAAAAATGCAATTACTTTAAGATTAACCTGTTGTTTAGCCATTTAACAATTTATCAACAAAAATACTACTTTACAGCATGCTAGTTTGTGTGCTAATTTTACAGTCAGTGATTCAGATTCAGTTAAATGCCAGACATGATAATGTCTGGATAATGCAATGTTAAAACACTGCATTTCAAATCAATGCATTCAACCCTTTATAATATAAAAAGAACACAACAATTTCATTGTCCAGTCGAGGCAGGAAAACTGTTCTCGATGACACCAGCAGGACACAATACATTACAATATGGAAAATTTATATTAAAAAACATAACACTGAAGACAAAAAATTCTATAGGAAAATCAGTTAATTCCCAGTCAGTCCATTCCTACCATATCTTATTCATGCACTACATAACTAGCATTATGGGTAAAAGAACCCTTGAAGTTCTTTCTTTGACAGTGGAGCTTTGTACTGTCACCTAAGGGAAACAGCTCAAGCTCAGTGTGGAGGAAACGTGTGCCGTCATTTCAAATTGACAGGGATTTCCTATGAACATCGACGTTGTAAAGTCAGCTCTCAAATGGAAGGTCATGACCCTCAAGTGAGTCACAGACTAGCTCTGAAGGATCTGCAAAGTGTGTGTTACAAAAAAAAGCTGCCCAATTCTTTTATTTTGATAGTGAATGGAAGACGTGCATAAGACGGATTGAAAGATGACAGGTTGAGATTATACTTTTGTTCATATTTGAGGATAAGAAATATATATTGTGAAGTTTAATATGGCTTCATGTAAAGTGATGACACAGAGGAACTGAAAACCAAAGCCATCATTGCTGAGGTGTCAATTAGAATCAAAACAGTTTCCATAGATAACCCTTCTTTTTCATAAGCGTTACTTTATTATATATGTAATTATAATATTACTTTAGGTCAGGTTAGATTTAGGTTTATTCAGTCATTATCCACAATACAGAAAATACAAACAATGAGGCTGATTTTAAAGGAGGGATTTTATACTTTTTAGAATGGAATTTTACATTTAAAACATTTCCTTGTGGTCTATATAAACTGTAAATTGTATGTTTGGGTCTGAATTCTTCATTAATTTAACTCTACAGGTTCATCTTCAAGTCCATTTATGACTAATGAAATGAGATGGATGGTTTTGAGCGCTGGCCCTTTAAATACAGTGACACACCCCCGTCCAGAATGTTGACTGTGCTGTTCAGCCGTTTTTTTGTAGTTTTTGGGATACAGTACACTGGTCTAGTAATAACGAAAAATTATAATTTATAATTAATAATGGCAACAATGGTAAACTGTGTCCTTCAGCCTCATAGGTCTGAGTCAGAGTCTGACCTGGAGCAACAGGACAACGACGAAGAACCGCTAAGAACCACAACTTCTGATACAACACCAGGGACACTCTCAAGTCCACTAAGTGAACCTGGGAATCCCTCCAAATGCATTGAAATCATAATTAGACTTGCCAGTTAAGGTGTTAAAGGTCTAGACATGTCTTTAATGGAAAGATGTGTATAAATATTAGGTGTAAATATCCTTTAGATGTGTTTAAAATCGAACCGGGAATTACCCGTATGGACTACAACCACGGGAGAGACTTCAGCGGAAGTCTTGACTTGTTTGTGCAAATGTAGCTACATAACTACTGAAAAAACAAAACAAACTAAGACTAAATTAAAACGAGTTGTAGAGATTTCTGCCAAAATGAATATGAAGATAAAACTACAGCACCTGGAGGGGCCAAATTTAAACTTTACAAACTATTAGGATCTCCAATTGCACAAATAAATGAACCAAAGGCCAAGAAAAGTGGGTTTAGCAAAATGTCACCCCTTTAAGTCAACCGACTGTGGATTCTGAAGAGTGAATTGGTTTAGGCAGAAGCTTATATATGCCTTGCCTACATTCAAAATCAGTTTACTCGACCAATCAAATCATCAAAAATCATTCCTGCTTATATCCCTTGAAAATATCTTTACAAACCAGTGTTTTGAAAACCATTAATGAGTAACACATCTTAAAATGTATATTTATGTCATTTCGTAATTTAACCCCAGTAACAGAAATACATATTTTTATACATTTAATGGCTTTTTGTACAGGAAACATACAGACCAGTGCTGCACAATTTTGGCCAAAAATAAAATCCAGATTTTTTTCACTACAAATTAGATTTTCAGTTTCTTGGGTAAAACTACAGAAGACGATAGAATTTAGTGGTACAGTGGTACACAGATCCGCGGATGGGGGGGCGCATCTACCGTACCTCATGACTAGTACACACAGAGACTAGTCAGCATGTCGTTTTGTGACAGGCCCACATAAATTATACCAAGGCAAGTCAGTGACAGGCATCAGTCATAATGATAATAATAATAATGGATTAGATTTATATAGCGCTCTTTTTATCAGCTAAGGCATACTCAAGGCGCTGACAATGGGTCCATTATTCATTCACTCACACATTCATACTTTGGTGGTGATAAACT
>JAPTGZ010018970.1:0-20289 GCA_029814645.1 Fowleria isostigma
CAATCACTGGGCCCCCGGGCAGAGCTGACAGCAAAGGCATTTGTACATCCAGCAAGAGGGGGGGAGGCGGGTGTGTGGTGGTGGGAGAGGAGGAGTGGGAGGGAGCAAGAGAGTGGGAGGGAGTGAGGGAGAAAGGTGGGAGGCATGGGGAGGGTGGTGGTGGTGTGGGGGGGATGAGACTCTGGCCTCTGCTCCTCGGTTTGATGTGGAAACTGAGCACTGACCTCTGTGACTTTACCCCCGTGTTGTGGAGAGGCCCTGTCTTGCCTTTAACTGTGTGACAGCCGTAGGGTATGTGTGTGTGTATCTGTGTATTTAAGGACTGGGGAGCAGGGAAAAAAAAAAAAAAAAATAGTAGAGCGGGGGGGGTATTATGTGTTGTAGATGAGACCCCTTGCAGCTCTAGGGTGTTCAGCGAGTGAGATTAGTGCCCATTTTACTCTCACTTAAATCCATTTACAAAGAAGTCCTCATTCAGCGCATGTACAAGCATGACAATCTCACCACACATGTAGGCTGTGTACGATGGGACTAAACATGGAACACTTGTAGCAGATCTGAGGGAGCACCAGAGGTTTTAATTAGGTGCAAATAACATTCACAACAGTTTTCTTGACAAAATGCTGCGGAATTTTCATTTTAATTTCAGCAATGTCAGTGGCATCCTGTCTTTAAAATGTATTTTCTTTTTTGTTTGTCATAGCCGGTTCCAGTTTTTTAAAGACTTGGCGGATTTATCTATCATCAAAAGTGCCATATCTAAAGCAAAACAACACTTATTTGCTTTGGTAATTGCTTTTCAAGTTTTGCATACAAGTACAACTCGCCAGTGACTTTGTTATACTAGCATGCACTAGTGATGTTTGTTTAGATTTTTTTAGAGCCCACATCAGCTGTTGTGCTCTCCTCATGTGATTTCTCCCTGTGCTCAACCGGGGGCTTTAGTTTGTTCTTTTTTGCTACACAGTCTCCAACAGAACACATCAACACTTTTCAATTTTGTCAGATATTGTCACATTAAAATGATACATTTGGATCATAATTGATTCAAAGTGATCCACCCTTTCGGTAATCCGTCTTAATGGTATGCATTGAGCTGTTGCTGAATTCCTTCAATGGTTCAACACCCCCCCCCCACGGACACAGTCCAAGGGCTTATGATAGTGATCAGTGCAGGTGGGGGACTCAATTAAAAAGCCAATCACCAGTGGACAGACTCTATCTGTCCATCAACACTGTGCTTGGGACATTTAATTGCTGGGCAGGATTCCCTGACTAAAGGCATCATCTGTCTGCCACAGATCACAAACGCACAAATTGGGTACATGTTGACAGATTGAATCTTTCAGGAAGAAGTGGCGTGCTTTAGTATGTGCATTCTAACAACACGTACGCTCACTGTCTTATTCAGGGGAGATGTGAAATTCCCAGTATTGCCCCTAATCAGCTGGGTTAACTGCTGGCATATTGACTGACCGCTGTATCATTGATCCGGCTGGGTGTTATGGAGTGTATGGTCATTGATTGTAGCTAGACTGCAGTGCACTATAGGGCTGGATTCATTTGGATCTGCAAATGTAAGCCATGGCCAAAGGGGGTGAAACAGATTAAAGAGGTAGGACATGGTTAAGGTGCATTTCAGATTTCTGTTCTGAATCTATGTTTGTGCTGTCAAAGCAGATGATTCCACCACATGAGTCACATACAAATAGGGGTGTCTGTTGGCAAGAATCTGACAATACAAAACAAATCGCAATACTTGGATCATAATACAATATATCACAATACTGTTATGTTAACAAGGCGATATTTTTGTTTTTGCTTTGTTTCTTTTTTTTAAAAGATCATTTCCAGGGAAAATTGAATTATGCCAGAAATATGCACAGATACTAGACATGTTTTTATTTGATCAGACCAGGATTTAATGCTGTATCACAAAACTTTCCTCTGTAAAAACTTAAAAGCGCAGGATTTGGATAAACAAAGTTTTAACATCTGGTGTTGCCAGTACAAAGAACACACACACAAAATAAATAAATGAACAAAATAAGGTTTTACAGATATTACAGTTTAAGATCCTGCTCAAATGTTCATATTCTATTAGCTGTGTAAATAATGCAAAATGGACAATGTTATCAGTTAAAAAAAATTACATACATGACCTACGGTATCACAATACTACTTTTGTAGTACTCATTCCCTCGATTTCTTGTGTTTCAGAAGATGTCATGTATGACTAGGGGTGTAAGAAAATATCGTAATGTTTCATTTCACAATACAGTATCATGAAATGAAATATCAATATATATATATATATATAAATATAGATATATAAATAATAAAAAAGAAACATAAATAAAAAAAGAAATATCCCTTCTCTTTCTATTTGTGTTTCTATGTTGGTGGTGTCAAAGCAGATGATTCCACCACAGGATTCACATACAAAACCAAAAAAATTCTGTAATAACTACACACATGCAGACCGTCCAACAGTCCAGTATGTCAAGGGTGAGAATATTTGATTTATGAGACATAAAGTGACAGAAAGGATTGATTTTATATCCTAATAACTGCACCAGGGAACAAAAGCTATCAACGTGGATTTAGAACAGATGAATGTATATATATATAGTAGTTATTGTTAAATTCTGACGATCAGTATTTACACTGATAGTCTGAATGCTGACGGTGTGAAATAAGGATAATATTTGTAGGTGACGGCGGCGAACAGGACTCTCTGTGCTGTTATTTCATCATGTCAGAAGATGACAAAATGTTCTCTCCCCAAGCGTTTTCTGTTGTGGATTCAACCTTCGACCCCAGTGTCCAACCCACGTTTGTTTGTCAAATTTGAGTTAAGGGTGTACATGGAGTGCTGGAGTGTGTGTGTTTTGTGACTGAGTGAGAGAAAGGCAGAGTGAAGCAGAGAGCGAGAGGGAAAGAGAATATGGAAAATATTGTGCAATAGGCAGTGACTCTGAGGTGGATAGTCGAAATACTAAACTCCAACAGAAAGACCTACAACCTAAAATAGACAAATGTATTCTGTCACATAACAATTTTAATATTTTACATTTTTGTTATATTCATGTATGGAGTCTGTTATTGTTGAAAGCTTTTTAATTTTACTGTCTAAGACCTAAACGCCCACTGGTGACCAAATGTATCTACTAATGTAAAATGTTTAATATCTTTCAGACAATTAATCCTATTAATAGATAGAAATAATTCAGGCAAAATTAAGTTTCTCAGATTTCCAGTGGCATCATATATGACCCATTCAGATGTTATTCAGTTGTTTTATGCAACATTTATCCACTTATAAAGCCCATGGTAGTGGTTGTAGGTGCTTATTGTAATGTTCAGTTAATCTTTTTTTTTCAGTTTTCAGTTTTGATATAATAACCTTTAAATGTACTTTTACCTTTTGTGAACATTTACACGGTAGGTAATATTATAATAAATGGTAACAAATCACTTAGGAAAGGTTAAATGCAGAGGAAAAAAAAATGTTTAGAAGTCACCACAAAAAATACTTCCAGGTCTTTAAGGATTAAACAAAACCACAAAAACAATATTAATAGTCTCAGGATTATGAGACTTAAAAGAAACACTTCCAGTAAGATATTACCTTGCCAACATTTGCTCTTCTAGTAGTTCCACCATCTCTACTGTTGTACAGTCACCTCTTACTGGAAGTGACTCATTTACTAGAGCTTCCCTCCAGACTGTTTTTATGTTACTTCAACAAGTTCCCATGTTATGGTGAAATGGTATGTTATTGTCAGTGGAGGGCCTGGTTTATTTATTGTGACTTTGCCCTTTTTGTTGGTGCTGCTTTTGTAAAATTTAATCTGTTAGAAAAGAAAGAAGTAGAAAAAACCCAACAAAGAATGAAGACGTAATTGAAGTTTGCATTTTCATATTTTTTATTGTGTCTACAGCTTGTTATACAGGAAGAAGGAATTTTTTCCTCTACATTTTTGGAATCTGCATCTGTAGCCTCTGTGCAAATAGTTTCAGCAGATCTAATCCAGCTCGCCTAAGGATGCTGCACAGATCACTCCGAACCGTGTTTCCAGTTGTACTGTAGGTCAAATGTTAGCTGAGGAAATTATGCAAACAACATGTGGCATCCATTTGGAGGCCTATGGCATTCACTCCTTCCGCTGCTTGGCTGCAACACAGCCAAATGTCCCATCATGCTATGGTCCATAAGGTTTCTCAATTAGCTGCTTGAACCAGGTATCAGCATGGCACATCATCAAGTCAAAAAGAGAGGAAAAATAATTGAAGTGAAAGCATGAGTAGATGAGTAATAGAGGTAAACACAGCTGCTGGCTTTTATTGAGTGGTGTTGGAGAGCTGGAATGGGTCAAACCAAGGGGAAAAACTCACTGAGCGAAAAATAACTGTGCCCACATTCAATGTAAAACCTGTCAGTGCATTGGACGCTTATTACATCAACGGACCAACCAAAACATTACTGGAATGTTTTGGTTGGTCTGTTATTATCTGTTTCCATGAGCCGCTGTGTTCGGATGGATATGGTTGTGTCAGCACAAAGTGAGGTCAGACAAGGTAGGCGCTTCATGATGCTGCATCAGGAGGTTCTGCATCACTTTTTAAACACTTTGGGAAATGCATGTGCGCTTGTGTATGCATGATTGTGTTTGCTCCATGAGAGATAGTCGGTGAGAAAAAAAGGGCAGAAGGAGAAAGGGAAAAAAAATGTGCGTGTGTTTTTAAGCTGATATTTTTTCTGCGTGAGTTGTTTACAGTAGATACTGTAGATGAGTCAGTGGTTCTGTTGCCTCTACATGCTTGTATTGTACAGTTATTGTAAAACATCTAGGTCGATGTTTAAGTGCATGTGAGAGTACATGTGCTCTGATGCATGCAGTAGACAGACTATTGTAAAATGTATACATAAGTGCATATGGTGGGGGAAGGGGGGGGTGATTCAGACACACACACACACACACACACACACATTCAGACCAGTATGTTGGAATACATGTACACATATACAGACGCTATCAGAGCCTAGGGGGATAAAAGGAAGTAGCCTACTCAACGAATCCCCCCATTAGGGCAGGAGTGTATTGTCATCCCCACAGGGAGGAAGAGAGAGACTGAGAGTAGGTGGGTGGTTGTTGAAGGATGCAGGTTATTGCAAGGATGCTAATCTAATGCATCCCACTTCTCCATGAGGGCAAAGGATGAGAGCAGTGTTTTCACTCTGACCTTCTGCTCCAACACAAAGAAAGCGGCTACTCTAACAACCTTGCGATCATCTCACCCGGAATTCCCAGGACGCAGCTAGAATTTAGAATATTTCCCAGTTTGCAGGTTTCACTGTCATGGATTTTATCAGAAAAACTAAATAAATAAAAATAAAAAAATCATGCCAAAACTTCTATTAATTTAATGAGACCTTGCACAATCCTAAAGCTCTACTCCAAATATTGTTTAGCTATGAATTTTTGAAGTTTTCCTCTCATTTAAATTTCATCATTAGTATGTGGGTTTTTTTTTTTTTTTTCTCGGAAGTCTCACCAATTTCTTATTTTTTTACTGGATTGGGAGAAATTTGCAGAAAGCCCAAGGATAATTAGCAGCATGTATTGATTTTTTTTTTTTTTCAGTGTTAACATAGTTCTATTATATCTGGAAGCTATTTGGTCCCGTATAAAAACCACTGCAACAGATCTTGCTAAATAAAGCTTTGGAGTTGAAAAAGTAATTTTTCAAGATGTTTGGTCTGGGTTATCATGGTTCCCTTGAGGCACATTTATTGGAAAATGTTCATATTCATTGATAAAAGTTATATGTGTTTACCATTTATGAATCCAAACTGTGTGGTCCTGGCTGAGTTTGTATGGAATGACTGTATTTAAAGTGAGAAATGCTGACTTACTGACATACTTCATAATTCATAGTTTAATTCTACAATATTTCCAATTATTAGTACATTATATCTGCACTCAAGCTATCAATACATTAAAAAATTCACACATTTTCCAATGTTTGTAATGCATATTTTATATTGAATTGTGCACACATTGCATTTCTGTCCATATGAGATAGTTAGTACGCTATAATGTGATCACCTCAACATAGAGCTTTCACTCTGAGACTAAATAAAAGATGGGAAGAGTCACAGTGGATGTTTTTTTACTGATCTACCCAAACCAATCTCTGAGTCTATCCTTTTATTGGCTTCACATAAGAAACCTTCGCTGATTTAACTTAACAAAAACCTGCAGAGAATACTATATCTTTCTGAAAGCTGTGCCAATATCTGCACACGGGTATCCTACTTTGCTTTGCTCCACCCAACCCCCCCGTTTAGTACAAGGTTTTTGTGTCAGAGGCTATTTTAGATGCACAGCCACTGACCCTTCTGCATTTACTGAAGTGAGCGTGTCGGTCTGTGTTTAAAGAGTGTTGTTGAGGTCATGTGACTATGTAGAAACAATATAATATATTTACTCTTAAGGAACTATTATGTGGCCTTTTTTGGTTTCTCTAGAGCCAAGCTGCATCCAGCCCTTGCATGGAATATTTAACTTATTCTTTCTCGTGATTACATCAAAATGATCTTCAATTGGAAATAAACTGTCTAGAATGGTGTCACAAATTGGTTTGACTTCTAAGTCGAGGCTCAGTTGAGTAATGCCACCTCACTTTAGAGCTGTCACAGTCACAGCTTGTTTAGCTGTTTCTCTGCTGCATTTGAGGCACATGATGCAAGAGGATGTCAGACTCTTCTGTTTACCTCTCTCCGGAGCACTGTGGAGGAGTGTGTGTGTGTATTTGTGAGTGTTTGTGGTGTGTGCATGTTTCTGTGTGCATACTGTAGGTGTGTGGGGGTGGTTGTTTGTGTTGAATGGGCATCTATATTCTTCTTTCATGAGCGGAGCTGTAATATTGAGAGACAGAGTTCTATGTGTGTGCGTATGTGTGTGTGTGTCTGTCTAAATCTAAGATAAATATGGTTCATTGTGGGTGCAGGCAGAGGTCACAAGGTTTGTGTGAATGTGTGTGTGTGTTTGATAGCCAGATTGCAGAACAGAGCAGGGACTCAGGAAGTCAGCTTTATAAAAAGTACATTTGACACTCAGACAAAGACACAGACAAACCAGACAGCGACCGACTCCTCTTTTCGCTTTGAGTGTTTCCTCTCAGAATAAATAGCGTCTTCATTTCCTACGGTTTCAGAAGACCTGAAAGGAGGACAGAGGTTCTATTGGCAGAGGTGGGGAGCTTTCACGGAGACAAAAAGGCACCAAAAATATGAATGTTTGTTTTTATTTCTAACATTTCATAAGCTATTTCAAAAAGACATGAGAGACATATTTAGACTATGACCCCTATCTTCATTTACATATTTGTGTGATTCTTAAATGTTTTAACTGTTCAAGAGCTGTCTCACCATTTTTTTTGTTCTTTTTTGTGTAAACATAACATATTGTCACAATTGTAGATCTGTATGTGCCCACGCAGAAAAACCCTTGTACAAATTACTGCTGTTTTACATATGTATACATGTGAAATATTAGTTAAGGCAATGGACTTGAGCTGCATCCGGCGACCTCATCCCCCTCATCCCGACAGGATTACTGACACAGTATCCCCCTGCCCCTGGCAGAAATAGCAAGGACCCAAGGGCAATCCACCAGAATATGGGAACTTCCGTGGACCTGTGTGTGTGAGTGTGTTGTCTGTGTATTTACATGAGTATGAAACCTCTGCAAATGAAGCTGGTTTCCTCCCAGGTGCTGAGCTCTGTGGTTAAGGCAGTGAGGACATTGTTCATTACTCTCTCACACATGCTCACAGATGCATATTCTCTCTGTCTGTTTTACCCGTTTGATTCTTCAGTCATTACCTTTGCTGTTGAGGAAGTGTCAAGGAATAGGAAGTATACAATATATATTAACACATTTTTGTATTCAATTTGTACAGGGGCTTCCATAATGAGACCATTGTGCGGGGATAAAAAAGCAGACAACCTTGCTGTCAGCCCATTTTCATGAGCAGATTTTATATTAAAGGTGGAGTATGCCAGTCCAAAACACTTCAGTGAATATCTCTGCTTCCATTTGGCTTCCACACCTTTAAGCACTGTCAGGCTTATTGTCACACTTTTTTACTGCACTAAAAAACACATTTGCTGCCTGAATTTTCTTAACAATAAAATTACTTCTCTTTATGGCGAACATACCATTGACCAACAGACACCGTGGTTGTCTTTGGTCAGCTAACCAAGTTAGTATTAGTGTCATAATCTTGACTATACCATAACTGTTTGTTTGGCCATTTAGTTCAAATATCACAATTTTTTTTCCCCACCATGTAACCATCTATAGCTGGGATTCTATTACAGTTTTCCACAAAATAAAAGCGATATTTCTACAATTTTGACAAAGTATAATCACTACTTGTAGGTGTTTGACTTCTGATGCGTGAGTCCAGTCTACCCACATCGCGATATGTCAAAGTTCTCACAGAGAGAGAGCGAGGGGGGAGGTCCATGTGCCTGATCGTCCCAAGACAAGGCGCATAATGGATGTCTTGGAGAGAATTGTACAGAATTTACTAACCAGTTGTGGATCCAGAATTTCCCAATGACCCATAATTAACTGTTATGTTATTGAACCTCTTGTGGCACTGGACTTGTCATGCCCATAACTTGTGGAAATGTACAAAAGGTTTTTTCCATTACACTTTTGTGCAATTCTTCTTTATCAAAACATCTCAAAAACCATCTCATGGAAGTGTAAAAACTTTTTTGCAATCTTTGACAGTTTTTGCGACATTTCTGTATTTCTATTACCAGTTTTCTATTGCACAATTTACATTTCGTGTATGTCTGAGGGTAATGGAAACCCAGCTTATGCTATCTGTTCTGTATTGAAACAAAATGCGTTTTATGAAATTTAAAGTGTCCATCATCTACTGCTATTAAACAATATGTTTCAAAGGTTTTTGATTTGATGCAATGGAGCTTGAGTTGAATTACTGAAGTAAAAATCAATCAAATCAGTATTAACTCATTACACCGTCCATGTTTGGTGCTGTCACAATCTATTATCCTTTGCGAAGCTCAGGTATGACTGTATGGCTTTTCTGTATTACACGCTATGATAGCATCTCATTTTGTGGTTGATGACTACTCTTAAATTACATTTTATTGTATTTTTGTTATGTGTCATGAACCAAAAATGTTAAATTGTATTTATATTGAAAGCTGCACGTCTGAGTGTCATGTATGCTGCTACATTACAGTTAACTGCAAGTGAAGTCTAAATAGTATCTGAGATAAATGGTGACAGAGAGTTTAAATCGATGGAACCTGATAACCGCCTCAAGTTGAGCTCTATATCCCAGAGATGAAGACATCCAACACATGAGAAGTGTATTCTCTCTAATAATAGCAGGGTTTATGAAGAGAGCTGTGTTTTCCCTCAGTGGAGCTGATTTATTCCCAGAGGAAAAGAGCAGGCTGTTTTGAGGTAAAGTGCATCAGTTGAGTGCATCTCTAAGGGGTTTTTAACCCTACAGGGAACTTTTTTTTTTTTTTTTTTTTTTTTTTTTTTTTGAAAAGGCATGCACATAAACTATGATTTGATGCTATTGTGGCTGTCTGGGTTTTAGAAGTCCACACTTCTATTAGCAGGAAGGTAGCAGCACTCTGCTCTCTTGAGCCCTGTTCAAAAATGTCCCAGAAGCATCCAAATGACTTCGCTTGCTGGTCCTGCCAAGGAAAATACAGCTTATGAAATGGAAATTCTGAGACCATTCACAGAGTGCCAGGAAGGATTAGAAAAAAGGCTATGTCCATCTCAGTACATCCAGGAGTGAAGTCAAAAGGAAAACACATCCTCACCTTGTTCACACAAACGCACACACAAGAAAAACAGCAGTAACACTGGTATGTGCTGTTTTGGTATGAAAGTCATTAAAGGGGAACTCCACTTATTTTGTAGGTAAAGGTCAGTTTATTTGTCATGGAAATGAAAACTGTAAAAGTAGTAGTTTAGTACTGTCTGCTGCAGCTCAGAGGGTTGTTTGGCCTTTTTTTTTATATTCACATATTCAAGGGAAAGCCTGAGTTTCAAACTGGTGAGAATAGTTTGATATACATGGCTGTTTATCAGGCCAGGCGAGACCAATAAAAACTAATACAATCAGATGGATAATGCAAAACTAGGATCCAACAACTGTGGAGTGTGTTGGGTTCCTTCTGTTTTAGTAAGTTTAGACTGACGGCATTTAGATTATTTTTTTTAGAATTATCCCCTACAGTAAAACAACAATAAACTTTATGTAGGGAAATACAATTGATCACTGATCTCTCTGGGTTAAAGGTTTAGTTCTCTGAGGCCTCTAATCACACTAAATGAGATTATACCTAAGTGATTGTAATTAGATGTTCTTTAACTAACCTTACATAAAAACTATTTAAATTGGTTCTTTGAACCAGAATGAGACTAATGATATTAGATCATATCCAGACACACATGAACATTAAGTTGACTGTAAAAACATTATGACTTTATGTGTTTAGATTAAAAATGATCCTACAGTGTCTATAATGTAAGCATGCATTATCTTAAAGACATGCAGATGTTTATATTTCAGGATCAACACTTCCAAACACTTATGTTTTAAGTGTTTAATGATCATGTTGACAACATGTCCAGCTTTCACTAAAAGTTGCTGCACTGAGTGACTCGAAGCAGAGGAAGTAGAAGAGTGAATTAGTGAGCAAGCAGTTGTAGGCTGGTTATGAGGCCAATGTGTCACATTGGGGTGTCCAGGGGCACCAAAAAGGGAAGTGAGCCGCAGCAAAGAGGCCAGTGATACACAATACAGGCAACACACAGGAAATGCTTATCTCAACATAGTTGTCTCATCACATGTACCTCTGCCCTTAATGTATATATTTGTATGTTTATCGCTCATTTCTTTCTGATTCACAAAATGCATTCCCTTGCTGTTTTCCTCTCCTGCCTTCTCTAGAGCATTGGGTGTGAGGGGGTCTGTTGGCATTCTTGCACCGTGTGCTTTGCGCTCGACCGAGCCTTGGCTCAGGTCCATATCCCCTCTGTACCCTCTCTTGCTACTCTGACTCCCGCCCCTCCTTCTCCCCACCAAACACCCTTCCCCCTTCTCAACCTCCTCCACTCCCCTTCGTTGCTTCCCTAACCACTGCTCCTGCCAGAAACTCTGCTCCTGAACAAGCCCCCCCACCCCCATCCCACTTTTCTTGCTATCACCTTCCTTAATCCTTCCTTATGTATCTGCCATAATTCACTGGCCCCTTCCCCTCACTCATTTTCATGTCTTTTCATGGCAGCAGGTCCAGCCTCTGTGACACAGATGCACCCAGTTGCTCTGGGCGTTCAACATGGGAACAAAGCATTGGCGGGGCCCGTCTGTCACAGTGTGTTTCAGGATGTGTGGTATTTGTGTGTGTGCATATTTGAAAGAATTCACATGAGAGAGAAATGTTAGAAAAATCAGAGCATTCATGTGCAGTCAGATATTAAGTTCAAGACTTTATGAATAACTTAAAAAATAATGTCTTTCATTACTTGTGAGCTGTCATCTAGTTACAGTATTAAGCAGGATCTGTGTTCACACTCACAGAACATGATCTCACAGTGATGGACACCGCCCACTCACTGAACCACACACCTTTGAGATTTTTGTCCCATCAAAGTACATCATTTACACCTCATTTGCACCTAAATATGAAAATTACTTTAAATAGAATCTGTCATTATTAATGGTGTTTTATTCACAAGTTTGCATTCTAAAACTGTTGTGGTGTGTACACATGTGTATGCATGTGTGTAAATGTGTATGTAGTGGAGGATGATGTCACTGTTATATTAGGCCAGCAGTTTGTCTCAGAAGGTCAGATGTTTTCAAGCAAGGTTTGTAACCTCTAATTGATCGAGCGGATCCATTCACTGTTGGGTTTGCTTCATCCTTCCATTCCAGCTAGCTGCTATCACCTTCATCAGCACAGATCAGATAGCCATCAGGGAACTAGGAGATAGTGGACCTGAGGTCATGGATATCTTGTGGGTGTTTTAAGTTCTAACTGGAAGTGCATTTGCAGAAATACAAATAAGCACATCCAGAAAAGCACAGAGTAGAAGTCATAGAAATATTGTATGTATATTTCAAACATTTATACTGCAATCACAAGCCTGCTCCTTTTAGTTTTTTTTTTTCTCTCTCTGGATTTTGGTGGGGACAGGAGGGCGGGTAGGTGGGAAATGAGATGCCTCAACACTCCACTGCTCTCCTCTCTCCATCCAACTCCCCCACACACCTGGGATGGCCATTTCATTTCAGAGTGCAGCAAATGGAAAGGTGATCTTAATCTACCCTGTTTCCCTCTAACCCCCTCCCTCTCTCCATCTCCCACACACAGAGCCTCATACTGCTGATGGACAGCACACTGCTGGTTGTCTGAGCCTGCTGCCAGCAGACCAAATTTAGTGATAAAGAATACTGGCTACACAGTGGTTTATTATCTTGAACAAATTCTCTCCTTTTTCAACCCAGTCATTGCTCATATTTGTGTCTTTTGGTTGTCTCTTGGTCTGAAATCCCAGAGAGGGCTGTCTCATGAGAGCCGTTTACAGTTGGTTTGGGACAATGCTTTTTGACATGACCTCCCTTATATACTGAACCCTTCTTTTAGATTGTTACTCCGTGTTAGGTCTCTTTCACTGCTCGTGGGCCATTGCAGCCACAAGCAGAGGTATGCACTTGCCATTGATTTCCTATGAATAGCCTGCTGCAGGCCAGTTCATTAGGAAGGTGTCCACAAACCACTGGATTAACTGTAAACACAAAGGGAGAGGTTGCTGATTTTATTTCTCAATGCAAACTACCATATACAACTAAAAGTTTTTATGCTAAAGGGTATATTTATGTACTTTTGAGAAGAAAAATACACACATTTAGCTGAAATTTGTTTTGATGAGAACTTTTTTGATGCTCAAAGCACAAGTAAACAAAAAAGACCTGATAAAATATCCAATTGCACAATCAAGATTTTATCTAAAGTGCCTCTGACTGGATTTTTATTTTTTTTTTTAGTCAAACTGTGATCTTCCTCAGAATAATAAAATAAAGCATACTTTCTACCTCTCTCAGTACTCTTCTCTCTTCTTCTCCTCTTCTCAACACATGGCTTGAGGCTGGACTGAGGCTGCAGCTCCACCCGCCCAACCGTTGCTATGGCAACGCTATCTGGGCCTACCAAGACCTGAAGCCGAAGGACATCCTGGACAACAATACAATAGCAGCACAGCTAGGGTACCTGAGGGACTTAGACCTGAGAGGCGAGATCTGGGGGGGTTGCAGATTGAGGGAGTAAATCCTCCCACTTCTCTACCTCCCTCACACACAACCACAGTCAGGATTAGTCTTTTGCTTTAGAATCAGGGAGCTAGTGGAACAATACATTACATTTTGTTGAAACAAATTTTATCCGTAAGAGAAAGGTTTTTCGATAAGTATCTTTTAATGGATTTCCTGGTGAGTAAAAAAAAATCCTAATTATTGGGCAGGCCAAATAGATGCTGTCTGAGATCTGAGATGTTCAGTAAGTTTGATGGCCTGGGAGCCAGCTTCATAGATGGGATATATGTCATTTATGACTGCTGAGGTTTTATTATTATTTTTTCCACATAAGAGTGTTCATGATGGCTGCAGTGGTGTTGGCTGGATTGGGCCACACATCCTGCTGCTGGTGCCAGCAGTGGAGAGTAATAGAGATGTTTAGAATCTATTTGCCTTTTCTTGCATTCCTCCATGTACTGCTGCTAAAATAATAAGTGGGAGGGTTACCTCAGGTCGGCCCCAGCTGAGGGATACGGAACATGCATTGTTGTCATTGGCTCCATCTGAGTATTCCTCTTAAAGCCACAGCACGGAGCTGAGGAGCCGGGTACTGCTGCCCCCGTAACCAGACACTGAGCTCAGACGCAGGAAAGGACGAGTTTGAAGATGTGTCTTAAGTTTTTTACTGTGTTTGCGGGAGTGTGTAAAATATGTAACTACTCAGTATCATTGTTCAGTGTGTTAACATCTGTGTGCTGTTGCAATCTATGTTGAAAGTACCAAAGAGAGTGTTTATTTTCAATTAGAGTATAAAGTCAATTTTTAGTATTATAAAGTCTTAATAACTCTACAGCAGTCCAGCAGGCTGTTGGAAATCTTTATGTATGGACGGAGTCATGCTGTGTACCGACTGAATTTAGACGGTTTATACTGTACACATCTTTTGTCTGCCATCTTCTGATGTTTCAAAGTATGAATTTCTGTCTGTTTAAAATGTATTTATTTCTCAGTGGGTGCAAGCGCAACATTGTAGATGTCTATGTGTGAATAACTAAGTGTTGGATCTGCTTAGTCATGCTAAAACACCCGTCTTATACCTCCTCTGTGTCCCTTCACAGGCAGCCTAAGAAACAGGATGTTAATGCTTGACGGAATGCCTGCAGTCCGAGTCAAAGCTGAGCCCCTGGAATCGGAACAAGGGGTAAGAGAGCAGTTGTTTTCCAGACAATTCTGCTTTTTTTTTTTTTTTCCTGCTTTCCTTTTACTTCTTTCCTCCTCCTGGCAATGGGCAGATAATCACTCCCAGGCCTAGGCAAGTGAGCAAGAGAGTGAGTGTGGGGGCTAAGAGGAGTGGTCGGAGAGCATGGTAGTAAGCAGGAAGAGGAGAGGAATCAAGAGAGGGAGGAGAACCACAGCTGGAGCAGGAATGCATTGGGGGGTTTGGGGAGGTGACTGGGGCCAGAAAAGAGTCCATGCTGGCTGGGGGTGATTGTGCAGATGAAGTCACTGCTCCGGGGAGGAGGGTCACATGGGAAACTCTAAATCTTATCTATCTATGTCTGTTCCCACTCTGTACGTCTCCGTATTTCCCTTCGTCCACCCTTGCCCTTGCTCTTTTGTACAAAACACATGAATTATCTCTGTTTTACACAAATACACATAAATAGACAAAAAAAGCAACTCTTCCTCTGTAAATATTATCATACCACATCTCTTTGTCTCTCGCACACATCTCTTGAAACATGTCTGCTATTTCTTTCTATCACTTTAATGAAATTCATTATAGAAGCTAAATGTCAAAACACTGTTCAATTCAAGGATCTGCTGTCCACTTTGTTTAACTCTATAGGTTTTTTTTTGTTTTTTTTTAAGTTTAATGCTCAGCATATCCCCCATGTAGGGATAATGGAGTTACCTCATTCAGGGCTTTTATGGCCTCCAATACAGTTTCAGTACACACTGGTCCGACATACCTAGAAATAAAGTGGTCTTGTTGTGGAGGAGCTGTTGCTAGGTTACAAGGGCTTTGTGTTGCTGCCACAGCTGTGTTTTCAGTGGATGCAGGCCACTTAATATTTGTAATCATGATAAATTAATGCTCAGTTATTATTGATTTCCATTCATAACGTATCAATAATTGCTTGCCCCCGATATATCACCAAGCACTATGCAGGAGAAGAGCAAAGTATTTTCTGTGGAGACGGACTGCTGAGTATTAGTGGATGATGGATTAGAAAAATGCCAGTTACCGATAACCCATCAGTTTATCTTAGTTCTTGTAGAGAATTGTTTGGCTGTGCTGGTGCTAGGCTGTTGATAAGAATTGAATCTGACCCTCGACTTCTAAGGACTTGATAGGGAGACAGCAGGTGGTTACTTTATAGATGTCCTGGTCTCAGCTGTTGCTCAAGGGTTTGAGAGTTGTGTTCTTACGCTCCAACCTAATATCTGGGGTTTGAAGCCTTTTTCAATACGTGTAGTGATGTCAGTCACAGACAGGATGTGAGCATTGCAGCCCACATGGCTTTGAAGTGCTCTGAGATCCAATCTCGCCCTAACTGACTGAGCTTCCCTTTAGACGGCAGACACAGACAGACAGTTTAGGCTGCTGAAGAAATGTGGTCTTCATTTGGGTGGCGGGGGGCCAAGGGCTTGCTGGAAATGGTCTGCCTCGTTAGACTATTCACCCGCAAGGGGCTGGAAAATCTGCCCCGCTAACCAGTATCCCCTAATAAAGACAATGGCATGAGGACAGAGGCAGGCAGGCGGGTCGAGCATATCTTTATGTGTGTGTGTTAGTGTAGGTTGGAGTGCTTATGTGTGTTTGTATCTGTCAAAGCGAAAGTGGGGGCGGTTTAAGTTTTCCATTTGCACTGGTTGAGATGTTTTGGAGAGTCTAAACTCAAAATGCAAATGAGTTTCTGTTTTTCATTTTTGTGTAACACTACTGTTTTGACCTTTCCACACTATTGTTCCCATTTTTACCCAGGACACACACAGGATTTACCAATTTTAGCAGGTTGTTAGTAATGTACTAAATGTCTATTTGTAATTATTGTTATCAATGGAACTAGGCTAACATTTATGAATGAAGATGTAGCATAAAAAAGTTCAATTTATTAGTAACAACTGATAATATGATTCAGAGTGGCTTATTGTAGGTTTGATATTTTAGTTTATGTGACATTACTGAGTCACTTGATGAACTTTAAATTGACTTTGAGGTGACTCGGTCTTACTCTGATATTGTACATCTATTGATACTACGCAGTGAAGCTGATCATGGTCATTTAAATTTACTGTACCATTAGCTTATAATGCTGATAGACAAAGTGAAAGGCTGTATTATTTTTTCTTTTTTACAAAGGATCATACGACTTGTGGAATGTCTTATGGATGAAAGAATCAGTTGTAGTAATGAACTTCAAGATACATGTAATTATCAACCAATGTCACACTTAATATACTGTGGCAGAGCCATACACTGTCCATGGTGATTGCTATGTCATGATTACTGGCCGCTGTAAGTGCTTATATTAGAAATGCCTATAACTAAAAAAGGGGAAGCTATAAAAATCTACTGTGAAACCTGCATACTGACAAATTTAGTAACTTTCTGGTAAACCGTAAATACGTATTTGGATGCTGAAGGAAGATATATTTCCACAGAGTTGGTGGAGACTAAAACAGAGCTAAAAGTGGATGGAATGACTAGAACATAGGTTAAAATAAGGCTGAAATTTTCCTGATGATTTGCCATTCGGACAACTTTAGATTCAAAAGCATGATAGTAATAAAAGAAAACAACCTTGAATAAACTTAAACTTCACATCATAGAACTCAATAGTGCTTCTATAGTTTTTAAATGTTTGAGCATCACTGATAAAAAATGAAAATAGCTTCAAATTTGAGAATTTGTACTTAATGATGTGAAATATGTGTTTTGTAAACTACGGAATATTTGAAAAGCATATTAAGGCTGCAGTTGTGGTCAGACCACTACATGTTTTCTTTATTCATAGTCATATTTTACTTGTAAGAAAGCCTGTCAATAGTGCATAACTTATGTAGCCAACCAGACACCCTTTAAGAACATGTACTAAGAAAGGCAGGATATTCGAAACACCAAGATCAGTCTCTGTGGATATAACGGTTCAAAGCCTTCAGGCAGTACCGCTCCAGGCAGTATGTGACACTTATATCCTATACAGAACTCACAAACGCAGAGATCATGAGCAAAAGATTGTGTTAAGAATATGTCAAGCTGTTCAGGATTTTGGGCAAGAAAAGCATTGACTACATTTGGCTTCACAAACATAAATAGTAGCAACGAAGTGATATTAATCTTGAAATGTTTTTCAGATAAAGGCATGACGCAAGACTGTTGATTTATCACCAAGGATTAATTCAAGTGAGAAGCGAGGAACTTGCATAGTCTTAGGAAAAGATCTTTGGTTAAATATAGACCGTGCTAAACAAGGATGGACAGGGTGCACAGATGTAGAACTTAATGGTTTCCGGTTTACTTCCGTGTTATCCAGCCCATTGCACATGTGGACTAGGGCTGTTGCACATGTGGAAAACTGGTTTGCCCACTGCCTCATCCATACCTTCCCACTCGGATCAATAAGTGGTTAGAATGTGTGTACAGTGGGGTGATATCACAAATATTTAATTCCATTTTTGTGGCAATTGGATGATTTAAAACATTTAGAAATTTAATGAAAAGAGTAACTTTTTAACCTTTATTTGTATGTATGCTGTCATTTTCTTGATATCTTTTATTGTTGTGAGGGCCTTCTGGTGTCTGGGCAAGTCTGAACATGTCTAAACTGTGGTCCTGTATCCAGCTTTTTAACAAATAATTATGAGTTAACTTAAGTGAAGGCTACTGCTTCTAGCCCTGTATTCTGTGGACTTAAATATTCTCTTAAAAGTCATTTCTTCTATGAGCCATTCTGGAATAATTTTCTTTATCTGAACCTTCCAATGTTTTGATGGTGCATCTTTAAATGATTTATGCGTCCATAAAATGAGGTCACCTGACAACTTGAAAATACTGAAAGACCAGGTTTTTCCATCAATAAGCATATTCCAAGAGAAGGGTCTCAGGGTTGATGTCTGCCATGTCAGGCTTTGATTGATGGGTCTGTATGACAGCTTGCTCACCCGCTGAAAATAAATTACAGGGCTTCTGTTTATCAAATAAAACCTATTTTTTCCCCCTGGCAAGTAGCTCTGCTGTAGCTATGTTTAAGTTACACTAATACAAACATCACATTACCTTATTACCTTATTATAAATTCTTGGAGAAGTCTGTTGTTTAATGTGTCAGTAAGGTAGCATTTAGCATTAGCTCACCCATCACCCTCCGCAACAGGCTCTGAGCTCTGCCGCTTTTGTTCAAACATCACCTTTGGCTATAAAAAACCAACACAGCGATGGCAAAAACATAAACTCTGGCTACAAAACAGGTGTTCAGAATCCAGTGGGTTATATCATGCTTTGTCCATGCATGTCTCATATACTGTGTGTATCTTAAATGCAATTTCAATGCATACAATCAATCATCAGAATCAGAAAAGTTTATTAATCCCGAAGGAAATGATTATTTTTTTTCATATTTGTATTATTTTTTTATGTTATTTATTATTATACATATTATCATTAATTGTGCATTTGTGTTTAATAACAGCATTACATGTTTATGTGATGTATAAAAGCACCAATCAGGCTAATTAGCAAGCTAGCTGACACATGCTATAAATCATCAGCAAATAATGCTAACATTAGCTTGTGTGGCTTAGCTATGCTAAAGAAGAGCTATTGTAATTAAGAAACGTATATTAATTGTAACTATCTTAAACACAATTACAATAGAGCTATATGTCAGAAAAAATATTGTATTATTTAAACAGAACAGACTGTGACCCAGCAGCTATGTACGTACAGATGGAAGGCATAGACAGACACTCAGTCAGAGCAGCAGCGCCCTTAGTTGTATAGCAGACATTTTCAACAGGGGGTCCGCAGATGTACTGCAGGGTGTCATAAAATATTTGGTTGTTTAGATAGTTTTTAATATTTAAAGAATATTTTTACAATTTTTCCTCCACAAATTCAAATGTCCTTAAATTTACATTACCATGAATCCAATATATTGTAACAAATGAATAAATGGAGGCAGAAAGTTATCTTTCAGTCAGAAATGTGCACATCAACACATGAACTCTCTCAGTCTTGGCACCTGTGCACTCAGCATGTGACTAGACCCGTGTTGAATGAAGGTACATTTATACATTGAACTATGACCAGTTTATTATATAACAAAATTAAATACAATATATAAGGCATGGGGGTCCCTGCTTCATCTCTCCATCAGTTTGGGGGTCCTTGGCCTGAAAAATGTAGAAGACCCAAGTTACATATATTACAGTTTAACATCCAGTGGCCATTTAAGGAACTGCAGTTTTTGACTTCATTTTTCAGTCCCAGAGGTTGCCATTTCATTCATACTAGTACATGGGAAACACTTACACAATTACCTCTCATTGTAACTCCTCCAATATCTGCGCTAATGTGGTGATGCAGCTTCCTCCTGACTCCTTTTAAGTGTCTTGTGTTGTTGACTTTTGTGAATACAGTAATTATGAACATGTGCGCTTATTAGATGGGATTAGTTGCCCTAACAGTTATTATTGCTGCTCTTTGAGCATCCTCTCTAAAAGGTTTTTCCAACAAATATAACCATAATTATCACCTATGGTCAGGTTTTTGAGTGCCGTATTGAACTACATGCTCAGCATAAATGAGTACACCCCAACAAATTTGTCATAAAACCTTTAGTTTTCTTTGAGAATCAACATTTTCTATGGGAAACTATACAACATATCATGTTCTCAGTTAAGGAAA
>JAPTGZ010019539.1:0-20234 GCA_029814645.1 Fowleria isostigma
TATATATATATATATATATATATATATATGTATGTATATATACATAGACCATTTATTAGTACTGATATATGTATATATTAGTACTAACTTCTGTGTGTTTCATGTGACTAAAACAGACAGAAAAGAAAACATGGAATGTCTAAAAGCACTTTTTGTCAGTACAATGTCATAGCTATTGATGTAAGAACTTATGTGATTTTGGTTATTATCAGGAAAACCATCGAAAATGGCTAGATATCAGCTTTTAAATTAAACTCTTATGAGCTATTGTTGTTATTATTATATTTGTCCAAACAAATGTTCCTTTAGTTGTGCCAGGAATTAAAATGAACAAGAAATTGAAGAAAACATAGGGTAGTCTAATAATTTTTTTCTGTTACTATATATCAGAACAACAGAAGTTTAATTTTGTTAGAAGTTCTGGCTCTCCAAAGGCAAAAGCGTTTTCATGTGTTTATTTATTTGATATGTTTTGGTAATCAGCTATTTTGTTGACACTCTTGAGTGGGAAAACTGGAAGGAAAAGGCCATTATGAAGTGAAGAAGTGTCTCTGTAGACCACTGGGCTACAGTGACTCGGTTATCAGTGTGTTCATGCAGTTCTTGAAGAATCAGACAGTGTGAAATTGCAGGAAGGTGAATGTTGAGGCTCAGCTTTGAGTGTGTGTTTATCGAGTACTACATGGCAGGTATGTTGAACTAGAACCACTGACTGACTTCTCTTTTCCTTTTGATAATTTATGATCTGAAAAATACATTCTGACATCAGACTGACTATTCCCAGTATATTACTTATGTCTGTCAGTCTGCCTTTATTATTGATATCTATAAATGACTTGTTAACCCCATGAATGTAATAACTCCCACAAACATTATAAACCACAAATGTAATAAAAAAAATTTGCAGCTTTAAACATAATATCCCACAAATGTAATAATTATATAATAATAACAGTCACCTACCATAAACTTTATACCAAATTTTCTCACAGTGTACTCCTCCCCTCTCCATTGTTCTCATAATCATATCCAGACATTGTATTTACATGGTTTAAACATAGGCTTTCTATTATACTTAATAAGAATAAATAATACCCAGTTCATACTGAAGCTTTTATAATAAAACCTACAACATTTTTGCCTATTCTGTTTTGTTCCTTCACTTGTATTTGTAATTAAACACCTATTAATGTGGAATTAGTAACATTTACTTTATTAGTTTATTTCAAGCTTATGCACCCCATGTATAATACTAATTATAGATACATGTACAATGTTTAGTACTGATCATGTACATCTCATTACATGTACACAGATATACATTGAGAGTTTGCTGTAAACACAATAGACATAGAGAAATTTATATGAGCATGTATACAGAGAGAAAAATATACATAGAGAAATATACATAGAAACATTGGTGGTAGACATTATGCATACACAATATACATAAAACATAAATATATACAGCAATTTCCTACTAGTATACAACCCTAGTAGCCCAAAAGGGAGTGAGGAAAAAGCGAAACTTATTTATTTCCACCCCCAGTTTCACTACTTCAACATGTATGGTTGCAATTAAGTCAAGGGATTAAAACAGTATACATGCATTAGTACACTAAAACTAACTTTAACACAATGTACAGGACACAAATGTACTCAATCAAGAGGAATTAATACTACTAAAACACAACAGATTATGGGCAACAAAACAAATAGTTTGCCTTTTTTTTTTTTTTTTTTTTTTAAAGATGTAAAGAATATAGTGGTAGTGTAACTGTAACTGTCTTGGATCATTCTAAAAGGCAAGTATCCAAAGGGCAAGAATAAAGAAGAAGAAAAGGAAAGATGAATAAATATTTTTGCATACATTACTTAATTGTATGTCATGTGATCATTTATTACATTTGTGGGAAATTATTACAATTTTGGAAACTGAAGATTTTTACCATCCCACAAACGTAATAATTATTATGTTAATAAAACGTAAATAATAATTACGTTTGTGGGAAATGAGGTATTACATTTGTGGTAGGCAACTGATATTAAATTTGTGGGAAAGTTATAAGATTTGTGGGATTATTACATTAAAAGCTGCAAATTTTCATCACATTTGTGGTTTATTACGTTTATTAACATGGGACTTTTTCCTCTTAGCTGTAGTATTTACTGTACACAATACAGCTATGACTATGTATATTATGCCCAGTGTCCCAGATGCCATTTCCAGGCTTCATTTGCAGTGTTTGTTCTATCAGCATGAGCATATTCAGCGTTGAAATAAATGGGCTTTTATGTAAATATTTGCCCTCATTCTACCTTGATTCATTTACCATTTGTTTCTTTGCTTTATATCTCCATGCTAGATTCCTGTAAAACCCTTAGATTTGCAAATATCCATGAGGACATAGGAGTGTACACAGCACACCCATCATGAAGTCCTCGGTGTTAACCATGTGGATCATCCTTCTCATTTACACTTACAACAGAAACGTGCTGGCTCATATTATTATGTAAGCCTATACTTTCACTCATGTAAATTCACACATGCATAGATGAAAAAGTGTTCCCAAATGACAGGATCCAAGCAAGCCGCTGATTGAAAAATACACAGACATGCTGTCAAATAACCTTCAAAGCATTAGGATGATGAGACTCCTCTTAGTGTCAAAGGAAGTCGGCACCATATCCTATTTATGTCTGTGACCGTTCTGTATTTTCATAGAATTATTGCCCCCGTGTTGGGAACAGGAAATGTAGCCAAGGGTCTGCAGTGAATCCTTACAGGAAGGATTGAGGCTCTGTTCATAAAGTCCCTGCAGCCAGCCGTAATTGGCTTACACATTCCACCAAGGATTACCACTCACTCCTTATTTGTGTTGATAAAAAAGAAAAAAATATTAAAACATTTGCTTTGGCTCCCAGAATCAAATTTAGGCAAGTGTCAAAACACAATCGGTTTCCACTTGTCTTGTTTTTCCCCATTTTTTATCAGACAAACACTTGCATTTTTTAGCTATAATTAAACAAATATAGATGTTTTCTCCTAGTATGTTTGTTGTATTCTCATTGAAAGTATATATTTATATAAACGCCTGTCTTTTACAATTTATGCGCCAGTTATTTCCTTGTACTTTGTTTTGACAGCCTCCCAGTCAAAGCATAAGAAATTGAAAGAAAAAAAAACAACCAAGGACACATTTTAGAGTTTTCTGGCAGTTGTATTGTGTGAAATACATAATATATCAATAGCTGGAGTTTGCCTTTGTAAATTGCTGAACCATCTTTTCCAGAGAGTGCAATTACCTCTAGATAATGAAAAAGGATACGTATTGTGCCAAATGAAATGCTTCAATAAATTGTGCCAAATTAAACAGCTTGACGCTTTGGTTGGTGACGCTCATTATTAAAAGGGGAAGTGGCATGTGTTCGGTCCGTGGGGAGACGCGGATCGACTAAGTACGACGTCAGCCGTGAAAAGCTGCCACCACTGTGACATTTTTTATCTTTTATGACTCCTTGTACATGCAGAGCTCTCTTAGACATTGTCAATGAATGAATGTGGGTTATTTTATTTAACGGGTGTGCCACCTGCCGGCGCGTCACCGCGGCTTTGGCCAATGGTTGCGCAGTGCCTCTCCGTGCGCCCTTGGAGATCCCGCCGTGCTCCGTTCAGCGCACACCAATCTGCAGCCGCTGGGTGACGGCAGAAGGTGTCGGACCTCGTTAGCTGCGTACCGTTTAAGCGCTTCAGATAGATTAGACTAGATTGGACTTCTTTGCTGTTGTGCCAAACATGGACCCGAGTCAAGTTTGACTGGATTGCCCAGTAATTCCCTCTACTTGTAGATTGCCTCTGACCCACGCATCACTGAATGTTATGAGGTAGGTGGAAATAAGACAGAAAAAGCAAAGTTGTGAAGCGTTTAATTGAAGTAAATGACCGGATTGGTGTGTGTCTGAGCGCATTCAGACGGATCCACATTCACGGGCTTCCACAGAACCGGCGGGTAGAGTTCCCAGCTGTGCTCCTGAAGTTGCAGATAGGATAGAGTGTTTTTGACCTGCTTCGTCTTATGGGTGTTAGATGGATAAGTTCTGCTTGTGTGAAATGCAAGTTTGATAAAGAAGTGGTGCTGCTGTTATCCCGCTGTCCTGCGCAGCATCCCTGCCCAGCCCTGTGCGCCCTGCACCGCTCACTGCCTCTCCAGAAGGCTGCGTGACATTTCCAACCCACATGCTTTTGCAAAGTTAATTAAAACCGGCGTAGGTAATCTCATAAATACCCCAAAATAACCTATAAAAGTTCATGAAAGAAGGGAGAAAAGTTTGTAAAAGGGAAGTCGTGTAGCCATATTCCACCTTGCTGGGTTTATTTTTGCAATCACACATGAAGTATTTAATGTTTCATTCATGCAGGAAGATGACAAGAAATTAATTGTGGCCTTACATGGCAAGTGTAGGGGTTTCATGAATTAGGAATAATGTTTATTTATGATGTCCATAGATGGCGATGTGAAGGAATGTTCCCTCCCAGTGACCTGGGGGTACTTTGACATTGTACTGGATAATGAGTAAGAACAGAGCGAATGGCATCTGTGCCATGGTACAAATATTTTCCTTTTAGTCCACGACTGCAGTTATTCATCACAGAAGTTTGACAATACACTGGTCGTATATGAGTCACAAACAATTCCTCTACAGCTGCAAACCTCTAGAGTTGAACATTTTAATAATGTTGCATATATCAACAGTCTAGTGTGTTTTTTCTAACAATATATCAACAGAGCCATTGTTACAGAACAGAGCACTCAAATTAGCCTATGTGTTTTGTGCATGCGGTCTGTTAAAGGTGGAACAGGAATGTGTTTGGATGATTATGACTTTCCATTGCCTGGTATGGATAGAGACACAAGGGAGGACATTGAGAAAAGGAAAAGAGAGAGAAAAAGACACAGGGAGATAGGTGAACAGCAGCATGCCCTTCATAGGTTGATGTATTGTTTTAGTCTCCAGTCAATATTGGTTGAGTAATGTTTTTTCAGGTTTTTGTCTATTGATAGATGGTTTTGTCTTGCATGTTGCTACTACCATATTGATCATCGTTACGACTTTTCCAGACGGTCTGTTGGTTGACAATTGCACATTGTGGAGAAAGATGGGGGTTAGATAGCTCAAAGAGGGGATGAAATTGTCTACCTGCTGCTGTTCTGTGTGCATTATTCTGATTATGTGATATATATGCACTTGCAGACGTTGTCGGTTTAGTACCTCCAGCTCTTAGACACTGCATGTACTGATACTGCTGAAAAAAAATAATGTGCCTTGTCAAGAAGTGCAAGGTTAAACAGTAGAAGATAAATGCCAGTAGCTGATACAAAGACTGCTAAAGTCTGCTGGAACACCCCCGTTACCACCCCCAGGCTCTGAGTTGGGCTTTTCTTCACTTCTGGCACAATTGACAAATTAAAAGCATTATCAAAGCTTTCCTTCAACTAATCACTTCTTGGTGTGATGCATATTTTTGGAAAGTGTTAGACAGAAAGTGATGTGTTATTTAGACATTTTAAGGGCTGATTTATTAACTTGGCAGTTTGGAGAGAAAAAAAAAAACAACAAAAAACAAATCACATAGAATATGATGTGCGGAAACAGAGATTACAGTTGTTTTATGATCTAGACAAGAGCATCAAACAATATAACCCTCGGGCCATAGCGTGCAGAGGCTGGCACCACCAGGCTACTTTTAGAGCAGGCAATAGGAGACAGTGATGGGTATTTTACGGGAGTCAGCTGGCCAAACAGACGGGCTAACTCCCCCATTGGGTTTCATTAGAGCTCGTCTTGATGTTAAAGCCTGTTTAATCCACTTTCACAGCCATAGAGACCACAAAAGAGCAAAGCACACTGTCTATCTTTAGACGGCGCAAGGGCTGAAACTTTTCCATTTCAGTTCAATTATTAAAACAATCACACTGATTCCCTGTAGCCGGCCTTCAAGTGTCTCCATTGAATGAGATACAGAGGGTTTGGCGGTGATGTCGGAACACATGTCAGTCAATGTCCACTTCTTCATAAGCAGCGCTGTGTATGTACGCTGTTCTACCCATGTTCTCCCCTCTTCACTTTTAAGTATGCTGCCTGAGGGTGCGATTACACTAAAGCCTTATGAGGTGAGTGCTGTGCCTATTTGTCCTTGTCTCCTCTCTCTGGCCTGCTACTGTTGTTGTCCCAGGCTCGTAGCATCTGTTTTGCCTCAGAGACACTGTGCCGGGAAGACATTGACAGACCTCATAAGCAAGCAGCTCGACATCTTGGACTTATCAAGGAGAAATATATTTTATGTGCTTGTTAATTTAGCTTGAACCCATAAGAAATAGTTAATCATAATTATATTGGCACCTAATACATATAACTGGTTATTGACTTAGTTTTATTTTGTTTTCTCAGGTTTTTATTGTTTACAGTAATGTTTTTTTGTTTGTCTTTTCAACTTTATTAATCATTTTTCCCATATCAACAAAACTGACATCATTACTTAAGCATTTCTTACAAGAGTTGTTAGTGATGTTCGATAGCACAGATTTCCTTTCCGATATGATCAGTAAAATTCAGGCTGGTATCAGCGATACCAATACTTTGTCCAAATATGTCTGTTATGTCTGGATGTCTGGAAAATTAAAAAAAAAAAAAAAAAGTGTATTTCAAATCATAACTTCACAAAGAATACAAAACATGAGAGTAATTATTTTGTAATTATTAAGAGCTATCATAAAAATAAAAACTTACATACTAATTTACGTTTCATGAACATGTTAACATGAAACATGAAAATTCTGAACATATAACACTTCAACAAAAAGCATCAAACATCAACACTTTAACTCATTCACAAGTTGTTGTTTAGGAACACAAGCATATTTACTGTTTTCCCCTTTAGTCTGTTCTGTTTTTTGCTCAGTACAGACTGAGCGAGTCAGAGTTGACTGACGCAGTACACACTTACCCAGGCGGAAGAAGAAGTACTTCCCACCATTCGCGTATCATTTGAACAAGATCCCAAAGGTTTATCTAATATACATGACCTCAAATAATCAAAGTATCAAAAGTATCGATATTTGTATTTGTGAATCGATTCTAGAGCGTAAAGATCTGGTATCGGAGATATCGATATTTCAGTATTGATCTGTACATCACTAAAAGTTATGGACTTGCCCCCCCACCCCCATCACATCCAGGTGGAAACACATTCACATTCACATAAACCCTCACATATCAAATGGGAAAACAGAACACCAAAAGAAGAAGACAAATATACTCAAATACAAAAACATACACAGACAAAAAAGACTCAAACTAATGTGCGTTGATCATTATAGCCATATCACCAACACTCTGGACCTCTGGCATATGAAAGAGTCCCAGCAGTCGGAATATGGGCATTAAGAGGACTAGGATGGCGGTCAAATAAAATAAAAATAAATACATTAATAAATAAAAGCAATGAGTCAGGCCAAAAGCAGGCTCTTTATGTGAGTTATGAACTGTGACCAGGTTCTGTCATAGTCATCTTCCAACCCATTTACTCTATACCTAATGTTTTCCCAGATCCAATCCCAACATTGACATGCTGACATCTTTTACTCATCAAGGAGAAATATATTTCCTGTTAATTTAGTTAGAACCCAGAATAAATAATTAATCATAATTATATTGGCGCCTAATACAAATAACTGGCTATTGACTTAGTTTTATTTTGTTTTCTCAGATTTTTATTGTTTACAGTAATGGTACCCTGTCGATGCAATCAAGATTTTTACAACTAATATAACATGTACGTTAAACCGACACTCATCACTCATTGTCCTGTGAGTTGTCAAGCTTGGCAGCAGCTGCCCCTTATTGGTGGCAATAAAGTGCTCACTTCAGTGCTGCTCCATGTTTACCCTAGGATATTGTGTATGTTCAGCACACAGCAGTTCATGCACATACACACACACACACATGAATGAGGATAATGCAAGTGAGTTACAGTTCAAAGGTCAGGTAATGGGCTGGAAAGGAAAGATGATTTAAAGCGCCAGAGCTGGGGGTCAGCGGTGTAATCTACAAAGGTTCTCATCGTTCTTTTATGTACAAACTCCCTGTGTGTGCACATTTGAGTCTGTCAGCCCTAACTCCAGCCTGCAGTGCTGCCATCCATACCACTGTTTGCATACAGGTTCAATACATAGAGGGCCACATCTACTACGATCCTAATTTGCTTGTACTAATTTGCATGTGCAATTTAAAATTTTGTGTGTGGGGTTGAACCACTGTTGGTAAGTGATTTATCAAGATTTCCTGTGCTAGTGGCCACAGGTGCAAACATGTTGGTGTTTGGTATTTAAATGAGGATTTTGCGTGTGCTGTCATGGATACCGTGTGCAATGGAGACTGTGCAGTGGAAGCATACACCTGCAATAACGGCAACAGTCGGCTACAATGATCCAGACTCAAGGAAATGTAAAGTTGCCAAGAGTTTTGTCATTGCAGGTATTACAGGTAGGAGAGAGAGAGAGAGAGAGAGAATACATCACAGTACTTATGGAGAACTCCCCCCTTACTCTTAATAATGGTCTTACGATTTGTTCCTACACACACACCGACACACACACACCGTGCATAATGTGTCGGACTTCCTCCAACATCTCCAGGCTGGATAGGTCATATGTTTTAATGAGTGTTTCGTCATTCATCCCATAAATATTCACAGGAGGGTGAAAAATGGTTTCTCTGCATCTTGTTTCGTCTTTTTTTTTGTCTCAATAACCGACCATGTGTGCACAATTACGCATGTGTGCACTTACTTTTGAGATGTGTTAAATATAGACGCAGCTTCTATGAACAAACTTGTGTTGGGGTTGGATAATTCCCTTTGCGTGTGCTAAATTAATGCATTTACATTTTCCCCTCCCAGCACACACACAATTGTGTGTGAACACCCCATATTGCATATTCACTGTGCCAAATGTAATAACTTGCTTCAAATGTGCTATTTTGCATCTTTAAAAGACACAACCCTTAGTGTGCACTGTTAGTAAATCAGCTTGTATTTTTATTTATTTTTTTTTGCGTGTGCAATGAATTTGCACACATGTATTACATGCAAACCTTTAGTAGATCTTGCCCAAAGTCTACCAAGATTGGCTGCAATCTGCACTCTGGTGCATCCCACTGTTATTTTTTGTTACTTTCTTTTTCTTTCTTTTTTTTTTAATGCTTTCTGTCATGTCTCTACACCACCTTCAGTTTAATCTCTTTGAATTATCGCCCATTCTTTCCTCATCTCTCACTAGCTTATTTTTATTCTCTTCTGTATCATTGCCTTTCTTTCTCACTTACTGTTTTTATTTTATTTTTTCTTTGCTGTCGGGAGTTGAGAGAAATCAGATTCATGGCTTATATATGACTGCTTTTTATGTCTCTTCGCTGTCTGTACTTAGTGAGTAAATCAATAACAACTTGCCCTCTGTCGTCCTCAGTGGAAGTCCGCAGGGATGGATAAAAGAAAAGTATACCGTAGAAAGACAGCGTCAGACGGAAAGTGATCGAAGGGGGCTGGTGAAATATGTATACTCCCAAGACAAACAGCAAACCACTATCCGAGAAGTGAATATGCACCAGCTCCTGTTCACGCAGAGCTGAAGGAAATTAGTGATGATGGATGTTTGACTCAAGAGGCTGGGCCAGACCCAGAACTCTCCGTGCTCAACAATATGTTTCTGAGTTCCGATTAATGTTGCAGTCAGTGATTACTTATTTATTATTCTGAGTTAATATAGTTGGATTGATTAAATTAAAGATTGCTTTGCAAATTGAAGTTTTAACATACAGTGCATTTTTCCCTCTGTAAGATCAATATATTAAATACCAGCAGTTATTCTACAATAATGCGCTTTATAGAAATGTGCTGTCGTAAAAAAATTTAGATCATTTTAGATACTTTGGAGGATTTGGGGGATTGGTTTCTTCAACTTCTTAGTGTTTATTAGACTGATGTGGTGCATAATTGGGCATTTAATCATTGTGTAGTATGTAATATATGTCTGTTGCTATACTGAGGAAAGGACAATAAAAGGAAGGAAATGGTAAAGCAGGAATAACAATCCAAGATGCTACCAAAACATTTTGTTTCCCTCATTTCCTATAAAGCTCTGCAGACTCTGCACAGGTGTTTTCACTTATTCTGCCTGGTGAGACCTTAGTCTGCTTGCATTTGGGTCAGTGGTGAGTGGACAGAGCAAAAATGTCCCCTTTTTATTTAAAGGTCTGTGGTTTACTATACTTACAGGAACACATACAGTTGCTAAAAAAAATATTTGACCATCAAAAGTAATCAAAAACAACGGTTATGTAATCAAGTACTAACTCCTGTGTGTATCATGTGACTAAAACAGACAGAAAAGAAAACATGGAATGTCTAAAAGCACCATTTTTGTCAGTACAATGCAATAACTATTGATGGAGGAACATAGCATGATATCAGTTCTTAGATTAAACTTTTGTGAGCTATTTTGTTGTTATTATTATATTTGTCTAAACAAATGTACCTTTAGTTGTACCAGACATTAAAATAAACACAAAATTGAAGAAAACATAGGGAGATCTAATGATTTTTTCTCGACTGAATGTACAGAACACTGTTTTTCTTTTATATGCAGTGAAGGCTTTGATTAACATACAGTTTGTTTGACCTCACAAAGAGCTAGTATGCAACAGTGGCATTAGGTTTATTGCTCATTTACTGCAGCATAGTAACAATAGAAGTGTTTTAATAAGAAAGGTACACACACATTAAAGGTAGGGTAGGAGATCCTGGAAAAACAGTTCAATTCATTTTATTTGTAGAGCCCAGTATCACAACAATGTTGCCTCACAGGGCTTCACGGAGTTTGTTGAATGTACAACTACACAACAGTCAAATAAACAGTCAATGAGCAGATGGATTGTTGTCTCAGGCATCCCCCATCCTTAGACCCTCTTTCTTGGCAAGGAGAAACTCCAAAAACCCAGTGGGAAAGGAGAAACCTCAGGGAGAACCAGTGAAGGAAAGATCCACTCCCATGGACGGACTGGCTGTAGATGAGTTCAGGCAAGCTACATTTTGAAAATACACAATTCAAAAGTCCAAACCCCTTTCATCAGATGTCCCCCCAAAGCCACACTTCCAGAGTACCTTACACCCCCCCACCCTCAGTGTGTGGATTCATGCATACCCCTGAATTCAGGTCTTCAAGTACACTTGTTCATCAGTATATTAGATTAGAGGTTGGACTTTTCACGTTATTTTGATACATGTTTTAAATAATCTCGGGTTCTAGTAAGAACAGCTGATTGCAGTACGACTGACGTCAGGCTAGCAGTCCGCTGCAGTTCGCTTTGAACGCTGTAATCTATCCATTTCACTATTGTGTTTGTTGGCAGAACAGCCTCAATTCATACCCAACTGGCTAACATTAAATTCCCTGATGATTTATGTTAGTGACAAAACAGCTGTCTTATTTTCCTATACAAGTGCTCCAAGCCTCTGAGAACATGCGATTCATGCACAAAAAGGGGAGGGACAAATGGATAGTTGAGGTTGTTAGACATATCACCATTCAGTCATATCAATGGGCTGTTTAAAATTATTGTATGGTGTTTCAATTCTGTCGGTTCTACAGGTGACATGTTTTTTCTTTTTTTTTTTTTTTTTCTTAGAGCATTTAATTAATTGGTTACATTTGGGTTGTGAAGGGGACTTTAAGCAATATAGTTAAAAATGCTCCAGGAAAACATCTCCTACCCTACCTTTAATAGCGCTCCCTTCTTAATGCACTTTGAGTGTACAACTGTTATATACAGTAATTGTATTTTCTACCTATTAAAACATTACAGGTGTGGTTTCAGCTCTGCTATATACATCATAGGCCTATATAAAATATCTATACAATAGTTAAATCAGAAGTGGTATATCTCAGTGCTGGGTAAAGACAAGTGTTCATATCAGTCTTAGGGTTAGGGTTATTATGCCAAATTTATGCTTTCTATACTGTTTAAAGGCTGTTTTTTGTCCCCAGTTAAAGTTGAAGAAACAAGATTGAAACTATTTTATGGCTGGAACATTTCAGAAATGTAGAAGTAGAACTTTAAAACTAAGTAAAATGATAAAATGCAGAGAAATGTCAATCATTTATCAGTAATATTAAGTGAAACAGCAAATTCTCAAATATTTTTGATTTCATTTGACATTATAAACAAAATTAATTCCAAAAACAAAATGTTATCTGATTTAGATATAAAGTCATGTTCTGATAATCATGACCACTGATGTGTAAGGAAAATGACACCCTGATATGATCACAATAATTATATCAGTCTATTCAGTAGATAATCCAAGATGTCTCAGACCATTTTTGGACGTAAGTTTTGTGTTCACTTTTTCTGTTTACAAGATGGAAATCAGATGAGCAGTCTACAGTACATCATTTACAGTGAGGGATAAATGTTCATCATGAACTGAAGTCATTCAGCAACAAGGAAGTCATTTCTCAACATTAAGACATTATAGAATTTGCAATTTGCATTTATGGGCTATGGTTGTCAGGAGATGATGTCTGTCAGCAGGAAATCTGATTGAGTTTGAAAGTGTGTATATCATGAGAACACCACGTACTGCGTCATGCCAAATGAACTCAATAATGGAATGGAGGGATGACAGTGATGGTGTTATAGACAGGAGTGAGTAGATTACTGTCACTACTCCGAGGTGGTTTGCAGCAGAAGATAGAATGAAAACTATATAATATTATCTTTAAATACTGTAGTTTCCTAATAAGAAATTTTTGTGACAGATAAAAATCTTTTGTTAATTTAACAGAAATTGCTTCTTTATCTTTTTGATTCAAGCATAGCAGCTGCTATATCCCTTCAAGTGCTCAGGCACATATATATCTAGAATTAGTCAAGTACTTATTCATTATCAGCCTTAAACCGGTGACTGATGAATCATATTTTGCAATGTCACAACAAGTGCCTCCTAATTTAAAACTAAATTGAAAATGTTTGAAGTCTAATCACTCCAGCGCTAACTTAGATTGGATGCTGATTTGTGATTAGGTTTCTGTCAAAATGGATTCCTCAGGATTTATCAGTAAGCAAGGTTCTCTTAAGGATTTTGCCTTGAAATACTCATTCCAGCTAAGGCAGGCCTGTAGCATCTTTTTTTTTTCTTTTTGTTTTCTTCAGTTGTTTGTCTCTGTCTGTCTACTTCTCCCTTTTGTAATGCAGCTCATCAAGCTCATCTCAAGTGAGTCAAATTGTGTTTTAAGCTCTCAGCTTCACTGGGTATTGTGGTGAAATCACATTTCTGCCTTTGTAATGTTCCATCTCTAAATCGTGTCAGAGGTTAGAGTGAGGTGAAGATCTATCTAATTCAAGTGATTCAGCTTTGCTCTCTTTTTTAGGTCTATGTTTCAAGACCATTCTTACTTTTTTTGAAAGGCCTCACCATTATGATTTTTGAGAGGATCAGCTTGGGAAGTCGATAAAGGGCAGTGTTGAGGATTTTCCACACAGCCAAGCTCGTGGGGGGCTGTTTAAAAAGGTGAAGCAGTGCTTTTTTCATGGCTATTTCAAGAGGGTGATTGGCTCCTGTGCCAACCTGTTACAGTCATTTCTATGCAAAGTCACTGCCAACTGGGTTTCTGATAGGATTTGGCCATTGCTTCTATGCACAGCAGTGCCACTAGAAGCACATGTACAGTATACATTTTAAAACCCAGAGTCTGCGTTCAATGTCGTGTGTAGATGACCTGCTGTTGCTGCTATAGCTGCTGATGTGTTACACTGAAATTGACTGATTGATTTTGTGAGTGTGACTGTGACCGTGGTGATCAGTAATTTAAAGTGATGGCTAGCCCGTTGTACTTGGCATGCTTTTCAGTTTGTGTAGGTTTCCATGCATTGAAAGACACACTGCTTCAATTTTAACCCTTAAAGACTTGTGGTGACCTCCAACTGAATTTAACCTTTCTTTAAAGATTATTCACCATTCATTATAAATTTGTCCTCAGCATTCTGCATTTTTCAGTGAAAAGCAGCTATTTTTCTATATTTAATTTACTAATCATGTATTTGTTCATTAAAGAACAGCAACACTGTGTTTGAGTTTGTTATGGTTGAATAATTGTTATTCTGTTTTATAGTTCATTGTGTATCATGGATGTGTTTTATATAGGTTTGACTTTGTATGGCTGCAACCTTGGCATGGTCTCCCTTGCAAAAGACATTTCTAATCTCAATGAGGTTTTCTGGTTAAATATAGAATGTCCAAGTGGGTCATATCTGATGATTCTGAAAATATGAAAAACTACTTTTTCTATGGATTTCAAAAAATATACATTAGTAATTACTTTTGGTCACCAAAAGCTGTTTAGGTGTGGGAGTACATTTTATTTCATTTCATTTATTTTGAGCAAGTGAGTAAAGTAAACAACACAAATGACCTGAAAATGACAACATCTGATAATGCAAAGACATTTAACAAAATACATGTAAGTTCAATAAATTAAATTTATTCATTTATGCTCAAAAAGAAGTAGGAAGAAGAAAAACTTGGTCAGTTGATACATCAAGACAATATGTATGTAAGTCCAAAATATACTGCACTCCCAAATGTTCCAGTGGTTTCCTCCATTTCTTCAGTAAAATATGAGTCTTTTTGTTACATAGTGTTCCAGTTAAATTGATTTCCACATAGGGTTGGAAGGGGGGTCTTGTCCAACTCATTTTACCAGTATAGGTTTCCTTGCTAGCAATAAAAGTGACTGGGTCACATCCTTATTTTCTTTTAGAAAAGCAGGGACCCTCCCTAGCAGACATAACAGTGGGTTTACTAGTACCTGTTGACTTATTGCTACACTAAGACTTAAGCATAATGCTTTCCAGAACAACAGAATTTTTTCACATTCCCACAAACAGTGTAACCTAGTACCTACACACAATTTACATTTGGGGCAGTTTACTAAAGTTCTTGTTTCATACTTACTATAGAAATATGAAGGTTTTGTAGATATTGTGCACAATATACTGTAACTCTTTATATCTGTTACAGATTAAAATCCTTGAAGGTAATGACAAAATTTCATCCCACCCATCATTATCTATTACATGACAATAACTTTACATATACTCTATAGATGGATTTAATAATTAATAATCCTAAATTAATGAATGAAACAATTTATATATGTATTTCTAATGAAGTACTACATACATGTGGATCTAAATATGATATAGTTGTGGAAATTCCTCAAATTAAAGATGCACTGCTATATGAACATCAAAATTAGATCTAATTCTGACACCAGTGAATATTCACACCTCTGCTTGTAGCGCACCACAGGGGGATTTATGTTTGGTTGTGCAATGTTTATGTTCTGTAACGTCTCACATTGATATCGGTGTTGAAAAGATTCAGCTTTTTATATTACGGACCGATGTTTGGAGGCCCCTTCCAAATTAAAGACAGTTGATATTCACCTAATTGCTTGTACTAATTGATGACCAAGTTGCTGTGTAGAGCAGTGTAGAAAACATTGACTTTACGCATTTGAACCATTGACAGATGAATCATACCTGAAAATCGAATCCTGAGGCCAGTGGAGATTCTCTAATCAATCACATAGAACGCTGCACATCTACTATGTTCGTCTCTGCAGCCAGAGAATTGAGTGTTTTGTTCTGTCTGTTCTTAATGATCGCCTCCAGTATAACTTTATAGACGGCTCGATACTCCCTCAGTATGTCAAATGCCAAAGTTTTAATCATTGGGTCAAAGCAAAAACAATTGACTGACTTCACAAAATATTTTGATATCAAAGTTTCTGTCTGAGCAGGTCTAAGTGAGAGGCTTCCTCTCCTTTAGGTGTTTCAAACCAGCACCTGTCTGTGAGTCTTTTGCTTCTTTCACAATTACTGACATTTCAGAAAGAGTCTGGAGTTGTGGAAGTTGTACCAGGCTGGAGCACGATGTAGAGAGAGCCCTCTGGCTAAACTCTGTAGAGGAAAATTAATCCAAGCCAACAAGACCTGCAGCCTGTAGTCGTGGGAATCAAATTCTCTGCAGACATCAACTCGGATGACTCTAAAGCACCAAAAGGGTACAAAAATTATTTTATTCCAATTTGCTGCTTTGTGGGCAAACATCTAAACAAGTGTTTGGTTCATTATTTTGTCACTGTTTTACAGCTCAGGTTCTGAGCTGACAGAAAGAGAGGCAAGGTTTTCCTTTGGGCATTTGAAGTATTTGCACATATTGACCAACAAACCAGCCGTCTGAGAAAATTAAAGGAGTGAACAAAAGAAGACTATGCAATACTTGTGTCTGGTAAGGCCAAATTAGGTGATCAGTTATTACTGTTTCATTACTCACAGCCATTACTTGGAGTCTTTTACAACTTTAATGTGTGTAAAAACTCTGATTGTGTGATAGTGGGTTAGATCCAATCCAATCCAATCACTTTATTTATAGAGTACAATTAAACAACAAGAATTATCTCAAAGTTTTGCACATAGAATTGTAAATACAATAAAACAAATGAAGGACAATGAACATAAAACAATAAATAAGTACATAAACTACAACAATACTGTAAAAAAAACCAATCAACTCAAATCAAATAGTTAAAAATAATAAAATAAATAAAAGACACAGAGGACCACATAAGTCATGTGGAGTTAAAAGCCAGAGAATAAAAGTGGGTCTTAAGACGAGACTTAAAATACTTCACCGTGTTGGCTCTTGGATGTGGGGGTCAGAGTGTTCCAGAGTCTGGGGCCGACCACAGAGGAAGCCTTGTCCCCTGACTTTGATGCATGTGCTCGGCTATAAAATATTATATGTGATATTACATATTGATAAAAGATATAGACGTATATAAGATAAGATGGTAATACAGCAGTAATGGGACAGAAAAAAGTAAGGATTAAAGTAACAACTATTAAAAAACTACATAAATAGATTAAAAAATATATAGAAAGTAGCACTCAGTAGAGACTAGGGCCAAAAAAGTAAGAAATACAGATTTTTTTCCCCCTAAAAAGTTGATTTTCAATTTTGAAGTTTGTGGAGCTGAAAAAGCTGGTTGCGCTGCTGTCTGGCTGAACTGACTGACTTCAGGCTGAGTTTGCAGCAAAGAATGGTTTGGTCTTCATCGAAAACTTCGAAGCCGTACCAATTCCACACAACCCACTTGTTCTTGCTATTTTTAGCCACAAACTTCTCAGCAATTGGCATTTTTATACTGTTGTATGGAGACCAAAGATTGTAGAGACTGCTCTCACAGTCAAGAGGAGGGGCCTACGGTAGCCTGGAGACATGAGAGAAATGAAATTTGATTTGACGATTACCCATTTCTTAAACATTGTCCTAATTAAAAAATCCAATTTTGATTTAAAATCGATTAATCGTGCAGCTGTAGTAATAATAAACAGTAATAATAAATAAGTACTGACATATAGTTGCATAAAAAATCATTAGACCATCAAAAGTCATCTAAAACAGTGGTTATGCAATCAAGTACTAATTCCTGTGTGTATCATGTGACTAAAACATAGAAAAGAAAACATAGAATGCCTAAAAGCAATGTTTTTGTCAATACAATGCCGTAGCTATTGATGTAAGAACTGATGAAATTTTGGTTATTATCGAGAAAAACATGGAAAATAGATAGATATCAGCTCTTAAATTAAACTCTTATGAGCTATTTTTGTTGTTATCATTGTATTTATCCAAACAAATGTACCTTTAGTTGTACCAGGCATTAAAATGAACAAGAAATTGAAGGAAATATAGGGTGGTCTAATAATTTTTTCCATGACTGTACATATGAAAAAGAGCAAATTATGAAGTATTACAACAAGTTGTGCACCTTGCTAAGGGCTGTACACTCAAAATGTATAATGATCTAAGTAATCCATCCTGGATTGTATAAATAATTGTCCTTTCTGGTGTCACAATGGTATAAAATAAAGCTAAACAGTAATTTTGGGAATGATAGCTTTTCTTCACCATCCCTCTGTGTTTTGTGGTTGGTGTAAAACTTCCACAGGGATTAATTCCATTTAGTAAGGTGATAATAACCTCGAGCTCATCGCAGGAATGTGTGTAACTTGTTATGGTGTAAAGTCTTTTGTCAAAGGAGTGAAATGACATGGTTCACTGTGCCACATTTTAGCTTCGGTCACCTGTTTTGAGTTCATCCCTATCAGATATGTAAACCCTCTGGCAAAAAAGGAGCACGGGATTGCAAGTATTTTTGCAGCTTTGCATCCAATTCCAATTCAGTATACACCAGACCTGCAGATTGTGAGGTATTAGAGAAATGGGTGGTTTGGTGGAGCACTAGGCAGCCAGAGTACATTAACTTTAGTGGTGTCTGTGGGATGAAGAGCAGGCCAGAAGCAAGAGAGGATGGATGGAATTGCCTGGCATGCCTCCATGCAGAAGTTTTTGGCAGGGTTATGCTGGTTGAAAGAAAAAAAAAAAAAAAGGAAACTGTTTATTGGCTAGGTACCCTCTGTGTGTCTTTTAAATGTAACCATAACCCAGGCTGGACATATTTATTGCATATACAGGCACACGACTGGTTGGGAAAGCCTATTGTTTATCAATAGGTAGTCTGCTATATATACAGTGTAAACATAAAAATACAATGGTTAAATCTACTTGATTTATATAGTCTAGATTCCTGGCACGAGGCACAGTTAAGTCTCTTCAAATGACAGTGGCAAACAAGAAAGACAAAGGATGCGATGAGCTCTATTCTCCAGCGGTAGAAAAGTTGGCAGACACTCAGAGGGAGGCAGCATCTTCACTGTGCTTGTGCCTGTTTGGGAATTTCACTGGTTTAAACAAAACTTTTTGCGCTGAGGAGGGTAAAGTGTCACGGCTGATGATGTGTTTACACAGATAAGGTGGCTTGCTTGGCTGTTTTGCCATGAAATTGCCGGCCCACCTACACTACGAAGGTGCACGCAACCTTAACAAACTCTATCAGTCTGTGTCGACAATTACACATTTACATAACCTAGCAAGGCTTTAATTCTAAAGGACATTAAAGGGGTCATATTTTGCTAAACCAACTTTTATTAGTCTTTGGTTCATTTATTTGTGTATTTAGACCCTAATAGATCATAAAGTTTGAATATGAACCTTCCATGTGCTGCAGAGTTATCTTTATATTCATTTAGGCAAAAATCAATTGGATTTTTACGACCTGTTTTAATTCCTTAATGTGTTTTATGTGTATCACTAGTTACTAGGGCTTCATGATGTTGGCATAACTTGCAATATATGGGTGAACAGCATTGCGATAATGATAATATTGCAATACTTCTCATTCACCTAAAGAAAGAAAAATGTTCCTTGACAATGTTAAAAGGATCCAATTGTTTGTATTCTGACTCAATTGTTTTGTTTATAATTTAAGACAAAATACTGTACTACTACAATCAATGACATAATTCTGTGGTAGAACTTGGTGATGCTGTTACCATAGACCTTCACACACAAACACAGTCAAATATTTGGTCATTTTATTCACATATAACAATGTGTAAATGACATGGATGTATTTCATAATAACTAAAGTGTCAGAGTACCAACATATAAGAGCTTTAACTAAACTATATTCAGTTGCTTGCCTGGTTTGGTAAATACCGCATATAAAAATGAAATCTTTAAATGTAAGTATTCAGGCCTTGAACAAAGTTGTGTTCTGAAAATATTCACACATTTTCAACATTAATAATGTTTGCCAATAGCCGAAGTTGTAGTCCATACTGAAAATATATCCACACTTTGAGCTAATTATTTAAAATGTTCAGTTCTTGGTTGTATTTACAAACATAAGTCCCTACACAGACGTCCAGCGCAGTCAGCAACCTGAAGGGGGTGGTGTGTGAAGTGGCTCATTTGCATTTAAAGGGCCAGTGCTCAAAACAACCTTTTGGGTGTCATTACTCAGAAATAAGGTTGAAGACTTGAATTACCGTAAATTCCGGACTATAAGCCGTCACTTTTTTCCCACGCTTTGAACCCTGCAGCTTAAATAACGGTGCGGCTTATGCGACGATTTTCCCTTACTGCCTGCCACACGCCAGGGAGGAATCTGCGGGAATGGGTGATATTTACGACTCCCTATTGTTAC
>JAPTGZ010019594.1:0-51129 GCA_029814645.1 Fowleria isostigma
AACAAACAAACAAACAAACAAACAACAACAAAAAACAATCACAACACATTTTACTGCACTGCCTCTGGATTACATTACATTGCAATGCAATACCTCGTTACTGTAACTATGTATTTCTGTCCATAGTTGCATTCATTTTCCTGTTAGATTTTGTATTGATGATAGAAGACTAGAACTGTGTAAAGTGTCTTCCGGCACATCCCAAAGATTCTCAGTGGAGCTCAGTTCTGGACCTTCTTATTGTGTGAAAATGATGTCTCATGATCCACAATCCCCTCTTTCACAATTGGAGCCTGATGAATCCTGGTATTGTTATTCTGGAATATGTCTGTGTCATCAGAGAAGGATAAAGTCCACTGTTGGAAAAATCTGATCTTTCAGTATATTCAGTTTCAACTGAACTCATTTTATGGATAAATAACATTACTGAACCTAGACCAAATGAACCAACCCCAGAGCATAACACCGACCCCACAGGTCTGTACTGTAGGCACTAGGCATGATGGGTAACCACTTTGTTTCTCTCCTGATGCATCCATCACTCTGGAACAGGGTCATTCTGGACTCATCAGACCACATGACCTTTTTCCATTGAACAACAGTCTAATCTTTATGCTCATTATCAAACTGATGCTTGTTGAAGAAAATGAAAAGCTATCAGTGCAACAGTTAAAGTTAAAGAACTTGTTGCAGGTGAAATAAATTAATCATTGCCATAATTATCCAATGGAACACTCTCTCTTACTTGTTTGCTTATTAAAATCCAGCTTATGACTTTTTATGGCCAGGCTGTGAATGACATACAATACATACAATACATAAAATCAGAGCGATATGGAGATTAAACTATTCTGACTGATGTTAATGTTTATGGTCAGTGTGTGTGGTAATGTGCAGAGGTGTCCAGTAACAAACCACAAATACTTTGTTACCTTACTTAAGTTGAAATTTTGATTATTTATTCTTAACTAGAGTAATTATGTTTCAGCCAAATTTTTAATTCTACTCCTTATAATTAAAAAAATAGCCTTGTTACAACTATTTCATTTCAGCTTGTCATTGTTCAAATTAAAAAAACTATCTAGATAAATGGCGTCATCTAGATAGAATGAAATTGATTGCGGTTGGATGAGAAGTATAAACATATACCATTCCAACACCCTATTGGTTTGTACATGATCCATCCACCTGACTTTTTGTACCATTCCAATACTTATATTCAACTAGTCTTCATATCTACCACTCCATAATGCTCAGTAGGATACATATGTGGTTCTTTAATAAGTTTGCACTGGACTCCTTTTTCCATGGGCATAAATAAGGCTGAAACAGGTAGCCTAGTGCATCCACATTTTAATATAACATTATATGGCCTTTAGAAAAATGTTTTTTGGGGAGGTGGGGTAGTGCACTATAGGCCCCTGTGGTGCAGCCTAAGCTTTTGTCCTAATGGCATTTCCCCCCTTATATTTACTTTTAGACTTTGATAAGTTTTGAAACCAGTACTTTTACACTTTTACTGGAGTAAAAAAGCTTGAGTTGATACTTCAACATCTACAGAATCCTTTTTAAACCCGAGTTCCATACTTTTACCTGTGGAATGAATGTGAATACTTTTGACACCACTGGTAATGTGTGATATCCCATCTACTTACAGCTGTTATGTCAGTCTAAAAATGCCATAGTCAAAGAGTGCTTTGCCTCTGTGGACCTAGATAGCAGACGGAGACCAACCACAGTGAGTAGTTTACATGTCTGACCTCTTCATGTCCTACAGTTCTTTGATCTTCTTCAGACTGACCACAAAAACAAAGACTTTTCTCCTGTCAGCAGCAGTCTTTTGTCTCATCATTAAGCCATATGTCTATGACAGATGAACTGTTAGGGATTATGACCCCGTTCCGTGTCTGTAGGTGGCGACCCAATTTAAGAGCAGCCTGCTGAAGCTGACAGAGATCCTCATGGCTAAAGAGGCCTGGTACATACGCTGTCTCAAGTCCAACGAGTCTAAGCAGTCAGGTACTTTAAGGAACAGAAGGAACTTGCATTTTTAACAGGGTTGGGGATGGTTGAAATTTGATGTGTCTCTAACATGAAACAGGGCAATTTGATGAAGCACTGATCAGACACCAAGTGAAGTATCTGGGTCTAATGGAACACCTCAGAGTCAGACGTGCTGGTTTTGCTTATAGACGCAAATATGAGGTGTTTTTGCAGAGGTACGAAACATCACAGAACGTAAACGTTATGCATGATTTGAAGCCAGTTTTCCACTGCATTTAAATGATGTTGAGTGGGTTTCATTTCATTTTCATTTCACAGATACAAACCTCTGTGCCCAGCCACCTGGCCACACTGGAGAGGAGTGCCTGCTGATGGAGTGGAAGTACTTGCTCAGCATCTGGGCTACTTGCCAGATGAATACAGAATGGGGAGGTGAGGACGTCTTCTCCTATGTTGTTCTCTCAAATGAACAAATCAACCATACGCCAGCTGTGTTTTGCCTCTTTTCAGAACCAAAATATTCATCCGTCATCCGAGGACACTCTATGCCACAGAGGACGCTTTTGAGAGATGTAAACATGAGCTGGGTGAGTGCATATCCTCTCTGATTGATTTCCAGTCATTGCAGTTGCTTTGTGATTTAATATTACGCTCTGAAATCATAGCCACAAGACTCCAGGCAAAATACAAAGGATATAAAGCAAAGGGAGAATTCAGAAAGCAGAAAGAAGCTGGTAATTGAAACTATTTGTTTTAAACTGTAACATAAAGTAGTACATGCACTAACAGTTTTGGGAATTTATCTCCTGTGTGACATTTTACCTCTGCAGCCACTAAAATTGAAACTTGTTGGCGAGGGGTTCAGGCTAGGAAGGAACGAGAGAAAAGAGCCTGGGCTGTAAAAGTCATCAAGCAGTAAGGAATTCAATTACAGTCATACAGCACCATCACACGGCTCCTCCTAAGGCTGCTGATAATTATTTCGCTAATCTTTTTCAGATTTATCAAAGGGTACATGACCAGAGGGCAGGCAAAAACCACAGACAACTCAGAGTACCTGGCTTTTGTGAGACAAAATTACCTGAATAGGCTCAAGGAAAATCTGCCAAAAACAGTTTTAGATAAAACCACTTGGGTCCCCCCACCACCTGTGATGACAGAGGTACAAACAATTATCTGATTAACTGCTAAATGACTCAGAAGGAACACATTATTTGGATTTTGTGTTAATCTTGTGCACATATTTACTCATTCTTAGTCATCAGAGATGTTGCGGAAGCTTCACTACCGTCTCATGGTTCGGAAATATGTGAGAGGAATCACACCCCAGAGAAAAGCACAGGTAATATACATGTAAACATAATATATAACACTGCATTATTGTGGTTTTGTTTTGCATTAATTAATTTAATCCTTTTAGCTTCAACTGAAACTTCTTGCAAGCAACATGTTTAAGGGCAAAAAGGAAAGTTATCCTCAGAGTGTTGCTCAACCTTTTGTTGACACTAGAATCAGTAAGTATCAGAGGTTTTTCAACATGTACCGGTTTATCTTATAAGCAAACATTTTTTACACAGTTTAACATTTCCAGGTGAACAAGATATTAACATCAGGGTCATTCAGATGATTCGCAATGAGCACATTAAGGTATTTGAATATTATTAAAGCCATAAAGTAGAGTGAACACATTTAGTGTCAGGAGAAAGTAACAGTGTTGGATTCTGTGCTTCTGCAGTACAGTATCCCAGTGACCAAATACGACAGGAATGGATTTAAACCCAGGCCACGGCAGCTCATCCTCACTCAGACTGCTGCCTATGTGGTCGAGGATGCCAAGATCAAGCAGAGAGTCCTGTACACCTCCCTTAAAGGTCAGTACAGTATGTCCTTAGGGCAGATTACCTATCACTAGTATTGTTTTCATTCGATTCTCAAGTACCACTAATTGGATGCTTTCAGGTATTTCAGTCAGCAACTTGACCGATGGCATCATTGTATTCCACATAACATGTGAGGACCCTAAACAGAAGGTATCTAGACACACATGCTGTCACACAAGACATCTTTCATATTAGCAGCATTGCTTTTATTTTATATCATTTCAAAAATATGGATCTACTTTGAATGAATGTATTAGCCGTAGTGAGAAAAAATTAAAGCGCGTGAATTTAGAAGTGTATTGATTATGTTTTCTTCTGTTTGCCTCAGGGGGATCTAGTAATGCAATGTGACCACTTGTTTGAGTTTTTGACTAAACTCAGTGTCATTGCTAACAAACAGAGTGCAATCAAAGTGGTTCAAGGCAGGTAAGTCTATATCACAGCAGGAAACAGAGAAGGTAGACTGAAACATATGCTGCTCTAAAACACTTTTATTTTCAGCATCAAGATTGAAATCCAAGCAGGGAAAGAGAGTGCGGTGGATTTCACTACAGGGCAGGAGCCCATGGCATACAAAGCCAAGAATGGACACCTCATGGTGGTGAGTTGAGGGTTGTTATGATGCAGTGTTGTGATGTTCTGCCAGATGCTCTTGTGTAAAATTCACTGCCAAATAAAAGGATGCAGCATGAGCCAGACTGTTTGTCGCTGCAGGTTGCTACTCGGGCCAGAACACGGTAACATGTGGGGGTTGAAGAGACACACAAGACATCCCTGCATATTTCATCAGACGACCCCTAAGTGGCGGATCAGCATGTCTGCAGGATGCACACCAAGAACAGCAGCACTTTAGAAATTCACGAGCTTATGTGCATTTACAATGGAAATAATATATATGTATAAAATACAAATAAAAAAAAAAAAGTATTTTTCTAATTAACAAATACTAAATTTAAATAGGAATTCAAGTTTTAACATAATTCAACATTAAGGCAGTGTCTTATCTGTGCTGTTTCCTGCAGTATTATGACGGGTATTTGTCACATCAGCAAACTAAATAATTCCACTAACACTCATTGCTTTAACTGCTTTGAAGAGTCTATTCTAATTTCTGAACAATGAAGCCATATATTTCATAATTTTGTATGTTCACTAATGGGAATATGTGAATAAAAACAAAACAGAAAAAAAAATTTGTAGAAATTTATTTGTGATAAAGTATGTATAAATATAAAACATACATAAATGTTCACTTTTGTACAACACACCTACAAGTACTGTGATTGTTAGACATATTTCAGCTCAAACCTATTGTGTGCAAACAGTACATTCTTTGATGAATGCAGTGATGAAAGACAGGTCTAATTTCTCTCCCTGTTAAAAGCTTGTAGACAGGATTCCCTTCCTGCCAGGGAGATCTCTAGTTACAGTCATTCACTTCAAACTCAGCATCCATCATTCAATCACCCCAGTACATTTAACACCTCAGGTCACAGCTCAAGTTCCTTCCATTGAAAAATGACCATTTTGTGAAATGAAGTGAAACTAAATAAATGTTTAAAACTAAATATGGTGGAAGGAATACTTTGAAATGTTGCATCCATCTCTGGTATCTGAACTGTATTAAAATCTATAACATTTTTAAAGGTTTGTTATAATCTACTAGTTTCCAAACAGCCTTGGTAACACCGTCTAAGAATAAAACAGTGCCACCAAGTGGCCCCGTTGAATACAACACCCACTTCGTTCACTGATGACCACAGAAAGGCCCCGTCCATACAACAATCCACAATGAGGAGACACAAAAATTAACATACATTTGTAGCTGCTTAGATTATATAATTATTGTTCTCCTGGTTGTGATGGAAATAGGACCTCAAATTAAAAAGTTATACTGACAACACATTTTTGTTCATATACTTGGTGAAACCGTTGTCACCTGCGGGACAGATTGCAAACATGCATGACCATGGACTTCAGTGATAGCAGGACACAGTATCATGACTAAAACAGAACAAACAACTACAGTCTGTAAGAGCGCACACAACAAAAGGACAAGTAGACATACAAACGCATACCATCACTTCACCACTACACGCTGTTGCATGACACTCATCTCATAGTAGTCTCCTTGTGAAAGCTTGTAGTGGAAAAAAAAAAGAGTGGAAGTGAATAAGAGAGGCGTTGGGTGTTGTAAGGCACAAGCGTGGTGCAAAGACTGTCGAGGGTCAAAGACACAGGCTGAGTGGTCCTGGGAGGAAAGGTCACTGGTGGTGGTGTGTGCGGTCATCAGGTCTTTTGATATGAATCCGACGAACTCGCTCAATTCGTTCTCGCTCTTCATCCTCGTCCAGGTGATGAGATCGTCCTGCGGCACCCCCTGTAGCCTCTAACAGGGCATTGTCTGGACCTCTCCCATCATGGGACTCGTACAGGAGAATGTTGAGGGTCTCTTCATAAATTCTTGCCTCTGGGAACTCAACCTTGAAAGAGTATAAAGCATGAGAAATGACTAAACCAAATGGCTCTACTCCTCAGCAACAGACTAAAAACACAGACAACTGTGTATGTACCTTTGTTTGCTTCTTTTCAGTGGCATAAACAATGGAAGTGCAACACACTTCAGCAATCTTACGCCCTTGGCCATAAAATGACCAGCAACAGATCTCGTCCCCAATCACATCTTTGATGAAGAGGACTCTGCCATTGAACCGCAATGACAACTTGTCAAACAGTTCAATGTTTTTCAGCATATTGTCATCAGAATTGCTGAGGGGGGAAAATGAATACTTAAGTTTAACATCATCATAAATGCATGGACAATAAATATTCTCTTCTATTATGAGAACACAAATAATTAGCCAGTTTTATTTAAGTTGCTACACTGTTCTGATATGGTAAAAACTCACCTGGTGTAAGAATATTTGTTGTTGCTTCTGTTATACAGCAGTTTGACGGTCGGCTGTAAAAAAAACATAGGATAGGAGTTGTGATCCTCTCTTGATTTAAGACTCAAAGTCAGAACATTATATGTGAAAATAAGCACATACCTTATTAGATGTTGCGATAAGTTTCTGCTCTTCCTTAGAGGATGTCATCAGAGGCACTTTGCAAAGAGGTTCATATGTCTCTTTATTCTGTACAGAAAACATTTGTCTATTAGAAAGTTTTGACACTGGAGTCTTCAAAATGCATTAGGTGAAGGATAAACACCTGGGGAAACATGGTATTGAATATAACAAGGGACATCATAACCCCTTTAACAATAATAATATTCCACTTCAATGACATAATTACAGATCATTCACACTTACAAATTAAAAGATTAATTAATGATGGTGTTAAAATAAAAAGTACTGCTCTCCATGGTATTAGGCAGAAATGGAGGAACAGGGTGTGTAAAAAAAACAGGGTGTACAATATTCTGGTGGATGTAAAAGTAACGAGCGTAGCTTCTCCCCTGGCCCCCAGGAAAATTTAGAATAACATAGAGCTTAAATTCTGCATTCTAGTGCATTTTGGTTGTTATATTTGGATATGGAAAAGTTTTGAATTTGATTCAATATACTCTATCATTCTATCAAGTTAACCTCATTTCTTGCTTCGTGAACGCTAACATATTTCCAGGTAATGGCTTTGTGTGTTTGCCTTTTGGTGATGGTTTCCATTATCAACTACCTGTACCCGCCTGCCGTACCTCACTCAAACCTTTTCTGTACTTGCTCGTCTAAACCCCCTGCCACTGGCACATTACTACTATCTGCACCCCTATACTATCACATGGATTGGTTTCTACTATCTTCTTAACCTGCATGGAACCACCATATGGATACACCTTCATTCTTTATGAAATGTTGCATATACTAACTATAGCTCGGTCCCAATGCTTTAGTATGTCTGTGTCACTGTCATGGTGAGACAACTTTGGATGTAATTAAAATAACAATTCCATGTCAATACACACAACATTTTAACAGCTCATGTACAAATATAAAAATATGGTTCCCTAGGGAGGTGTTCCAGGCATGTCCGACCGGAAGGAGACCTCGGGGCCGACCCAGGACACGCTGGAGGGATTATATCTCTCAGCTGGCCTGGGAACGCCTCGGGATTCCCCCGGAAGAGCTGGTGGAAGTGGCTGGGGAGAAGACTGTCTAGGCTTCTCTGCTGGGGCTGCTGCCCCTGCGACCCGGACCCTGATCCGGAAAAGCGGAGGACGACAGTACGGTATGGTACAGTTTAGAAATAATAAAAATAATGGTAGAAAATAGTACAATTTTACTTCTACTAATTCTTACTAATAATCGATATCTGAAAAAACCATATTAGTCAACCTCTAATTAGGGGTGTAACAGTGTACTCATTTGTAGCAAACCAATTCGGTAAGGGCCTTTGGTTTAATATAGACATGTGCTGGATGAATACATGTAGGTCATGTGATGAACACATACACTCGGTAAACAGGATTCTCAGTATGAGGCACAGAAGTGGGGTTGGACATTCAAAGCATGTTAGCTTTCACTTACTGTATGTTGCAGCTTTGTGGCACAAGAGTCCACTGTACAGTAAAAAGTGGGTTTTTCTTTATACTCAAGTTGACAAAATCCAGTGGACTAGTTCCTCTATTCCCTCACCGTGTCTCTGTTATGGTTTGAGGTCACGTTCACAACGCTTCACATCAGGGAATACTGTGAGGTGCTCAAGAACACTCAGTAAATTACAGTGTTTGCCATAAACTAACACTGAACATTAAAAAATACACAATATGTGGGGTGTCTGCTAATGCACAAATGACTGAACAATGTTTTGTAGAAATGTCCTGTGTCCCACAGGTAGTTACAGAGTGCATCCCTCCACACCCCACTTCCCCTTCATTGGTCTGCATTGTACCGAAAACGTACTAAAAATGAACTGAACCAAAGATCCCGTGTCAAAAATGTACCGAACCAATATTTTTCCTGTACCATTACACCCCTACTAAGTACAAAAATTAGATTAGTTAGATTACACATGGCACAGTATACACATCTCTGATTGGTCCATGTGATGCACTTTTCCACCAATAGAGATGTGGCGATGTTTTTTTTCATGCAAGCACTTCCTGATTGCAAGAAATTCTCTTAGAACAGGGTTGCAGACATACAATAACTACAGTATTTGTACGATAATTTCACCCTCTGTTTGATAAATGCCATAATGATAATTTGACCCCTTCAATACATGCCCATTAGCAAACAACCTGCACAGTGTCTGATGTTGCGCTAGGTCTCAGGTACCTCTTTACAGCCAATCAATGCACGACATAACACAAGTGACGCATGATGTACCATGAGTGTAGCAAGACGTAGCACGATGTGACATGGCAACACGAAAGGTAAATAGTTTATCAAACCAGTCCAGCTGAACCGAGAACTCTACAGAAACGCTTTCCCCACCCCCAACAGTGCTGTTAGTTTATTTAAAGGTCAAACTGCATTAAAAGACATTATATATATGGTCTGTGGTCATATTTTACTGAAACCAACGGTCCTGAGCAAAGTCAAACCAGGAATGCACAATACATAATTTTCTTCATAATACAATAATTTTAAGCTTCCGATAAAGTAATTTGTCATTTCTCATCTAGCAACACTGCCTTATCTGCCTATTTTTACAATCTTTTCCTGCACCAAATGCACACCAAATGTAACAACACTATCGCCAAAAACATCTGTATTGTGTTTCATAACTTTGGTTTTCCATGTGCTTTTCTAAAACTAACTGTAGAAATCATGGGCACACAGTTCACTGCCTAAATCTATGCTGCTCTCTATTTACCTGCAAGGCAGCTGTGCATTCATCAGCCAGGCCTTGGACAAGGTAGTACTTGGCCTCGGCAAGGAGCTCCTCCGTCTCTCGTCGGCTATCTGGGAGTGGCACTGCCCCGTCTCTAAGGTAGTTCAGAATTGTACCAAAATGTTTTCCACAGCGATCGATCAAGATCCAACCTATGGATAAGACACAATAAACATCAGTTATAAATCAAGGTGACTTCAGCCAAATGTAAGCATCTGTTTCAAGCACATTCGTCAACATCGTACCTTCGCTGTCAGTGAGGACTTCCATCCTGCCACTAAACATGGCCTTGAGCATTGTGTCCTGTTTAGTTAGTGTCTGCATTGTAGTGTAGTACAGTGCACCGCCCACATTTAACTTCACATATTTAGAGCTTGGACTGGAGCCCTTGAAAGATGTGGTCCGTGTTGTAGCTGCTGGCACTGCCGAGCTCACCACACTCTCTCCTGACATCTCTTCCTGAGACAGAATATGGTAAAGCAAAGGTCAGGTGAGTCAATGAATTAGTCTGTCTTGTAAAGAAGACGATTTAAAAACTAGAATAATAGAGGGCTCACTTATTTAAACAAGTAACATATGTGTTTTGTTTTTGATACCTGTCCTAAGTCTATTTCTTCCCATTACATATATTTCAATGAAATGCATTCATGGATATATTCACATTGTGTGAGAATTCACAACAGTGAGATAATCTTATGTGGGAGTAGCAAAAATAAAGCCTATATCCATTGCATTACAGAAAAAAATGCCACCCACTACAAATGTGCGTCCGTTTATACTGTGTTGTGTTGCGATTTGCACAAAAGAAGACAAAAATAAAGTCAAGTCTGAGCCACAGTCAATTAGAACTATATTTGTGACGCCATTATGCGTAAGAAAACAAAATAATCATCCATCATTCTCATGTAATTCAGCTCTTCAGCAATAATAATTTTTTTTTACAATAACATAAATTCCACCCAAATGTGAGAAAATGAGTAATCAAAGATAAAAAGAAATTATAGTAAGCCCGGTATAAGAAAACACAGGCTGCGTTTAAAACGGAGTCTAAAGAAGACTAAATCTTAGATCATGACAAAGTTCACCATAAACACCAAGAACTGTCGCCGCTACTTTAGCTGCTCCAGTTAACCGGATAAGGCTATGGATGGAAAAACAACCGGACAGAGACGCTACAGTTAACAAATAGTTTAGACATCCTTGGTGGAAACGTTACGTTACGGCCAGTATATACGTTATTATTAATGAATGACTGTTTTTAGTTTGTCCTCTGATTAAATTTTAACACTCCGTACGTATACTTTTATCCAAAGAGTGGCTAGTTTTGTATATCTGAGCTGGCCGAAAGAAAACGACAAAGCTAAAAAGTTAGCATTAACAAACACTAATAAATAAATGAATATGACGTAAAGTTTAAAATAATAACATATAACTACATATCATCACTGCGTGTTGTTGATCAGATATTTATAGATTGTCTGTAAGTAAAATCCAAACAAATATTTACCATAGAACCCGCAACAGACTTCGTAATTGTAGCTTGCTAACGTCAGTCAGCTAACAAGGCTAACACCCACTTCCTTCCGGCCTAACGCTGCGCAGCAATAAAAGTGACGTCACCTGTTGATTTTTAAAGAGATAGTTACATTATTTTCTTTATACTGAGGTGTTAAGTGTTCACGATAATATACCCCAAAAGGGCAAGAACAGTAATAGTTCAACCCAATTTCTATGTTACTGCTCCCACACACATACATATAAAATAAAGTGGCTTTAATTGCATCGGTCGTTATCACATTTCCGCCACTTGAAGAGTAACAGTGAAAACAGTCCCCCTCCACCCTTCAATAACTTGACTAAAGCTTTAATCACCAAAAGATGCACAATTTTTTTTTTAATAGCAACTTTAACAAGGATTATAACATGTCTGTTACAAATTATTTTATTAAGACTCCTGTATAAAATTTACACATGATCACAAAAACTGCCCGGAATCAGTTTGATGCGACACAAGGGATTAATGGCTGCAGTCAATGTACGGCGCTCCTATCATTGTTTACATTTCGAAATGGTACATTGTCTCTGCTTTTGAAGCTGTCATCGGTAAAGGACTAAGCCTAATCACCCGATGATAATAAACGTGGCTGAATTAATGTGACAAGATTCTACCTGAGATAGTATCAAGCCGACTTGCCGTGAACTAGCCTATGTGCTAACCATCCAGCTATATTTACTGTATCACCCGCTGCACCAGAAATGACAAGTTAGTATGCATCTTTATGGGGCTTTTCTCCTCCTTGGATCTTAAGGACACCCAAATGAGTAAGGCGCTATAGCGCCAGGTGAGCCTTCAGGCCCAGACAAAATCTTCATTTGAGGAATATCGCAGGTAAGTCTACCGCTGTGATCATTTTAACAAAGCAGTAGGATAACAGCATGACTGCCACAATCCTCAGAAAGTTGAGCAGTTCGAAGCCGCTGTCAAAATGTTGTTTATACAAGCCTGTGGAGTATCATTGTCTAAATCTAGCAGTACAGCAATCAAGTGATGTGAATTGCTCTTTGACAGGGTGCACAATGTTTAGTGTGCCTCAAAGCTCCAAGTCTGAGTTCCTGGATAAAGCCAGGCAGGCCAGGGAGGAAAGGAAAGGACAGAAGGAGAAGGAAAGAGCAGCAATCAACATCCAAGCCCTGGTCAGGAGCTTTCTGTGTCGCTGCAGACTTCAGAAAGAAATAAGGTGGTCTCTACTTTTTGGATTTGTATGAAATGGAATAACTTATCTGAAAATATATTGCATGACTTTTTACCCAGTGTTTTATTTTGTGTATTAACAGGAAAGAGGTTGATGACTATTTTCAAGTATCTGAGTCAGGGACATCAAAAAGAAATGCACTTTCAATTTTTAAAATCGCTCGGAAATTACTGTTCATCTATCGCCAAGAGGACAAGACGGTGAGTTATGAATTATGCTAATATATAACAATGGTCAGTGCACAACAACAACATGCATGTCAGTCTCTGGAATATAACTCTTGTTTTGGTTAATTCCCAACAGCAAAGAAACATGTATGCAACTGTATCTCCAATAACCCAAATTTTCTATATTGAGCAGAGGTTCGAGAAGCTTTGTCGTGCTATTCTTGCCAGCATGGAGGTTGAAAATGAACCTAAAGTGAGTGTGCTCATGTTTTACTATCCACATATAGATTTTTTTTAATGTAATTTTTTTTTTTTTTTACCATGTTATTATAAAAGTCAAAATTGTAAAACTAGCTCTGTAATTTTTTTCTTGTTCTGCCCTCAGGTCTGGTATGTATCCTTGGCTCTTTCCAAAGACCTCACCATTGCCTGGCTCAAACAGATAAAAGATGTGCTCTGGACCTGTTGTTCACTGTTGAAAAATTTAAAAGTGAGTATTCATTTGATTCACAAAAATAGATTGGAATGTATTTTTCATTACTTATACAAATGCCTGTTTTGTATTCTTTGCAGCCTGACATACTTCAGGAAAATAAATTGGTAACATTGTACCTCACCATGCTGGTGACCTTCACCGACACTTCAACATGGCGGATAGTCAGAGGAAAGGGTAGGTGTTTTACCAGACCAAGGTTTTTCCATTTTTTTTATATTCTTAACAAAGTAAGCTAAGATTTTCTCATGATCATTTTAGGAGAAGCTCTCAGACCTGCTCTGACAAGAATTTGTGAGAATATCATGGGCCATCTCAATCAAAAGGGATTCTATTCAATGCTGCAGGTTTTACTTTTTATTAGTTTCCACAAATTTGATCAAGAGTGTGAAACCACCTTCTGAAATATGTTTTAGTGCATGTGTCTCAAATGTCACCTGTATTAAAACTTCTCAGTGTATGACATTTACATTTATCTCATTCAGATCTTGCTGACAAATGGCTTGGCTCGTTCTAAACCTTCGCTTTCTAAAGGAACTCTTACAGCTGTCTTCACTCTGTCACTAAGGTGAGCTGGTGGCTGCCAATTGATGTCTAATGCAGTATGAAATCATCAATGTTAATTTGTAATGGATATGTTTGTCTTATTGTCAAATATTTTTCAGGCCGGTCATTGCTGCACATTTCTCTGACAACCTATTAAGATCATTCCTCTTGCATATTATGTCAGTTCCAGCAGTTGTGTACCACCTCAGTGTGCTCACTCCAGAGGTGAGTTTTACAGAGTATGTAACATTGTGACATTTCATTCGGTGACAGCATCTGTGATGTTTTTACTTGAATGACAGTAAGTTTGAGTCTGAGTATATACACACAATGGTTTGTAAGTGATATGCAATTATTTAAAACTATTTATTTTAATATAAAATGTTTCCTCAGTGTATGGCAACCATCCAGACTCATGACCTACTGCGGAAATTCATTCTGTTTCTCAGTCGAGAGGAACAGTGTTTAGACATATGTGTGTGTTTGGAGGGGAGCCACACACTATGCTTATTAGGTATGATATTTTTGGTGTATGCTGATACAGTGTTTATGGATAAAATGAAGTGCTAAATTAATACAAAACCTGTGACTCCATCTTTTCTGTGTATGTTAGGCAACCTTATTCATTTGGGCTACCTCAATGAGAAAGTCCTAGAAGAGGAGGCCAATCACTTTGTGAAGGATCTGACTGACATGCTGTCTTACTGTCAGAGATACGTCTCACAAAAGAAGTCTAACCTTACCCACTGGCACCCCGTCCTGGGATGGTTCTCCCAAACTGTAGACTATGGGTAAGGAATGAAGACATTGTTTGCCAAGTTGGTTGTATATGTTTGAAAATATACCCAAAATAGCCAAAATATTCCCAAAAGATGGTGTACAAATGAAGCAATCCAGAAAACACTCTGAATCTTTTCACTGCCTGATGTTTTGTTTTTTTTGTTTTTTTTTACATGGAGCTTCAGAAAGACCTTCTCTAAGTAGACAGTTTATTGATTAATCTTTGTGTTTTAGGGTTTTCCTCACACTTTGTGTTCTTCTTTTTCCATTCCATTGACTTCAGTTTAAATGAATCAATGCCACTTGTCACTAAACAACTTCAGAACCTATGGGGTGTTTCAATTATTCGGACGCTCTTCAATGACGTCCTCTCCAAAAAACTGGAGAGTCAGGAGCCCACTCCTCCACCACCACAGCCTAGTACTTCACAAAACAATCTACCTGTTAAAAGTGAGTTATTAACCTATTCAAAGAAGTGATTGTATCAAATAAAGTATGTTTCATGAAACTGACTTGAGGGATCCTAACTTCTTCTATTTTCTCTGTGCTGCTTCAGATCTCTTCAAGCGAGCGTTTCAGAAATCGGCTTCGGTCCGAAACATCCTGAAGCCAGTTGGTGGGAAACGTGTTGATTCAGCTGAAGTTCAGAAGGTGTGCAGCATCTGTGTACTCTATCAGACCGCCCTGTCCACACTGACACAGATAAGACTCCAAATACTCACTGGTCAGTTCTTAACATTATGCAGTAAGATTCTGGTTCTTACAAATATGACCCTGGAATATGTTACTGTAATGCTGCTTTTCCTGCAGGTTTAACACATCTTGATGACCTTCTGCCCAAGCTTTGGGCCTTCATCTGTGAGCTCGGTCCACAGGGAGGCCTTAAACTTTTCATGGAGTGTCTGAACAATGATACTGATGAGTCCAAGCAGCTCTTGTCGATGCTCATGCTCTTCTGCGACTGCTCTAGGCACCTCATCACGTAATTTCAAAGACTTCTTTTAACTATGCATGACGATACTCAGCAGTATACAAGCAGACATAACTTTTGATCTCTTTCTAATGATGTCTGTGTGCTGCAGGATTCTGGATGATATTGAAGTCTATGAAGAACAAACTTCTTTCAAGATAGAGGAGCTGATTACGATCTCCTCATTCCTGAACACATTTGTGTACAAGATGATCTGGGATGGTATCTTAGGTGAGTAAGGAATCTCACATTTTACTTTATAGAACACATAATATTTTATAGTAAGGGACACTAATTTATGCAAGTGTATTTACTTTTTTGTTTAGAAAATGCAAAAGGGGAGAAGTTGGAGTTATTTCACAGTGTCCATGGTTGGCTAATGGTGCTTTATGAACGAGACTGCAGACGGAGATTCACCCCTGATGACCACTGGCTACGCAAGTAAGAACATACCCCACAAAAACTGTCAATATGATAAACATGCAGAAAGCTTATATGTCTCCGTTGTTTCATTCAGGGACCTTAAGCCCAGTCTGTTGTTTCAAGAGCTGGAGAAAGGCAAGAAACGAGCCCAGCTTCTGCTACAGTACATCCCACACGTCATTCCACATAAAAATGTGAGTTATCACTTTCCATTTTCACACCAAGCATTTGTTTTTGTGTTCACATGAATAATATTTTCTTCTGTGATTTTTAGAGGGTGCTGCTTTTCAGGAACATTGTTACAAAGGAAAAAGAAAATTTAGGGTTGGTGGAAACGAGCTCTGCCTCCCCTCATGTCACCCATATAACCATTCGTCGCTCACGGATGTTGGAGGTATTGTGTCAGATAGATGTTTGTATCACAGCAGTGGGTATTTTGCTGTCTCACTGATATGATAATGGTTGTATTATTCTCACCTTAGGATGGGTATGACCAGCTCCGGCGACTACCAGTGAATTCCATTAAAGGAGTGATTCGTGTGAAGTTTGTTAATGACCTGGGGGTAGATGAGGCCGGTATTGATCAGGATGGTGTTTTCAAGGAGTTTCTAGAGGAGATCATCAAGAAAGTGTTCAATCCTGCTCTCAACCTGTTCAAGGTAGTTCAAGCAAAGTGTGCCTTTTATTCTTTATCTATGATCCTCAAATCAATTAAACTGATGACTGGCTGACCTGATAATTCTTCTGTGTAGACTACAAGTGGAAATGAAAGACTTTACCCTTCACCCACATCTTACATCCATGAAAACCACTTGCAGCTCTTTGAGTTTGTGGGGAAGATGCTTGGGAAAGCTGTATATGAGGTGAATTAGTATTCTAAAGAAATTCCCTCTGTGATTGCTCTTGCTCTGAACAGTTTAAAGTGAATCTGAAGTAATTGTATCTGTTTTACTCTCTGCACTCAGGGAATTGTTGTGGATGTCCCCTTTGCATCTTTCTTTCTGAGTCAAGTTATGGGTCACCATCACAGCACTTTCTACAGCTCCATTGATGAGCTACCATCGCTGGACTCTGAATTTTACAAAAATCTCACTTCAATTAAGGTAGGCGTAATTGCTTATGACTGTAGCTTTTTCCTGTTTTGTTGCATTTTTTTTGTTCTTGCTGTAATATTTATAAGGAACGTAATGTTTTCAGCGCTATGATGGAGATGTAGGAGATCTGGGACTTACATTATCCTATGATGAGGACGTGATGGGGCAGGTAACTAAGATTAAAAATAGGACATCTAATACAATGCAGGTGAATCAATAAATTCTCATTCGGTTTTAAAATATCTACCTTTACAGCTTGTGTGTCATGAGTTAATACCTGGAGGCAAAACTATGCCAGTCACCAATGAAAACAAGTATGTAATTTCAGATCCATTTTCTAAATAAGTACGTCAAAACTGAATTTTTTTAAAAACTGATTTTAATGTAAATCATCTTCTAACCTCTCTACTGACCTTTGTAGGATCAGCTACATCCATCTCATGGCTCACTTCCGGATGCACACGCAGATTAAAGAGCAAACTGCTGCCTTCATTCGTGGGTTTCGCAGCATCATTAACCCTGAATGGTTGCACATGTTTTCCACACCTGAAGTCCAACGTCTTGTATCTGGGGACAATGCTGAGATTGATTTAGATGACCTCAAGTACGGGACCTTTCAGCCATTTTTGATACTGATGATATTTTTATGTATTTATTTATGTAGTCTGAACAATAGGAAACATTTTCACTTTGTTCAATTAATTTGACAATTAAACTATTACATTGTTTATAGTGTAACTCCAGATGTAACGGTAGATTCCATGACTTTAAAACAAACACTGATAGAACTGCAGCTTTTCTTCATCTGTGCTTCCTGTGAATGGAGCAGGTATAAGATACCCATAGTTATGTCTTTCCTTTGTTTCTCTCAGAAAACACACGGTATATTATGGAGGTTTTCACAGCAGCCACCGTGTCATCATCTGGCTGTGGGACATCTTATCCAGTGACTTTAATGCTGAAGAGAGGGCTATGTTCCTCAAAGTAAGCACATTTATCACCTAAACTGTTATAGCCAAAAGGTTTTAATTGCTACCAGATGTTAACCACTGTCTCTTTTATTATCTGAAATGTATTTTTATAGTTTGTCACCAGCTGTTCAAGGCCGCCTCTCCTTGGATTTGCCTACCTCAAACCACCTTTCTCCATCCGTTGTGTTGAAGTTTCAGATGATCAGGTAAGAAGTGGAAATGGTTAACGGTGATGCAGATTTTACCATGGTTTCTGCAGATTTAGCATACAATAGTCTGAATTTTAGGTATTAAAATGGGTTAAACGTGATTTTGGTAGCTTCTCCTTGAACCGTCACCTTATTATACCTGGAGTGCATGAGCTCGAAACGAAATAAATGAAATGAAAATGAAATTGTGGTGGAGGAGTTTGAGAGCTCTAATGACCCTAGGAGCTATGTTGTGGGGGACATTAGCCCTTGGTAGGGTCTCCCATGGCAAATTGGTCCTAGGTGAAGGATCAGACGAAGAACGGTTCAGAAGATCCCGATGCAGAGTGCCATTAAGAGTCTGTGTACCTGGCCCGGAGGGTTACCAGAGCCCCGCCCTGGAGCCAGGCCTGGGGTTGGGGCCTGCAGGCGAGCGCCTGGTGGCCAGGGCTTTACCCATGGGGCCCGGCTGGGCCCAGCCCAAACCGGTAACATGGGCTCGTCACCCTGTGGGCCCACCACCCGCAGGGAGAAGCGGAGACAGGGAGGCGGCAACTCGCCCACACTGTGTATAGTGGGGGTGGGGAGCTGTTGACCTCAACTGAGGATATTGTCAGGCGGTGGAAGGAATACTTTGAGGAGCTCCTCAATCCCACCAACATGTTTTCCGGTGAGGAAACGGAGCCAGGAGACCAGGGGGCAGAGGGACCAATCTCTGGGGCTGAAGTCACCGAGGTAGTGAAGCTACTCCGTGGCGGTGGAGCCCTGGGGATTGATGAGATTTGCCCCAGGTATTTCAAGGCTCTGGATGTTGTAGGGCTGTCTTGGCTGACATGCCTCTACAACATTGCGTGGTCATCAGGGGCGGTGCCTCTGGAGTGGCAGACCAGGGTGGTGGTCCCCGTTTTTAAAAAGGGGGATCAGAGGGTGTGTTCCAACTATATGGGGGATCACACTCCTCAGACTCCCCAGTAAGGTCTACGCCAGGGTACTGGAGAGGAGGGTCCGGTCGGTGGTTGAACCTCAGATTGAGGAGGAGCAGTGTGGTTTTCATCCTGGACGTGGAACCATGGACCAGCTCTTTACCCTTGTTAGGGTGCTGGAGGGGTCATGGGAGTTTGCCAATCCAGTACACATGTGTTTTGTGAATCTGGAGAAGGCTTACGACCGTGTCCCCAGAGGCATCTTGTGGGGGGTGCTCCAGGAGTACGGGGTGGGTGGCCCCTTGCTAGTGGCCATTCAGTCCTTGTACCGAAGGAGCATGAATCTGGTCCGCGTAGCCGGTAATAAGTTGGACTTGTTCCCGGTGAGGGTTGGACTCCGCCAGGGCTGCCTTTTGTCACCGGTTCTGTTCATAACTTTTATGGACAGAATTTCTAGGCGCAGCCAGGTGGGGGTTGAGTTCGGTGGCAGGAGGATCTCGTCTCTGCTGTTTGCGGATGATGTGGTCCTCTTAGCTTCATCGAACAACGACCTATAGCTCTCTCTTGGGCAGTTCGCAGCCGAGTGTGAAGCGTCTGGGATGATCAGCACCTCCAAATCTGAGACCATGGTTCTCAGCTGGAAAAGGGTAGAGTGCCCACTCCGGGTCGGGGCGGAGGAGTTCAAGTACCTCTGAACCTTGTTCACGGGTGAGGGTAGAATGGACTGGGAGATTAACAGGCAGATCGGGTCGGTGTCTGCAGTGATGCGGACGCTAAACCGATCCGTTGTGGTGAAGAAGGAGCTAAGCTGTAAGGCAAAGCTCTCAATTTACCGGTTGATCTACATTCCAACCCTCACCTGTGGTCATGAGCTCTGGGTCTGGATGACAAGCAGCCGAAATGAGTTTCCTCCGCAGGGTGGCCTCAGCCTTAGAGCTAGGGTGAGGAGCCGGGATATCTGGGAGGGACTCAGAATAGAGCCGCTGCTCCTCCATGTTGAAAGCTGAGGTGGTTCGGGCATCTGGTGAGGATGCCCCCTGGATACCTTCCTAGGGAGATGTTTCAAGCATGTCTGACTAGGAGGAGATCTTGGGGCTGATCCGGGACACGCTGGAGGGATTATATCTCTCGGCTGGCCTGGGAACGCCTCGGGATGTCCCCGGAGGAGCTGGTGGAAGTGGCTGGGGAGAGGACTGTCTGGGCTTCTCTGCTGAGGCTGCTACCCCCGCGACCCGGACCCTAATCCGGACAAGCGGAGGACAACGAGTATGAATGATTTTGGTAGTTCTAAAATAATAATTTTAGAAATTCTTAAATAATAATTTAATTTATGAATCCTTTTGAAAATAAGAGATTGAAGCTCTTGCTCCTTATGCAAGAAAACATCCAAAAGTGTCATGTGTTCATGTTGCATGCGTCACCAATCCTTTAAATTGCATTCACAATGGCTCTAAAAAGGGTCTTAAATTGAACGTGTTGAAATCTGCAGAAACAGCTTCTCATTTTTATGTTGCAGCTTGATTTCTTGTGCTTATACAGAGGGACTGTATGAAACTATACTTAATTTCCTGTGTTTAGGACACTGGAGATACTCTTGGCAGCGTCCTTAGGGGATTTTTCACCATCCGTAAGAAGGAACCTGGAGGTCGACTTCCCACTTCTTCTACATGCTTCAACTTGCTAAAGCTGCCCAACTACAGCAAGAAGAGCATTTTACGTGATAAGCTGCGATACGCCATCAGCATGAACACAGGCTTTGAGCTCTCCTAACTCAACTGCAATGGGACAAGCTGCACAAGAGGGTTGGGTGAAGCAGCCAGATTCAACAACAGGCCCAGTTTACTTGGACAGTAGCCTGTCATGTCTGTGGGGAGTCATCGAAACACTGTGGAACCATGAAGGACCTCAGTGTCTCCCTCTGTCTTTCATTAATGTGGACGAGTTCTGACCTTCAGTGCACTCCGTCGCATCAAAGGGGGGGTGCTATTGTTGCAGCACAATCCAATTTTTGGCATCTCCCTTTGCCACTCCCAAAATTCAATATGTCATGTATTTAACTTGATGAAATACTGATATACAGTGGCTAAATCTCTGTTTCTCAGGCTTAACAGAATCATCCTTGGATCTAACACTCCCATTTTAAGTGAACTGGAAAGCAATACAGAAGCAATGCAAGCCATTAGACACGTGGTTGACTCACTTAAGTGAAACCAAGCGATGCATTGTTAATATACTTATGAGCTTGGGCTCCATTATCAAGCAACTTTTAGCTGATATTGGATGAGTCTTAAAATGTTTTGCTGAACATAATGCATCTTTTATAAATGGAAGACAAATCAATGTCTTGTGTTCAACCTCCATGAAGGAGGAGTGGCTCTTAAAAGTGATCCTGTGTTTATTACATTATATACCATTTGGAGAAAAAAATCTTGTTGACCTCATTCCATTTCTCCCCTTTTAAAAAACACTGCACTCACCTGAGCAAGACTTTGGCCCTGTGGTTTTTATGTTTTCCATGAGGAGATAGTGTATTCAGAGAGCTACGATCTGCCTCAACTCTGGTGAAGCAGTGAAGAATTTATTAACATGAAAAAATATTTGATTATGCTGAAGTAGATAAAGAAAATGTGTTTTTGCTGTAGCATCTCGTACATTTGAGAGAAAGAACAGGAACTGTTTTTTCATTATTTGTATCTGCCCCGTAGAGCAGATACAGCTGATCATTGACACACATCTGTGTTTTACCTTCTCTTAAAAAAATGAAGAGTAAAGTCAATCATGTTAGTATTTGTATTCATGACTAGTTAAACTGAAGATTTCTCTCTTTGAGTAACGAGTGCCTCATGTATTGCCATTTTCCCTGCTGTCACATCCGACTGTATTAAACTGTAACCAATATCCACATATATCGGAAACAAGCCATAGAAATGGGGGCTATGTACCTAGACTTTACCTGTTCCTACTAAAAAGTAAGTGCAGAAATCCGACCACTGTACTACAACTACAACATCTAAGGAGGCTTTTACTAAAAAATGCCCTCTGTGCTCTGTGGACTTTCTAAGCCATGTGGAAAAGTATTTGAGGTTCAAGCCTCTCAACATGATGTCATGGACTGGTTCCTCAAACCAAATGTGACTGCTTGACTCCTTTGGATGGCAATGTTGCACAAGTGTCTGCTGTTTGTGTCTTCTGTATAAGTGACATTAGGGGGGAATGTTACCTTGTAAGCCTAAAATATTACTTCACACAGGGTTAAATTATGTCATGCAGTCAAGGAGAGACCTTTAGTAATCAAGCAGATTGAAGACTGATGTTTGTGGGGTCAAAAATATATATATATATATCATCTCTTTAACCAGTTCTTTATTATGCAAAAAATGCTTTCTATCATGAATTTAACTTTTGTTAGCAAGTAACACAGGCTGTAGAACATACTGGTCATTATTGCCATGTTTTTAACCAGTAATATCTTGGCCACTAACGTGTGAAAACAGCAAAAATATGATTACATTGAAAATGCAACTATACATACTTAAAACAGATTGTCTAATAATGAAACTGAAACTCCTTTCAAATATTTGACAATTCAATCTGGAGGATTTTGCATTGACTCTCCTTAAAACCACACTACACTGAGTATGTGTAAGAGGGATGGAAGATTCCTTATAAGCTTGTCTGTCTAGTTTGATGAGAACACTCATCTGTTTTCAATGATGTCAAGAGTAGGGTAGATCTTAAATGTAACAGTGGACTGCTAATGCTGACTTTGAATATCCACTCTCTTTTTAGAACAAAAATAAAACCAATCCTGGAAATGTATCACTGTCCCTGTCAAAGTACTGTTTTCATCTTTCCAAAATTGAATGCAATATGAGTGTTGTTGAAAAAGGAAAGTCCTATGTAAGCTTTGTCTATGTGTAAGATACTTTTTCCTGTAATGTTAAATCATGTGCAGTATTATATAAATAATCTACATCATTTAAAACATGAGTATTTCTTCATCTTGAAGCCCAGGCTGATTTCTTAATTGGTTCACCACAAACACCTGCAGAGCCTGAAACACAACTGTGGAGTGTAGTCCTGCAGACTCTGTCCTCCACCAGACCAGGAGGCTGTGCGGTGGAAAATGTCTCAATGCTTCTGAATAACGGGCGGATTATGGTACAAATGCCACGTCTCAGCCATACTCAGCGCTTAGTTTCCACATTGTACAATTCTTCTTGAGAGGAAATATATGAGCTGTTTACCTGAAACCGGCTGAACTGAACCTGCGGAGCCATGAGCAGTCCACCGAGTCCTTCTCCATCCAGATGGTTCAAAGCGCTACGCAGGTAAATGTCATGATATTTAATATGCTGTTTCTAGTTTAAGTTCAGTGTAAAACTCAGGTTTATTCTGATTTGATTCCAAATGGATAGACAACAGACAGATATTGTAAATTATATAAATCCATAAAATATAATAAAGCATGTGAACACGTCTTAAATTCAGGTATGGTCATTTTAAGTAATTCTCATATGGTGTTAATGAAAATCAGACAACTTTATTATATCTTATCTGTTCTTTTTCTGAGTGACGACTTCTTAATTATCTGTTTCTGTAAGACTCTCCATCCAGATTTATTTTAGAGTGATGGGTTAATGTTAAACTGCTTTGAATGTTTAGTTTAAGTACATCACCTGATTGGCTGGAGTTATTGGGATTTTGATTATGCTTCCTGCCAATGGGGCTTTTACTGACCTGCTGTATGGGCTTAAACAACACAGTACCTCCATTCAGACAGGCCAGGACAGAAGCAAACTTTCCCACAACAAGCATGAGTTTAAAAGTTAAGGCGTGTAATGCTTGCCAGAGGAACGGTCGCTTAACATGCAGAAGGTAAAATTAAAAGTTATAGTCTGAGTGTTTTGATGGCCGTAGGGGGACTAAAACTGTGGGTGTCTTATTCCAGGACCAGGCTGGGGGAGCCGTGCATGAAGACTTACCCACTGGAGTGTGTGGATCTACTCAGAAGGGCTAGAGTTGCCTTTAAGGCGGGACGCACAATCAAGGAAAGCTTCAGGCTGGCTCAACTGGAGGCTCTGGTGCGGATGCTGGAGGAACATGAGTGTGACTTTGTGGACGCTCTTGGAAGGGACCTTCATAAGGTGAGAAAGTCACCTATACTTATAAATTATGAAAGTATGAATTTTACTGTTACTTTAATTAAGAGTACAACTGCATGATATTCCTTTACATAGAACAAAAAAACTGCAGTGATTCCTTTGTACTTTCTTTCTTTTCTTGACCAGCCACGGTTTGAGACAGTTGTGTCAGAGCTGATCCTTGTCAAGAATGAGGCCCTGTACGCCATCAACAACCTGAAAAAGTGGATGCAGCCACAACATGTCGAAAGGAATCTGGTGAGACTATTGTTGTAAGACCTTTCTTCTCAAAAGTGTCTTCATTACACCAGTATTGCTAATGATTTATGCAATCTTTTGGAGAGAACATTGTTTTTTTCCTGAAACAAAGAAATGTGTTGTACTCAAATTTCTAAATCAGATTAAAACCTAAGTTGCCTTGCCCTTTTTGTAAGATTATCGTGGGCTGTGTTTTACAAGAGGTTTACCGATGTGGTCAGCCAAAAGTTATGTCTGTTTAGTTGTTAGAATGTAACTAATTTTGAGCATGTTTGTGAACAGTCCACCTCCCTGGATGAGTGTCTGGTGATAAGTGAGCCGCTGGGGGTGGTGTTCATCATGGGGACCTGGTGTAGTCCTGTCCAAATGTGTCTGGTGCCGCTGGTGGGGGCCATTGCAGCAGGTGCAGCAAGAACTTTCATTTTAACAGTTTGTTAGACATTTTCAGGGGACTGGAAACTAAAGTGTGATTTTTTTTTTTTTTTAAATGTATCTTTTTAAATTTTTATTTGCATAGGAAACTGTGCAATCATCAGCCCCTCCGAGTACACTACACACACAGCAGAACTTCTCCATCGTCTCACTCCTTCCTACCTGGACAACGTAAGCAGTTACACAGCAGGAGTGACAGACTAATCTACTTAGTCTTCTGCTTTTTACTGCACAGTTATTGTAGAGCTTTTGTATCTCACAGTTACAAAAATAGTGAGTGGTTGTGTAAATTCCTGGTGGACACTTTGATTGCCTTCATCATGGATAATATGTTGAGATAAAGGGCACAACCTCATTTGTGGTTATTCCAGTAGGACCATAACCACTCTCTCCCGCCAGCAAAGCAGCTTAATGACTCATTATGACTTGTATTAAATCTACTTAAGTGGATACTGTACTTTTTTGTCTGGGCTATTTAAATGATGCTCACATACTCACATCAGCAGTCTATATATAAATTGGACTTTAGGCTAAATATGATTAAATTTCAGAATAGGAACACCCACCTTTCAGTCAAGAAGACAAAAAGATCTTTAAAGAGCCTAATCTGATTTATGTTTGTTTTCCTCAAGGAATGTTTCCATGTGATACTTGCCAGCACAAATGACTTGCCTGAGGTCGTGGAACTTAAATTTGATCATGTCTTCTTTACAGGTACAACAATTAACTTCAAGATCATTTTGGTGATTATGCATTTTAAAAAAAAATCCTAATGTGCTGTGGATGTTTGACAATCTCCAGGAAACAAGGAGGATGGAAACAAAATTGCTCAGGTTGCAGCTCGCACACTTACACCTGTCACTCTAGTCTTGGGTGGCAAGAATCCTTGTTACGTGGACCAACATTGTGACATTGCCACCACCACACAGCGCATCGCCTGGGCCCGTTTTCACAACGCAGGACAAAGCTTGGTTGCTCCTGACTACATCCTGTGCCACACAGAGCTCAAAGCCCGGTTTGTCCAGGCCCTGAAGTGTTGCCTTATGCAGTTCTATGGTTCTGATCCAAGAGAGTCTCGGAGTTTTGGTCGCATGGTTAATTTGGAGATTTTCAACAAAACAAAAGATATTTTGTGGAGATCTGGAAAGGTGGCAGTGGGTGGGCAGGTGATAGAAGGAGAGAAATATATTGGTAAGGATCCTCTCTGTGTATTTTATTTATTTTAAATTCAACTTCTTCTGTTTAAATTTATCTTAATGATGTTTCGTAATGGTGGGTCTTATCCATGCAGGTGGGGATAAGTATTACCTTTTGAGTAATTGTGACCTTCATGCTCCACATATTTTTCAAGGAATTGGCAAAAAACATTATCATGTAAACCTGGTCTGACCAATAAATTGTGATGTTGAGCAAGAACATGTCTAACATATAACATTGTAGAGATTCGAGTGATACCATCCATCACACCTGCATCAGAAGTGGATATGTGAATATCATCAACCTGCTGAAAAAAAAAAAAAATCTGTCTTCTGTCTGCAGCCCCAACAATTCTGACAGAGGTGACAGAGTCAGACTCTATCATGCAACAGGATGTTTTTGGCCCAGTTCTTCCTGTTCTCACTGTTGACAATGTGGACGAGGCAATAGCCTTTATTAACAAACATGAGAAACCGCTGTGTGTGTATGCATATTCCAGCAACAACAAGGTACGCAGCAGAAACTCCTAAATTCAGACTATGTTTTCATACTATACCTATTACAGTCATCACAGGATTCTATTTTTTTTAACAATGCAGGTTGTCTCCAGACTAATGTGTGAGACCTCTAGTGGAAGCTTCTGTTCCAATGACAGTGTTCTGCAGAGTCTGATGGTGGCTCTGCCTTTTGGAGGAGTTGGTAAGTTAGAGGCACCAAATAAGCAAAACATATGTATGGTATATGGTACTTCTATAGTGGACATATATAGACTAATATCTCATACACTACATTAACTTAACACCAACTTTTTTTGGACAGGAGCCAGTGGAACAGGCTCATACCATGGGCGCTACAGCTTTGATACCTTCTCTCACAAGAAGTCATGCCTTCTAAGAAGCACACGGTTGGAGTGTGTCACCTACTTGCGTTATCCACCCTATGAAGAACGCAATCTGTCTCTAATGACATGGGCCAGTACTCTGTCCCAGAGGAGCCAAGGCTGGTGCCAGATCCTGTGACTGTGGGAGGGTGATGACTGAGCCATGTTGGATGAAAATCAAGCCCCCCACCCTGCCTACAGTGTCCTGAATTGTCCAGACATGCAATCATACTGTTTGTTTATTAAAAAAACACATAAAAATCTGCGGCATACAGCCTCATTGAACAATGAACATTACACAAAATTATGGAACAAAAATGTTGATCATTAGGATTCAATACAAATTTGATACCTCAGCAGAAAATTAAATAAGCCTATTTTTTTTTTATATGTCTAAAGCAGTATCTGGGAAAAAAAAAAGTCTTTGCAATGTATTGTTATATTATGCAAACAAAAACAACATTGGACCTTATTTATTAAATGTCCCAAGCATATAAAAAGTAAATCAGGTCTTTGTTTTAATCCTCACTTGGGAATCTGGTCATTCGGGTCTCCTGTAGATTGTTTCTTCTTTACCTTCTTTCATGGCTGCATATCTGGCTGCAGTGAACAGATAGTCACTCAACCTGAAAGAAAATATTATGACATAAGCACATGTATTATGAAGAAGACATACTCTCATACAGAGCACTTGACTAACCTGTTCAAAAACTTGGCAACATCTGGATCTGCCTCCCCTGAGCGCACAATTGGAGCAACACTGCAATAAGAATATGAAACGTCAGAACCAACTGTGAGTAAATGTGATGGGGAGTTTTAAGTAATTCTTGATAAATGACTACAATGAAAAAAATCACATCACTGACCTGCGCTCTGCTCTCCGACAGACTGTCCGAGCCATGTGTAAAGCTGCACTGCTCTTCCCTCCAGACTGTGACATATAATACACTAGTGTCAACCACAGAACATTTAAAAATTACTTCATATTGATGCATAAGTGTTCTTACCGGTAAAATGAAGTTGGTCAGTGGAGGAAGTTCCTCTGTAAATTTATCAATCCAGCTCTCCAGGTCTGCAATTGGCTGATTGCTAAATTTTGTTCTTTCTACAAAAAAAAAAATTAAAAAAATTTATAGACACAAAACATTGTTCTTCACTGGACACACACACAGACATAGCTGTACATACTTGTATGACTTTCTCTTGCAGATGATTGAGGTGTGGCAATATTGGAGCCCACATCTTGTAAAACACATTGTATCTGCAATCAAAACAGGCCAATATTATCAGATATCCACTTTGAGGAATGTCAGGCATTAAAGTAAATAAATGTAAAATAAGGTTCAAACCTTGTCAAGCTGATATGTGAATATGTGACCTTTATCCTGGCAAAATTCTCTGGCCAAGCTGTAATACACAGTTTTTCATTGAGATATGATATATTAGAACAATTTCCTAAATGACTCGTGCCCTTTGATCAGTATGCATTACCCTATAGCTGATGACAGTTCATCTGTATTTCCTAATGCTTCAAATATATGATCTTCCTTTGGTCTCCTTTCTCCTGTAAATGTGCTTGAGAAACCTTTAGAGAGAATAAAATAAGTCATCCTTTGTTCACATCATACTGTTTTGGAAGATGATTTATTGATAATAAATAATAAAAAAAACAACAACCTTTGTCTCCAGTTTTGGTGTATATTTTAGGTGTTTTGTTGTCCTTTTCAGTGACATAACTGTTGGGAAACAAAAAGAAAATATTGTTTTGTAAAACCACAAGTTTAACATGACAATTCCCACCATTCGCAAATTGCGAGAGGGGCTCAAGTGGGAATAGTAGCCACTTAAATATAGCCCCATTCATTTCGGATGGACATATTCGACATGTTTTTCCACTACTTAAACGAAATCTGTGAATTGGAATGTGAATCAGATAATAGCACATCTTTCGAGACCAGGCCGCACATTTTTCCCATGATATGTTTGGGTCGATTTCCAATGCCCTAGGAGGAGATGCACGGCGAGGAAAGAGTCCAGAAGATGACTTTGGCTCTGGGTCTGGGTCTAGGTCTGGATCTAGGTCTGGATCTGGATGTGGGTCTGAATATGGATGTGGGTCTGGATCTCGATCTGAGTCTAGGTCTGCCCCAGCCCCTAATAATTTTTCCTGGCATATTTTGAACGTAGATGGGTTTTGTTTTTATATTTACTATTTTCACGTGGTAGCAACTAGCCAGACACCTGCATCATAACAAATGACCAGACACTCCTAACTTGACACAGGTTGCACTGAAGTAGAGCAGATATGTACAAGTACCTTCTCTCTGATATGAACGGTCCCCAGGTCCGATGTTCGCAAACTATCCTCCTTATCCCCATGAAACAGCGTAGGTGAGCAGGTTTCATAAACGAAGTCATGTTAAAGCTACAAGCTAACAGTTAAAGGTGAACTGTCGTAAAATATAGTTTTTGTCCCTCGGCAGTTACCGTAGTTTGTGGGCGTTTCTTTTTGTGGCACGATTGGTCAACTCATTGTGTGGTGGGAGAGTACTGGACGCTGATTGGTAAAATGAGGATCCCTGCACCCAGCTAATGCGCTGATTGGACACTGAAGGTCGAACCCATCCCTGGCCCGCCCCTCCTGCTAAGTGTCATTTGTGTCAATAACATGGTTTCATCACGCCGTGTAGAAAAGAGACTGGCCGCAGAGGTTTGGTTTATTTAGTCACTTGTTGGTTGATGTGATCCTTAACTACCCTGCGAGCAGGTTTTGAGAAGCTCACAACAGTGGAGCATAGCTGTGGTCTGTCCGTTACTGGTTCAGGGGATTAGTGTTAGCTTAAAGTAGCTGATATAGCTAATAACAACACTGTTGGATCACTGGATCCAGGCACTGATCAGTTCTACTTGGGCACGTTTTGTACTGTGTGGAAATGCAAGTGAGGGATTGCATCGTGTCTGCTCCGGGAAAGGCCATACTCCACGGAGAACATGCAGTTGTGCACGGAAAGGTAACTGAAGACTAAAGCAGAACGACTGGGGAAGAGTGGTTTCTAAGATTTATGATGAAGGAGGAGGACAGTGTCAGTGACATGAATTGACAGTGCATGGCTAGTTTCCAAAAAATCTTATAGATCGTAGGTCTTAGGTAGGTAAGGTAGGTATCTGTCAAACATCACAAATAATTGCTTTAATCCTGACTGAGATACAGAGGCCAGTGACTGATTCCAAATTTGGAGCTACATGTTAAATAATGACAAAGCCATGTAGTGCATCCAAAACGGACTGACTGGTTATAACGAAATTATAGCATGTTTATTTTAAGAGTATGGCCTCAAATCTGAGAAAAAAAAAAAAAGTGTCGTATATTCTCTGCTTTTGCTCATTTACAGGTTGCTCTTGCTGTCAGTTTAAACCTCAGGTCATATTTACAACTGAAAGCCACTACTAATGGAAAAGTGTGCATCAACCTTCCCAATATCGACACGTTCCTCTGCTGGGACTCTAAGGAACTGAAACAACTCATTTCTGATTCTGGTGGTAAGACACAGCACACAAGACAGTGATCATAATACCTCTCTATTGTAGGAAAAAGGGCTTTGTAGGGCCCAGATCTACTTTTTTACTGCCCCTCCCATCACTAAAACAATATTGAATGAAATACATGCCTTTTCTGGGTTTTTTTTTGGGGTGGGGGTTTGGTCAAACTGTCAACTTTTAATTTTGTTTAGATTTTGTCCTGTTACGTCTTTTACATTGTTTTTCTCTTGTTATGTTTTTTACTTAGTTTTGTCAATTTTTACATGCAGCCTACTTTTAGGAACTCCTCCTTTTAGGACACACACTTCTTCTTTGTTAATTATGAAAATGATTTCCCGTTCCATATATCATATTATATAGTTACGATACAACTCTGACAATTTGTCTCCCAACCAAGATGGCTCTGTGATGTGTTTGGGCCCTGAAAATAATTTTGGGAAAGACATGTTTAGTGTGAACAAGAAAACTGCAGTTATTAGAAGCTTTACCAACATAGAAGAAAACTGAAAAATCATTTCCCAGGATTCTGTTTGTTCAAGCCCTATTAATTAAGGTTCAGTAATGTTGCTCTATATCAAAATCCCCCTTTAATTGAATAAAATTAGTCTTGCACTGTTTTTGGAGAGGATGGTTAAACTTGATGATGACAAATATTGTGAATGCAAATGACTGTATTTTGCACTATTTCTGTTCAGTGCAGTTACATTCGAGACATGTACTGTCTTTTAATTTCAAGTATTACTTTCTGTTGGACATTTGTCTGTTGATGTACTTTTTTATCAGGTAGGAGGGAGGAGGGGAAACTTCTGGATGCTGAACTCATGAGGAGACTACGTGAATTTGTTGGTGTAACAAATGGAAACTTGGATACTTGCAACATGGCCACATTAGCCTTCCTCTACATCTATATCTCCATATTTGGATCTGGGTAAGGAGCTAATATTGTTTCTTTCAGGGTTTTAGTTTTTACATTGAGGTAACTGGCTGATTAAAAAATAGACCAAATGGTAGGTTATATATGGATATATGACAGATATATATGCATGTTGTTCATAGGGATTGACTGGTTTTCTGAACTCGAAAGGGTTGGATAAATGAAATTAAGAAAAAACTTTTTGACAAATTTTATTTCATTGAGTGACCGATTAATTAAGTCCTTTTAGTGTTTAGAAAATAAATTTGGCAAATGTTAAATAGTTTATTTGTGTTCTTTACATGATCAGTTTCACAAATGATCCACAAATTTATAAACTGCTCGGTTTATTTGCCTCTCAAAATTTATGCCTAGGGAGCATCTGACCTATGGCTGTCAAATAGTCACATTTTTATCCAAGTTTAGTGCTTAAGTACCTCTATTCCTTTTGGTTTTATTATTTATATGTTTAGAAATCTACACCTGGTTGATGTGCTGTTGAGGGAACTGTGGTCATTTTTGTAAAACACAAACACATTCCACTTTGAAATGAAGATAAAGTGAGAGGCAGAAAGGCAGGATGTTAGTTTTAGCAACTGCAGCAATTGTGAACAGGGAAAATGCTCAGGAACATTAGAGTTGTGGGTTGTCAGAGGTTTAATCGGCGCTGACACGAGGCTGGCGTGTCTGAGAAAGGTGATGGGTTCTGACAGGATGGCTACTAATGAGAGTCTGGCACTGGGCCACACTGCAGCCTTTAACAAGTCTGGATGTGCTTTTCCCTTGAGAGAAGAGCCGGACAATTAGTTTAGAGTATTCTCCTGTCTGGCCAAAAGCAGCTTCACTGACAGACATTGACAGCAGTGTCAAGCATGGCTCTGTAGCATTCAGTATATACATTACTATACATTATGCACTTTTTGCAACAGTGGAGGTACTGACAAGGAAGCCCACCAGACCAATAATGGACTAGGAGTTGTAATTTGTCTAACTAATTACTTTTTTATTGGATATGTAGGGTTTTTTTTTAACCTGAAGAGCTTGAATAATGTGTTAGCTTTTGTTCATTTTGTTTTCTGCTATAAACTATTATGACTTTGGTAGTAAATAGTTATATGGTATTTATTATCTGTAAGAAAGAAAAATCTGCAAATAATCTACATGTGCGTACATCATAACTGAAGCTCATTGTTTTTGGTATATGCTCTTAGTGAACTGCCCAGCATGACAGTGTCTGTATGGTCCGAGTTGCCGACTGGAGCAGGACTTGGATCCAGTGCTGCCTACTCTGTGTGTTTATCTGCTGCTCTCCTCTGTGCCAGTGGAGCCATTCCAGCGCCTCTCAAAGAGTGGGATCACACTGCCAGGTAATAATCAAAACAAGTAATAACATAACACAGGAAGGTGCTGGCCATCAGGAGCTCTTTATGCAATTTGTGTACGCCTCCATAGTTTAAAGAACAGGAAAAAATTGGGGTCTGATTAAATGTACAAATGACTAAAAATAAAAAGCAGATTAAGTCATATCTGAATTTACTTTGTGTGCTGACTTTAGCACTTAACAAACACAAATTAGCATTATCCCTCCTTAGGTATAACCTCACAGAGCTGCTGGCACGGCAGCTCATCTAAAAGCTTGTCATAATATGTCGACTAACTCATTGCAAGGTGCTGATGCAGTTATTTTAGTCCACAGTGTTTGTTTTAAAGTCAGAGAATGGGCATGCTTGCAGTTATTTTTTTAACACTGTTATCTCAAAATCTTGAATTTTTGCTATCTTGAAATAATTGCAAGTATGACTGTTTTGGAGTTCTGCATTAAATTGTAAATCGACACTTAAGATTAATTAAAAGTTATTAAAGCTAGTGTTTTTACACACAAAAGATGTAAATAAATGATTAATGTTTTGACAGTGAAATGCTCTGTATATTTTGTGGAATACTGATGTTACTGCAGGTGGAGCTTTTTATTTAATAAATCTGGTTGACTATAGTTCAGTCATCAGAAATGTATTATGCAATCAGCATTTATTCTTAACAGTTGTTTTTGGTTATGGAGAAGTAAATTTCATAAGCATCTAGCAGTTTAGACAAGGCTGTTGTAAAAGTTTGCACTTAATTTGTAATAACAGGTGGTGTCAGGAGGACCTGGAGCTGATCAACAGTTGGGCTTTTCAAGGGGAAATGATCATCCATGGTAATCCTTCAGGAGTTGACAATGCTGTTGGAACATGGGGTGAGGCCTAAAATAAACTTGGATATTTTAATATGACATGTTATTTTTCCTGTACTCACCTTAGAAACACAACACATTTAACACTAGAGGTGATCTACCACACTGCTGATAATCATTTGATAATTATCATTTTAATGATTATCAATTTCCTGTTATATAGGTGGCATGCTGAGATTCTTAGCTGGGAAAATAATACCACTGAGCAGGTACCGACACTTAATTTTGCTTTCATTTAAAAATAGACACATAAAAAAAGATTAATAAAGATTAATGATAGGGCTGCATGATCTCTTTTTTTATTGACTTCTATCTGCTTTCCTTTAGGGTGCCATTATTGAGAATCCTCCTCACTAACACCAAAGTACCACGTAGCACCAAGGTACTTGTTGCCAGGGTGAAGGACAAAATTAACAAGGTACTAAATGGTTTCTTCCTCCCCCGTGTGTTACTTGCCGACACTGTAATTAATATAATAGGCGGTGCTTTTGCATGGCACATACTCCAGAGCCTGGCGTTGAGTGCTTTCATAAAATATTGAAATTAAACTCTTAGGCAGCACCCCTGTGTGCTGTTGCCTTGGTGACACCAGCAGGTGTGCAGATTTCTGTCTCAGACATAGATAGGTCTGGATGATGTTGTGGCAGTGTTGTGATCAGTCTCGAGCTAAACCAAAGTCAAACGTGCCATTTATTAATCCATATTTGTGTACAGCCTATCCATCATCAAACTGTTTTTCTTTTACACATACATATAGAAATGCATTTTTTCATTTGTAACCAGCTGTAGTAAGTTCATAGAGCTTGTGAAGGAGCTGTGATTGAATTGATTTCCTTTTGTTTCTGTTTACGGGTGATGTAGTTTCCCACGATCATGATTCCCGTTCTTGACTCAGTCGATAATATTTCCTGCACCTGTGAGAGAGTCCTCTCTGAAATGACCTGTGAGCCCATCACTGGAGAACACTACAATATTCTAGAGGTACCAAATATTAATGGATTGTGTAAAGCACTATGTATTGTAAAACCTAGCATTATAAACCCTGTTAAAGTGCTAGAAATAACTTTTATTATTATTACCAATTACTGTTTTTTGTAACACTTTGAAAAGGCCAAAGGGCTGGGTGATACGGCTAAAAATGTTTTTATCATAATAATTGGATTATATCTGAAGGTAGAACATTCATGATAACATTTGTAAGTGCTTTAGATAATGGTATAGTTGAATAAACACAAAAGAAGAAATATGTATTATGATAGTAATAATTATTCTAGCATAAGATTGTAACACAATTGCTTTCATCCACCTATAGAGAGTCTGGTAACATTCCAACACTTTATGTTCAATATTTAATTTAAGTATTTTAATGATGATTTGGTTTATAAAACTAGCAACACAAAACATTTGTTTGATTTTGTTTCACTTTTCAGTTTTAATGAAGTTTAATTGATATTTTTTCTCATAATTCAGAGGATGAGGAAAGGTTGGAAAAGTCTGTAATGTGACATGATGAAATGCAAATAATAAGCTGTTGAAATGTTCCAAATGGCTGTAAACTGTCATTACATCCAAATAAAGCTTTGGCTACCAAGGGCAACAAGTATTAATTACAGGTGTATTTATTGACTTACAGGAGCTCATTGACATCAACCAGCACCACCTGAATGTAATGGGAGTGGGACATCCTTCCCTGGATACGCTCTGCAGGGTCACGCTGGCCAGAGGGCTCCACAGCAAGTTAACAGGTGCTGGAGGAGGGGGCTGTGGGATCACACTTCTGAGACCAGGTACTTTCACTTTAAACTTTATGTAATGATGATGTGCATTAAATGTTAGCATAAAGAAAGTAAATGTAGCTGATGTGGTTAAGTGTATTAGTTACCTTATGGTTCAAGCATATATGGAAAATGTCCTTTTAATGAAGCTGTAGTGGATGAAAACATGGATTCATCTGATGATAAATCAAATATGACAAAGGCAGTTTGATGAAATGTCAGACAAAAAATGCCCTGTTTCTCTCAAACCCTCTCTCTTTGAAACATTTTGAGTGGCAGGATATGATGAGAAGCTGCACAAAAAGGTCCTTTGGTGTGCAGGGACTACTGTAGAACCGGTTGTAGGGAAACTGTATTATCTCTTTGACAAAACAAACAATGAGCAAAGAGCAAGTTCGGGCTTTGTTTATGCCTGCAGCCTGTAACACACTGAATTTTAATAAGTTTAAAATCCTCTAAATAGATTTGCACATGCTCTTTTATTTGTTTTGTTAGCAAGAATTTCCATCTGTTGAATTACAGTGATATTCAAATAGATCTGGTTGGACCTTTCTTCTCTACACCTTGCAGGGTCTTTGTATTTAACTGTGTGGTAACATTAATGTGGATGTAAAGCCACACAAGCAATATGTTCATCAAACCATAGCTCCATTCTTTAGCAGCCTTTACAACACCTATACCATCAAACTGAAAACACTTCATTCTTTTGTGTAATCACCTTTAACATGACTTGTTTATTTTGTAGAAACCGACTCCTTTGTCGTCCAAAGCACAGCACAGGATTTGAGAGACTGTGGCTTTGACTGCTGGGAAACGAGTATCGGCGGTCCCGGTGTCCAGCAGCACTCACTTTTGTCTGTAAAGGAGGACATTCTGGAGATTTTAAACAAGTATTGACTCTCATCCTTGGCCTTGGCTGAACAGAGGGACATAGCAGCTATTTATGTGGCTTATTTTTTTTAGTTTTGCATCATGGTCTGGGATATGCTCAACTGCTACATGAGACTGGACTATGGGACATTTGCTCTGAGCAGAGCTGTACGTAGCTTTCTGAAATGAACTTTAGATTTTCACAGAAGAAAAGAACTGCAAAAATAATTTCAATGCCTTTATTAATTGCAAATATATATTTTTTACCTGCAAAGGAAAGCATTAGATTACAATTCGTAAAGTGTTTTAGGTTGAAACATGTGCAAGGAGGTAGTTACTCGTACTGAGTTTTTTGTCCAGTAGATGGCATTAGAGTTACATGACTGCTTTTAATAACCCAGGATTAATGGGGAGAGGGTCTAAAATGTGATTTATTTTGATAGGTGGGCAGTGGCAGAATAAATATATGTTGTCTGTCTAATCTATTTTAGTGGGTTAGATGATTGACAGCCATCAATTACCCACATCTGGCTGTGATATGTAACATTGTTGGAAAACAACTAGAATGAATGTGTCCATTAGGATGAAAAACCGCAATAATCAAGATAAAAGTAATAAGAACATAACTAATTAATTATGAATGATGATGGTGAGACAGCAGCAAGTGATAATCACTACATGGAACAATATAGAATATATGGATATATATACTTTGAATGTTATGACTGACAGATTTAACAACATCCTGTATAATGCTGCAGTGTATTTTTCATGTGCTTGCATTTAACATAACTGTTAAATAATAAAACAAATTATTTTTCTTAGATTTTTTCTAACTAATAATATTTAATAAAGCAAATTTAATTTGTAAGCAATGTTTTGAGTATTGTTCTTATTTTAGAATATGTCAGTAGTCTCTGTTAATGAGTAACTGGCCCGGTTGTTATGGTAAAAGAGGATGAGGAGAAGGGGACAGCAGGAGTGTGTGGCCTCTCTGGAGCCTCTGGATTAGCGGCACTGTAATATGAATCAACAACAACCAGCGTCCTTCTGTGACTCACACATTTGTGCTGACACATATGCATACGCACACACGCCAGCTTTCCCAAATTCTTCTCCACCTAATCACTCATCCTCCTAAGCATTACAAAATGCCGCAGATAAAGACAGCGGATCTGTTTAGAATATCCCTGATTTGGGAAAAGGTCATTGTGGGATTCATGAGTTTTGAATATCCATTTCATTTTCTATTTTGTAAATGTCATGAAGATTGAGTAGTACGGGGTCTGGCAGTGTACGTGAATAAACGACATTTGTCACCCTCCCTCCTTTTCCGCCCGGCGCCCCCTCTGTCCTCTTGAATTGTGTCATCTTTATGTCAGGGCAGCCCCCCGTCAGCACGCCGCACAGTTGCCCCTAACCCCTGCTGGAATTTAATTACCACTGCGCTTTTCAATTGAAATGGCATTGACAAGGGGGGACAAGAGGGAGAAGACAACAGAGCCTGCTTCATTTGAAGCCCCTCTTTCTTTTCTGTCTCATTCTCTCTCACTCCTTTTACCCCTGCAAGGCACAGATGGTATTTTTTTTTTTTATCAATGTCAGCGCCTGCTTCTTTCTGCTCTGATGAATAGAATCTAAGGAGGCCCTGAGATTATTTCAGATAACAGAGGGAGTCAGAAAAGGGGGTCAAGGATAGAGGGAGAATGTCAGTATTGGAGTGATACAGTAGAAACAGAGGCTGTCCCAGGGGTGAAACTGGGAGACTCACAAATCATTTAACATTTAACGTTTAGGGAGTTTTGTCCTGATGGATCAATGTGGGAGAATCAAGGATGTATAATTCATTTTGTCCAGGCAGGAGGAATGAAATGTTAAATGTGAATTTGCTGAGTGGTCATGCTCGCTGTGGCACTTTCCCTCTGGTTTCTCTGTCGACTGGTGAAATGCTTGTCAGGAGCCATTAAGTTTGAATACAGAATTAGATCTGACTGACAAGATATCATGTTGCTGATAGCCACTGGTTTTACTAACAGGGCTCAAATGCACGTACAACCTCCTACATCAGGTACATCCACTCACACACTGGGCAGATGTTTAAACCTTTGCATATGGATCATTTCTTGTGTTAATTTTATCATAATAAGACCTAGACTGCAGTGTGTCTGTCCTCTCCCAGGGTTCAGACAGACAAACTGACAGAGGCAACGTCAACATCATGAGCTCCTCTCAGTCATGATGGGCTGTATGATCTTCCTGGGGGTGTTTGCCCTTTCAGTGTGTGTAGGGGGGGGTGACGGATGGTGTTAGTACTAAGGGTCAGATTAACACAGCAGGGAACAAGGGTGCTGTCAAAGAAGTCAGAGGATTTAGTTTTAGGGAAAAATGTTGGATTGTCCCTTTAGTCTTAGCTCCTTATAATACCTGTGTTTATCCAATGTGACATAAGATTTTCTTTAAAAATACATCTGGAATTTTAGTGTCAGAATCAAACCTCAGGAGATCCTTTCTGGCTTGTTGCCTCTCAAAACAAACCCTTGTCGTATTTAATTTCAAAGACTTTATCACTTCATCTGTCAAAAGACAATTAATCAGCAACTATTTTGCTTAGGGCTGCACACAACCATTATTTATGTTACATCTGGCTTGTAGTTTGACAACTAATTTGTGAATCATATTGAATATTTAATAACAGAAAATAGCAAAAAATAAATGAATGAATACAGTAACGCATTTTTAAAAAATGTTATTTGTAAACTGACTAATGTACGTAATAGATTCTTAAAAATAACTTCTTATTAATTGTTTTTCACTCAGCTTGATTTCAGCCATGCTTCTTTTCTTGGTTTTATTTTGGTTAATTTCCTTCACCAGGGAAGCAAAAGAATTGACTGTAAAAAGTACTGCATCCATTTGCATGAAATGTGATGGAGGGCTAGGTCAAAGGCTAAACACAAACCATTAAATTTTAAGCAGATGCATAAAAAGGGGTAGATCCTGGAATTTTAGTTAACACCTGATGTTGCAAGATATACCTTAAGAAGAAAAATAAAGGGGATTATTGAATTAAGGTGTTTATCACTGACAAGGCGCTGTAAAATAATAATGACAAATGTAAAATCTAATTTTGTACTAGTTTAGTTTATTAGTTATTTCAAGCTCATGCACTCTATGTACAGTGCTAATTACATATAAATGTACAATATTCAACACTGTTCATGTACATTTCATTATGTGTACACAGATATACATGGAAAGATTGCTTAAAAAAGAAAATGCCATATACACAAAATTTACATGAGCAAGTCTGCATAGAGAAGCATACATAGGGAATATCTATATAGAATTATATACATACATTTTACTGCAGTGCCTCTTTAGGGCTAGTTTTTACATTGTCATCTATGCTCATAAAATACTTAAAAGATAATTTTTTACTTTACTCTTAATTTCTACTTTTTTTTTTTTTTTTTAGCATTATATGTTTTAGATATATTTTTTTACATTCTGGCCATAAATAATCATTTTATTGTTGCTGGTTTTTTTTTAAACTCTTAACTCAGGAACAAAAATATACTTTGAAAATTTGATCAGACATTTATCATTATAATTTTTGATGAACATTTTTATCATGATAATTTTTCAGATCAATGAGAATGAGAAGTTGCGAGCTGATGTGATTGTCCCAGTATATTTGTCCATATAGTGTATAATGTTTTGTGATGTTTTATGGATGTAATCAATCTAAGCCATTTTTATTTGCAACCCTGTTTATCATTCTCAACATAATCATCTTGCAAACTCTTAATTTATCTGAAATACAACCCTCGGTGAATAACCCACTGCCTTATACAATTTATTAGACAGCATTTCAAGCAACGTCTCATCTGTTTGGTCTGTTGTCGGCTTTTACTGATGTTTATGAAATAAGCCTGCAGTGTGTGTGGACCTGTCTGAGCTGGATTATTGTAAACATCTGAAACACATGACACAATGCGACTCCCAGCCCACGTTTTATTTTCCATCATGGAATTGTATCATGTCATTGTATTGATCCTGTAATTGATTCTGTGAAGTAGAGGGCACCTGCTACACACTCCGTCATCCCTCAGTGCCAGGAGCTCTCTTGTTTAATTGCAGGCTAAGGCGATGGTTTTTCTTGTTGCCTTTGAAAAGCCTCATTGATTTTTATACCACCCTTCATCCTTGCTATGCTCCTTTTTAAGAGGAAATCCCCTGTGTCGAACTTGCTCCGAATGTAAAAAGTATGAAATCTGTCAGCGCTTTTCACAAGGCTTCCAGGTGCAATCCAGACACGTTAACACTGCAGCTAAAAAAGTCATGCTTTGGTGTTTTATGTTTAAACAGGGGAGGAAACACAAGTCTGCCAGTCTCTGTTACATATGGAACCAGTTCTGTTAAAAATCACTCGGATAAAACACAGGGGTTCAAAGTCGATGTTCAGAGTTCATCCTAGTTGTTCTCCTGTTGTGTTAAAAAAAAAAAAAAAATCACATCCATTGGTACCAGTAGTTTTTTTATTCTGAATATTCAGGATGAAATTTCTTACAATAGTTAATGACGTGTATTGGTTTTAAAATGCATTTTACTTTGCCAACAATAGCATTCAATAAATATGATGCCTTTAATCCAGGCTGTGGTGGTTATTTTTCAGTCAGGCTTTAAACTGCAGTTTAGAAACTGGCACAGAAATATATTCAGTACATTAGGGTCTATACAGAACAAAAATATCCTAAATGAAATTTGATTTGCATTAATTTGAGAAGCAGCTTATCTAACATTCATACTTTGAACTTCCTTTGAATTAGAAATAGGTTCTCATCATTTCCCTGGGATTGCAGCCAATTCATTGGATTCAGTTTTTTCTTATGCTAGGGGAGGAGGATAATCAAAATGTTATCACATGACACTATGTGATTGATGGACCATTAAAATGTCAGCCAGATGTACTTAAACCACAGCTTTTAGGTTGATAAATCATGGCACAAATGGATACATAAAGCTGTTAGAAACAAATATTCCCATCTAGAGCTATCTGCACTCGGATGTAATGGATGTTCTATCCGCTTGTCTGTCTGTCAGTCTGTATGTGTCTTTCTTCACATTTTCCTCCCATCTAGTGTATCTCTAAACCTCTGCAGCCGTGTAATTACAATGGGACAGGTAGGAGTGTTCATATTTCATCTGCTGCATTCACGATAACATCTAATAATCTGAAAGCGTTGCAAAATTGGTATCTCGTTGCTCATGCATTATGAATGAGTTACTGATTGCTTTTTTGCATAGATTAGCAATCATTTCACAGAAATCTTTTCTATAAAAATCTGCCAGGAGGGTTCTATCTCTTTTTCTGAAGAGTTGAGGTGACACATCCCGTCGCTTTTTTAAGATAAGACAGATCAGGTGATACTACTTCTCCCCTCTGCCCCTCTGCTCCTTCTCTTGCTCTCTGATTTATTTCTCTATGCATATCATCACAGGGGGGATAAGTGTAATTTTCAGCCCACTTTGCAACTGATTGCTCACTTAGTGAATATATTCAGCATCTGCAGTGTTATTGTGTTTGGAGCCAAGTGGCTAAGTACCACTGAGAATCTTTGGCGTCAAAGTAAACATTTGCAGACTCCAGAAGTGCACTGACAGAGGCAAATCTTCCTCTTCAAAGCACTGAGGTTGTTCGGCCTACATGGGGATTTGAGTGACCTCTGTTTGTCCTGGCTGGTAGCCTCAGATTGGTGTACCAAATGAGGGGTCTGTATGGTCTAGTGGTTAAGAAAATAGGCTGGTGACCAGGTCACAATGTAAAGTCCCAGGTGAGGTTTACATACCACTTTAGCTTCCTGTCAGGCAAATAATCTGTTTCAAAGTCACAATGGCAGTATCATCCTGTGAAATGTCAAGTCAAATTGCTCTCACTGGGCACTTATTAAAAAAATCTGAAGAGCTCCCCCTGGTTGTTTTAATCTTATTGAGAGCAGTGTGTAAACTTAACGTGAAACAGAGCTGTTTTCATACTTAAGCTGGAAGGTCACTCAGAGCGCAGACCTCCATGAAGGCAGACCATCCTTCAGACTGTTCCTTCTTTTTGTTCATTGTTGTCACTGGTTAGTGTAACCTTCTGCTGCTCTTGGGTTAATTTGTCAGTGGATATTTTTTTTTTTTTTAGTTTAACAGAATATAACTGTTGTACGTTTTCCTGGGGCTCTCAGTGTTAAAGAAAATGAAAAAGGATCCCAGGCTCTCCCGTTTTTACGGGTCTACTTAAAAATTTATGGGGTTCCCATCCCATACCTTTCCACCAAGTTTCATAAAGATTGGTGCAGTAGTTTTTGTGTTTTCCTGCTGACAGATGGACAGACAGACTGATATACAGAAGTGGTCACATAACCTCATCAGCAGCAGTAAAATTTAATGTGTTTGTTGTTTGATGCTTATGGACCTGTATACTCCTATACATTATGTTGAATGTTACAGCTGCCTAGTTGTTGATTGAATAATAAAGAATAACATGTCGACAGTATGGGTGCGCATGAGGTGAGTGTAGATGGCCGTCTTGTGTCTCCCATCGTAACCCCTGGCCTTTGCCCCCTCCCCAGATGGGCAGACTCTCAGCCAAGGCCCTGTGGAGGTTGGTGCCCTCTGTCTGACAGCCTGTCAGTGTGCTATGGTGGTGATTTTTTTCTGCAGGAGATGGTGTCTGATTGGGAGCAGTGTGTGAATAGCCCTGTCACACTCGATAAGCCAGCAAGACGACCTGTGACGGGGACATATGGCATGTTTGACAGGGAGAGAGGGTGCGAATCGCACTGAATGATAAAATGGTGTTTTTCCCCCTTCGGCAATGTCATGCTTTCAGGCAAGCGCGTGGACCATCGCTCACTCAAGCGGCTGACTCCGGCCTCCTTGTGACATCTCCTTCAAGGTCCTGGGTTTCTCTGCCTCGCGCCTGGCCAATTCTGACACTGCAAGCCTAGTCTCCATACAGCTGCTCCGTTAGCTTGTCGATGTAGGGAACATAATTGGATATCAGTTTAGTTTAGCAATGCAGACCGGGAAATTCATCTTTAGAGCCTGTTTGTCAAAGCCCCTCTTAAAGCTCTCTGGCACTGCAGCCCTTCATCCTGTCTCTTCTCAGCCTGTCACACGCCTCACACTGTTGATTAATACACACACAGTCTCATCAGACGACTCTAATTGATGGGTTCAGCCTCCTCAGGACCCTGATTTATTTAAAGGGCCATGAAAGCACAAGAAAGGAGAAGATGGGAGACAAACAGGCCTAGATTTAAGTGTGTCGGGGAAATTATTGAGTTGAACTGCATACGTCTCATCCTGACTGTCAGCTGGGTCTTGACTTCTGGTGTTGCAGCCTCAACTCCTATCCTGTCAAGTGTCACATTGTCTGTGTTTGTGGCCGTGACAGACAGCCCAGGTGTCACACTCAGGCTTCAGTGCACCATCAGGCACCTCTGCTTTGGTCCCCAGTGGCTCACAGTCAGAGAGACAGCACAGTCCAATAACCCTTCTGAAACCCAGCATGTCTTGATCCCCGGGGACTCCCCTGTAGAGTACTCTCTGTCCATTGGGCCAGAACTTAGAAACTCTGCCAACAGTCACATGATCCTACAGTCACCCTGAATACTAATTATACATTCACACCCTGCACAGTACTGCTTTTGCTTCCATTTCAACTATTACTACTGCTATTTTCATAAGTACAGAAGTTAGGCATGTCACCAAATTTAGTGTTTTTTTGGGGGGGGCTTTAGCAAGAAAAATTAAAAGAGGGCGCTTGCGAACTCTAGGTATGGGACGTTAAGTGTTTAATGAGTTGTATAATCAAAGTGTGTTCACTGCAATTTAGTAATAATTGGAACAGTATCAAATGACCAGCATCCTTTTTGTAGCTAAAGCAGTTTATCATATTATCATCCTTGACATTCATGTTCTCAAAAGTCAAAAACACTTCACCGATGTCAAAGTTATAACTAGTAAAATTAGTTATTATGTAATGTGCAAAAGTCAAAGGGCAGCATTAGGTTTGTTGGTTTAGCAAAGTGCCAACAAACTAATGACCACACATATGCATTTCTCAGTCTCTGTATTGAGATCCAATTTGGATCTATGTGAATGTACAGCAGTAAAAACAAAGGTTTCAGGGAAAAGCAGCTTCTATAAACCAAAGCGGGAGTATTTAGTGTGACCTCCCTTTGCACTAAACATGTCTTTTACCTTTTTTGTTGAGATTTATGGCATGAAGTTTCTGATGTTTTATACCAGGTTTCATTCAACACGTCAGATGTTTCTGTTTGTGTTGTTTCTTGTCGAGAGGACAGAGGTCACACTAAATAGTGACTTTAACCTTTAGAACCATTTAGTTCAGCTTTTGTGTGTCTTTTAAGGCAGTGCACATGTTTCCTGTATTTCTTGTTGTATCTGAAGAAAAGATAATGTAAAATAAATATGTACACTTATTTCAACCCTGTGAAAAACAAAGCTAAAGGTGGCCTAAGACATTTGCAGAGTTCTTTATGTAAGTTAATGTTATAAGTTATGTAGTATGTTTACTTATTTTTTTCCCTCTGTTTTAGAGAAAAATATTCCCACTATGTATTAATAAAGATAAAACCAGTAATAGACCGTACTTATTTTAGTAATTAACATATTGTGTCTGTGATAACATAATTATTCTGTGAGATTAACTAAAATGCAGGACTTTAGCTTTCTGACTGTTTTTTAATATAAATTTTATGTAGATGTGGTAAAATTCAGTCACAGGTCTGCCTTTGATTCTTGAGCATCCATATATTTTATTGACATTAACTAATTTTTCAGGACTTGTGCTAACATCTCTTTTCTCTGGACATAGTTTCAAGCTCAGCACAGTTAGGCTGGGACCTTCACTCAGTGACCCCTCATCAGACTTTTTTGTTCAGGATTCCATCAATATGGCTTTTGAGTGGCAGGTTCTCCTCTCGTTCAGCAGCTCTGTCGAATGCTGAAGTGAATTCGGCTTTGCAGCAAGTGGTGGCCTCAGATTTGTGATCATCCTGCTGCAGTGCCATCAGGAGACAAGAAGAGGGCTTTATCATCTGCTGTGCATTAGTGATGTGCCCTCTCTGCGTGATAACTGTTTGTTAATCAGCTGTTAGGGTCCTCTAGACTGTCACAGAAACTTCGGTCAAGCAGCAATTTTAATAATTTGGAGAAACAGAAGTGGCCATTTTGAATGATTACATTTACTCACAGGAAGATGGTATTGTGGCAGAAGAAATTGAACTTTTTGATTAGCTAAAAAAGTGTCTGACTGTTAAGAGGAGAACTTTTTTCCTTTGTGATGGAAGACATAATCCAGGAAAAAACTTGAATAGTAATCAATGTAATAAAGGCTGTTTTATCTGCGTATAAAGAGCTGGTACAGTGTAAAATATTTATAGATCTTTTTAAAGAAACCAAATGGTGTAGATTTAAAAGGTAAACTAAAGGTAAAAATATCTGAGACTTTTCACATCAATGAAAGATTTTACATGTGATATTGTCATACTTGCATATACATAATACAGTGTTGGCCCTAAAAGTGGAATAAAACTATTTTTACCTCTTTACATGAAATGATCATGATATTGTTATGTATTCTTGATAAAGTATAATTGGGTTCAAACTGGGTCAAAGTTGATTTCTGATGAATATAAATATGGGATAAAAAGAAGAATGTATCTGAAAACAAAATTATTCCAACTTTATCAGCAACATTGTACATTCCAAATATTCCATCAAGTTTCATTTTATTGAATGTCATAATAAACATTTTACACTAGAATCTCAACATATTTCCAACTACACACATGAACATAATTTTATTAAGGTTCTTATACTGAATTGAAATCTATATTGGAGAGATCATCACTCATGTATGAGTCAAGCAGATAGAAATGCGCTCACATTTAATGGATTCATTTTAAAGGTTGCTGTCCTAACCCATCATACTTTACATACATATAGGAGTCTTTTGTATTGCCTCGACTGAAATTCAAGTACTTCTGATCTATTCCATTAGATGTGCTCTGAGGAGAGAAAAAAAAAAATCCTAACCGCTGAGCGTGAACAGTAAAGTATTTAGTCCTCATCTGTAGTCATGAGGGCATCAGCACTGATGAGCGTGGTCAGGGTCGCAGCACTTAACTCTCCAAAGGAGGACCAGTGCTTGTAATCACATAATATGTATGATCTCTCATTCAAGTGGAGCTGACATTTGGCAAATGCAAATGGATTTGTGTGTACTCTGGAGCTGTGATAGTTTTGCTCTCTGTTTGCTTGGTATGATGTATATACCCATTATGTAAAATGCATAGAAGCAGGCTGTTATGCTCAGATTGGAAGAATGATGGACAAAATATTGATATTATTTTTAGCACAGTCTGTGGACTGTCATTCAGCAGTTGAAGTTCAATTTGCCTGTGTTCTGCAGTTCAGAAATTGACCCCAAGGGGATCATGCAGGGGCTGCAGCCCCCTTCTGGACTGTCTTTTCCCCCCTCTGTAATTAAGAACAACATTTTGTGTTAGATTATAGGGAGACCCATCGTGCCATTGAAGTGGTCTGCCTGATTAATAAACGGCAGCTAATTTCAGTGGAGGAAGGCAGCGCTCCAAAATGGCTCCTAATTACACATTAGGAGTGTGAAAGGCTCCTGCCGCTCCGGCCTCAATCCTCCACCCAACCCACAACCCCTCCCCAGCTGAGGTGCATGTGCTGGCCCATCAGCACATTAACGCCGCTCCCAGGAGTGGCTAATTCCAGCCAACCCGTCGGCACAATCAGTGGCAGATGTCAGGAATCGAAGATGATGAATTATGAATATCCCGGAGATGTGGATAGGGTACCAGCGTTGGGGGGAAAAAGATTCCTTTTCTCCGTGCCATTTTGGGCAGCCAAATAAGCAGACAGATTCGGGAGGAGTGTGCGGTGGTTGGTTTGATTGATTTCTATTCGTCATTATAAATGGGGTTCGACTGAAATTGGATGTTTTAGTGAAGTCGTCAAGGACTTTATGAGTTGGAGGGGCTGTCTGGCAGTGTAGGGACTGTGCCTGACTGTGATAGCAGTAATGACTTCCTCTTCTCCCTCCCCTGGGTGGTCAACTCAAGGGCTCAGGCAGCTGGGAATGATGCCCCGGAGAGGGCAACATGAACCTCTCACTGCACAGCATTTGCATGGTTACAGCTGAAATGGAAGAGGTGTGCTGAGGGTCGGGCTGAGGGTGGAAGGTGGTGATGGTAACAGCTGCAGAGAGGAGGACAGGAAATGGAGAGCAGTTGTTTTTGTTACTGTTGAGCCACATCTACAGAGGCATGATGGGAATGTTTTGATGAGAAAGACCTGATACCTTGGCACCAGAGTCTGATAAAACCTTGCTTAATTTAATTACATTTTCATAACTTATTTAAAGGTTGAATTGAAGTGAGCTTGTTGTTACAGACTCTCAGATCAAACGTATTGCTCTTAAGCTCAAAGCAGGTGTTGGTGCTTAAACTATGCTTGACCTTTAAACATACTCTTTTCACATGAATAGAGGAGAAGTTAAATAGAAGATACTATGTGGTGTATCCAGAGCTATTGAAACATTGTGATGGAATCACATCTCTTGTCAAAACTGATATTAAAGTGATGCTGCTGCCTGTTAGTGACTAATGGTGTGGTTGCTGATTTGTGAATATTCACCTGGACATCTGTGGGGGGTCACCACTGCAGTGTAGGGGTGCAGATAGCTCATTGAGGTATGAGCCTGGGGCAGGCTGCCAGGCCAGACTTCACCTTGCCACCTCCAATGAGCCCACAGTACATTTCCTCAGCCTTCCTGCCATTCATCACCACAGCATGACAGGCAAATTCATCTGAGCAGGAAAGAGGGGCTAATCCTCCATATCTGAGACAGTGATAGACTTGCTGCTCCACAGGACTGCTGCAGGACCAATGAAATTAGGCTAAAACTGCTGTGGGGGTTCAGAGGAAATTGGCCTTGCCAGTCATACACAGCAACCCAGCGCTGTACCACAAGGCTCAAATTTAGTGTCAATCTTCACTGCATCTGTTCATTTACATTGCCTTATTTTCATAATGCCAGTATATGTAACTCTGACTTTGATTGCTCTCTGAATGCAAGGTCGTCTCTTTGTGATGTGCAGTAGAGACTTATGCAGAAAATACTTTGAATCCATAATTCAATGGTAAACAGCAGCCCTATGTCCATAGTAGAGGATCAAGTATGTATTATTTTAGATCTCTCCACCTCTCTATGTGGCTGTATTGATGTAATTTCAACCCATTTTCCTGATGAGTGCCTCAGTTCTGACGCCCACACAGCTTCTCATAATCGCAGCGGTCAGCATATAAGTGGGCTCTCCACCAGCAACTCAGCAATATTGAAAAGTGAAAATCTATTCATCAACATGTTTTTCCGTTAACTACATCTGAATGCAGAGTGGAATCCCCAATTGGGTTGAGTCATTACTTTCAGTAAAATAACTCCATTAAATAACTGCGAATACAAAGCTGTCCCCCACATGCTGCCTCTACTTTTCCCTGAGCTGCAGTCCCTCCTGCTGTCTTCCACTGCTCTGGGTTCAGAAACACTAATACTGTCTGCCAGTTCAGTTCTACGTAGATTTGTGGGGAGACCAGGGGTGATCATTTCTTCCCTTTTTTTTTCTCCCCTCAGGTGACACTCTGAAATATATTTTGTGTGCCCTTTCACTTCAGAGGAGCTCAGTGTGGAGGAAGCCCAGAGGAGACTAATGAGAGAGCGCAGGGGTATGGCTCCGTCTGCCTCCATGCATCATTTTTCTTGATTTCAGCCGCTCCAGTGTCGGCATGGGCTCCTGCTGGTCAGGTGATGGCGGTGCCAGCTGGTGCATCCAGCTCGGACGGACAGCGATTCATTTCCCCCAGCTGGTGATTTATGGCACGGCAAAGCAGAGAGAAGCTGGTGTGCATGGCACTGGGCCGCCTGAGTTAGTGCACTGTCCGGCCCCGTCATGCTTTACCACACAGCGGGCTGGACTGCCTAATTTACGCTGGCAGACAGTCACATATATCACACCCCGTCTGGCCAATGAAGATTGGTGGTGTTTGAAAGGGTCTGTATACACAGTCGATTTTACCCACGTGTTACTCCCTGCCCAACATTGCGCCAAAGAATATTGTTTTTCTTTTCCTCTCCTTCTTTGTCTATTTGATCTTTCATGCTTCATTTCGGCACCTCTTTTTGTTCTCGCTCATCACTATCTTTTTCTCTCGCCCTCCTCTCTCTCAATGTGTGGATGTAATCTGAAGTGACTGTGTTAGAGGGAGGCCTTCTCTCACTGGACCGGCTCCTGAGGACTGTGCCCTTCTGTTCAGGGAAACTGGGGGAGGTCACAGTAGGTAGCTCCCTCGAGCCATGGCGTATTAATGCCTGGGCTGACCTCGGTGATAAGAAGGAAGCTTCAGGCACATGTTTGATTCATGAGTCCATCCTCAGTGGGCCCTGGGGGGCTTTTTCCACTGCTGTCCTTTTACTGGCAGGGTGGAGGGTTGCTGCAGGGGAGATCAGTGCTGTCTGTCACAGAAAGGTTGGGGTGTGATAAAGGCACAGGACTGGGAGTGGGCCAGAGCACACAGATTGGCCCCTGTGTCGGACACAAGCGATGACTTAATGGTGGGTGGTGGAGCGACATCCAGAGTGTTGAGGGATATTAGAACGGATATCAGTGATGGGGCATGACATCATGAGCACCCCACCTGCTTGGAGGAGGGTTTGTTCAGGAGGGGGATGAGAAAGTGAGTTGAAGGGCACTTGGCAGCTCCACTTCTTCCACTTTTACCCCCCTGTATTTTACATTTCCTATATTTTCAAAAAATATTGGACATGTCTGAGGGCTGGCAAAAAAGGAGTTAGATGGCTCAGATGGGTGGAAGACGGGGTTTGTGGGGGTAAGCCGACACAGTTTCAGTTCCAGCACATATCTCCAAATTACATCCTCTGGAGTTTGGTTAGGGATTACTCCTTTCTAATCCTGACAAATGCTGCAGAGTGAGACACATCTCTGACAACAGAGCAACTACAGCCAGAGATGACCATGGTGATCGGTTTAAATATGTGCAGGGTACAGGACGTCCTCTCGCGCTCTCACAACTTGGAAAGCATCATGTGCTGTCTCAAATATTTGGATATCCTCATTAGCAAAATGAGAAACACCAAAAACAGACGTGCGAAGTGTATATTTGTGCAGAATTTCAACTCTATAAATTGTCAGAAAAACATTTAAATTAGACATAATGTGAGTATTCAGGTCATGGTTGCATGCCTTCAGAAGAAATGGTTTTCTAAAAGCCCAGATCTGGGTAATTACAGTGCAGAGAGAGAGGGAAAGAGGGAGGCACATTGTTGAACAACAGGATCTTGCCAGACACTTCAGAGCTCCTAATGCCAGCTGTTTGAATGTGGCTATGTAATACATAATCCTGATTTGTGTTCCTTTCAGTCACCAAAAGATCTGTACATGCCTCAAAGAAACTTGTCAAGGCTTTTCAGTGCATATTGCATTCTCACAATCAAGTCGATGCTTGTCAACGTTACCGCTATCAAAATAGTCACAGTAGGGAGGGGCAATCCACTTTTCACATATCCCATTGCTGTCACCTCCTTCTGCCCGTCACTAATCTTTAAAAGCTATTTGCAGTTTTAATATAGATCTCAAATCCCGTTCCCCTTTCTCTCTTCCTCTTACACACACACACACACACACACACACACACACACACACACACACACACACACACACACACACACACACACACA
>JAPTGZ010020032.1:0-20195 GCA_029814645.1 Fowleria isostigma
GTCCCACCATGGATGGTGCTGGGATTGAACCCAGGACCTTCTTGCTGTGAGGCATGAGCGCTAACCACTACACCACCGTGCCGCCCCCTTTTATCTTCATATATGTATAAATACATATATATGTATATATAAATATATATATATATGTATAAAGCAAACTGCACTGTCTCGTAGGGCTTTATCTTGTATATTTTATATACACTGTTTGAACTGAAAAAGGAGAAGCTCTCTAATTTCATTGTACATTCCCTATAATGACAATAAATGAAGTAAAATTTTTTATTATTAAATCTAAATTTTTTTTATTATTGCAATATTATACTGCTTTATAAGAGTGAAGTGAAGTTTACAATACTGAAATAACAGCTGCATGTATCATCCCTGAATAAAACACTTGCTGAATTTTACATTTGTGAAGTCATTTTTATACATGTTACATGTGATACATGTTATTACTTCATTACTTGGACACAGTGATAGTGATGCAGAAGTATCTGTAAGTATGAGAGATGCGCCTGTGTGTGAGAGGAGAAGCAAAACAACATAATTTAATGGAACTTTTGGGAGGTCTTGCAATCTGACAAAGAGCCTGTCATCTGATGAGCTCTGCTCCGAGAGACCCACCTGACAGAAATGGGCTCAGACAGTCATTTAGACAACTCAGAATGGGGTTGAGAACCTCTGCATCAATGGGATTCAAGTCTCCTTTAACTCCAACACAACAAATGGAAGGGAAAGTGCTTTTGAAATAGTAGACTTATCAAAATGAAATAGATTCTGGACGTGATATGTGGAAATGAGAAGCTGAGAGGTTTTTTCCATTCTCTCTGATGTGACTTGTAAACGCCATGCCCTCTGTTTAAAGTCAGAAGATGGGAGGAAAAGAGAAGCATCTAAGGAATGAGACAACTTAGGAGGGTTTTTTTTCTTTCTTCCAGACAACATGGTGGGGTCGAGACAATGAATTTATATCAGAGTTTATCCCTGCATAAAGAATTATGAGGTGGGCAACTATCAAATGTCGTGCCACCTACAGCTTGACGAATGCCTAACAGGCGTCAATTCAGTGTCGTGACACAAGACTGCTAAAATTTGCTAAAAACGCAACAATCCTGTAACTCCCTCTTTTGGTTTATAGATATCATTAAGTTTAGGTTTTGTTTGGATGTAGATATATGAGAAGATCAGGTTGTTCTTAGAAACAAGCTTTTGTTTAAATTACAGGTAGTGAGAGATAGAATCACAATATATTTGCTATTTATTTGCAGATTTTACTTAGTGAAGTGTTTCAATGATAAAATAACAGTGTAACCAAGCTTTTTTAATGCTATTATAATGACCATATTCAATTAAATAACTCCTAGAAAACATTGTTTTATGTGTTAATCAGTTTGGTGTTATTTCTATCTTATTAAGAGCCACATAAAACTAAGTACATTTGTAAGGTTAGTGAGAGACAGACGGACCTGGACTTTATAGATACAGTCAGTTATTTGCAAGTAGATCCACAGTTAAGACAGGCTTTTGTGACTTAAAAGGGAAGAAAATGTAATGCTATTCCCTTGGAGTTACATTACCACACTACTATACACCAATTAGCAGCTCTCAATATAAACTGACTGAGCAAATTTTTAAGATTTACCACTACTCTCAAGACCAACTGTAGAAACCTCTTTCCTGCTGGAATCACTGAAGCAGCTGTGGTCAGAGAATGAGATAAGGAAAGAATCAATATGAAAATACTGATGCACTTCCTTCTGGAAATACTACTGATGCAGGAGCATGGCATACTGATGTCGATAAGCAGGTGATATATGCACTTACAGGTAACAAGGGAAGTGACCTCCTGTGTGTTGGGAGGAAACATTACTCTTTACTTCTAAAAAGTACTTTAAACCAGCATTCTACAGTTGTGTAAAAATTATTGGACTATCTAAAGTTATCAAAAACAATGGTTATGCTATCAAGTACTAACTCCTGTATGTATCACGTGACTAAAACAGACACAAAAGAAAACATGGAATGCCTAGAAGCACTGTTTTTGTCAGTACAATGTCATAGATATTGATGTAAGAACTGATGTGATTTTGGTTATTATCAAGAAAACCACACCAAATGGTTAGATATCAGCTCATAAATCAAACTTTTATGAGCTATTTTTGTTGTTATCATTATATTTGTCTAAACAAATGGACTTTTAGTTGTACCAGGCATTAAAATGAACAAGAAATTGAAGAAAACATAGGTCGGTCAAATAATTTTTCCCACAACTCTTAGCAGACTCCTGTCCTTGAATATTTACACTAAGCCCACGGATAGTTAATTCTGCTCAGTAACTACCTCTGTTGCAAACTTAAAAGGCAGAGCAATGCTCCTTTGTATGAAACTCAAACACAGAATAAAGGTGTGTATAAAGGTCTAACATCACAGGAAGAAGAGTCTGTACTGTAACGATCTCATCCACTACATAATGCGACGGTCTCTTCAGTCAAGGATCCTTCTTTATAGTCACTTCATCCACCAAGCAAGAGTCTTTTCTACTGATCAACACACTCATGAATGGAACAGTTGACAAAGAACACAAAAGGCCCCAGATCCTAGGTCAGTGGAGCAATAATACATTCACTATGCTTGACAGTAGTATTTAATACAAAACCAATCCATCCATTTACAGTGTAATAGAGGTTAAGTAGTGTTTATTTGCCGTAGCATGAAAAACACTGTACCCTAAATGTGGATTTTTTTTTTTAATCCAACAAATTCACTTTTCATGTCTATGATTATCAATAAATGATTGCATGTATGGGTTACTAAAATAAATACAGGAGTACTATTCCTTCTGTTCATAATTTTAAAGCTTATTAATTATATTACTCACTCATTTACTTTCAGTATTATAATTTCCTCAGTATATCTTTTATAATTTTTTTCCCTAGACTTTGCATTGTTTCATTTTTAAGCACATTTAATTGCCTTTGTGTATGAAATGAGCTATTTAATTTAGAATGGAGATCAATCTATCTGCTATGGTTAGTGTCATCACCTGATAATTGGATTTAGAGGCATTTTGTACTGGAGAAGGAATTGGCTCTATATTTTTCCTCTTGAAGAATTTATTCATGGTTATTCACAACATGTTTTAAAGTCTCACACAGAAGATTATGAATAGTTAAAGAGTGCAGAGGAGGATGACAAGGATCCACAGATACATCCTTGAAATATCTCCAAAGGAAGGATTTAGTCCTGAGGGAGGATCCTGTACAGTCCTCTGGTAAAGTCTAATTGACGTAGTTTTGTGTAAATGACTGAAGGACCTTCCCTGAGTTTGAGTCTCTGTTAGGCTGTTGTCAACCTTATGGTGAATAAGCATCAACTGAATCATAAATTCATTCATTCATCTACTGAACCTGCTTTATTCACACAAGAGTCATTTTCAGGCCGACAGTGAAACTGTGCCGGTGCACAGTACCACACCTAATCTTAAACCAGCTGATGTGTTCACGCCAAAAATCTGAGCATTTGGGAACAAAACATTTGCTTCCAGATGGGCACCATGTAAAACTTGGTTTTTCTAAGCAAACTGTGATGACATGAGTGGACATGACCAGGTCCATCCAGGTCATGAGTGGAAAAATAAACAAACCAAGAAAATGTGAGTGTAGAAAATGGCCAAGAAACCTAGTAGTAATGTTCTGCACTGCATTAGATTAAAAAAACATCTTTTGAGAGTTCTTTTTCATCTTTGTTGCCACTCGAATATTCACTTGCAAACATGCATTTTTTCTCCTACATCCTATCCCATCATGCATCAGTCCTACCACATCTATGGTAGGTGTTGAAGGATAAAACAGTCGCAGCAATACAACATCTCCCTTTTTTTTTTTCTTTTTTCCTTTGTGGTGGTGAACCAACGCCCTCTGTCGATGATGCGTCATGGGTTCGCACAATGGTATGAAAGTGGGCCGCTCATGGGCAAGCACCTAAGTTATCAGCGTAACTGGTGGGGAACCGGCTCCAACACAGAGCTAGCCAGTAAAAACAACTTAGGGGTGCTGGGTGGTGGTGGAACGTATCCCAGCTAACTATGGGCAAAGGCGGGGTACACCCAATCACTCACATTCACACCTATGGGTACTCCCGCTTCCCCCCCTCCATCCAAAGACATGCACTGATTGGTCAATTTTTAGGTCAATTCAAATTCAAATTCAAAATCACTTTATTTATCTGTTAGGAACTTCACTTGCGGAAGAAGCGCTAATACGGGCCCAATAAAAAGGTCAACCTAAAAGGTCCACTTTCACAAACTCCAAAGTACCTGCAAAGCTGAGTACCATAGCCTGACCTGTGATTAAACATATTGCCCAGGCAGTAACTCACTTTTAATGGCTTTATGGCAAAAACGCATGTAATCAATACATCTGTAGTATGTGCTGCTCAATGTCGTCTGTAAACAGAAGCTCACTTTACAATCAACAAACAAATAAATAAATAAATAAATAAATAAATAAATCACCCACCATTCCATTGGATGACCATCATTAAATGTCCTGACAATTATTTTCATCCATGATTCTTCTGTTATTTTTTCACTTCCTTTTCATGATACCTGCCATTTCCCTTTATTTTACCTGTACCTATGAATATTCTTTTTTTTTTTTTCTTACCCATCCACACATGTTTTTGCGGTTTACCTATCGGGTTCCCAACCTGGTGCAAGACTCTGGTCAGTACCATTCACTGTGGAATTAGAAAATGGAAACTTTTATGATTTTGCCAGGTTAAATAAGTATTGTTTAATTCATGGCAAAAAATGCAGTTTTACTTTTTACTTTTGTATTTTATTACAATCAGAAGTTCTACTTTTTAAGTTTTACTTAAGGAGCTGAATCAATACTTGTACTTTACAAGGTTTTTTTTTTTTTTCACACAAGTAGCTGTACTTGTACTTAAGTATAGAATGTGAGTACTTTTGCCACCTCTGAGTTTTAGTAGTACGTTTTAAATAAGTTTTTTAATTTAAGCGTATTTCACAAACTTAAGAATATAAAACCGTTTAAACAAATTAGTTGGATATGTCATCCAGCCCCTCTTAGACTTTATACAAAGAACAGATAAATGTTTCAAAGTAAAAAAAAATAAAGAGAATTTTAAGAAAAAAGAAAAAAAAGTTGCTACCTTAAAGTACTCAGTGGAGTCTCCAGTGCAGAAAACAGTCTGCTTTTGGAAGTGAGGATGAACACATAATGAATACACATGCTGATTTTTCCAATAGGGGGATAATGAGCAACAATAAAAAGACTCCAGGGCCACCTGGAGAAAACAGAAGATATATTTTTTAACTTTGCAGCTCTCACCTGATATATTATCCTCTTAGTTTGGGCATCTATATCACCTCAGAGCACAATAAAGACTTAATGAAACTCTGTCCCCATCTATTGTTCTAACTTCTCACTCTCAATTATGTCATTGCTCACAAACGGTGGAAGATAAATACAACATCCAAGACAAAACCGCCCAGAATGTGTGTCGCTCTGAGAACCTTGCCATGCTGGGGCCCCTGTGGCGACGCATCGACCGGAATTCGTCTACTCGTTATTTCCTCAAATATTTCCTTTAGTTCCCATTGTTTTTCCACTGCTCTGTGGTCATTATTCTGGCTGAGAGACATGCTATAAAATCATATGACAGTGGCAACTGCTGGGAAAGCACAGTTACTGGATGAATTATGTATACCACTGTTTGCTTAATGCATGCATTCAGGCACACCTATTACTGCACTAAATAAAAATTAATGTCCACAATATTGCAATCTAAAATGTACACTACAAGTTGTGTTTATGTTTACTCATGTTTTTCAACTGCAGATAAGAAGATTTACAGTAATTTATGCTGAGGCATGCGTTCATTACTGACACTTGTGAATGAAAATAAATAAATCAATCAAGATACGAATATAATTCTCATTATTTAAAAAAAAAAAATGTATTTAACTGTTTTTTTCTGATATTATCCACTTTATTGTAAAACAGCTTTTCAAAATGAAAAAGAAAAAATGTACAGGCAGGTAAATTGCTTTCCTCTTTGTATTTCATAGCACATAAAAGCAAACTTGAGAAGTGCTTCAGGAATATCTCAGGCATGTGTGAGTGTGCCTAGTTTTTTTGTGCGTGAACAAGGGAAGTCTGAATCCTCTAATCAAGACACATGGATTTGCAATCAGCGTCTGGCAAGAGATGGTAATTAAGTCTGGGCCACTTCTGGGCTTCACAGTAACACACATACACCGTGGTAACTATATGCATACATGCATATGTAACACACTTTCCCCAAGCATAGTTCCAATAAAGGAATAATATGGAGATGTCAATTATCATTAAATCACAGACCATGAAAATCGGCCTATTCGACGCTGTGCCCTCGAGCACACGTGCACTAACTTATACACACTTCCCTTCTAGAAGAAACTCATAACCATGATTCTCATCCACAAAAGGATCATTGACATCAAATCTGTCACTCTGGGGGCAGCTAGAGTTTCTTTTATATTCTCTGCACAATCAGCCTTGTATTCACAGCCATCGGCCTTTGTGGGTGCCTTCTTCGTACATTTGCACTTGCAATTGTATCCCATTTGGCTCTTCCATAGTTCACAAGGTGAATTCCATGACCCTTTTAAAATGAATGAGGGATCTTGTCTGTAATAAAGAAAAATAGCAGGGGCATAAAATACATTTGTAAGTAGGTCTGGGAAATGAAACAATCTCAAAACAGGGCTGTATTAAATGTATGAAAAGAGTGATGATAGGCATTTGACATTTTTACAAGATACAAAATACAAAAAATATATGGCATGAATGCAACATATAATGTGGCATGCACATTTTCTGTTACAGGCTAGTCAGCGCACCTTGACATAAATAATTGTGCTAAAGTGGTCATGTGGTAAAACCCATGAGAAGCTGTGCTGCATTTCAGTGTCATTTATCAAAACATAGTTAATGCTACTGTATGAGTTGACCTGGACACAAGGGCAGGAACAGGGACTTAATGGTGTTCAGGCCACTTTATTAATACCTATGCTTTGAAAGGACAAATGTGTGGGTATTGACGAATTGATGGAATTATAGCTTTATGCACATGACCTGGAAATGTGTTTAAAATCACTTTTTTTCCTTATTTTTCTTTAGTTAAATACATGAATCTGCATCTTTTATTATCCAGTTAGTTTGAAAATGCTTCCTTGTGTTAATATTCCAAAGTTTAGTTCCACAATATTAGATTAGATACTGTATTAAATACTGTTCTTGACCAATATGGGGGGGGGAAATGTGATGACAATTTCTACCTTCACTGATAAATGTGAGAGAATCAACAAAGAGGAAAAACATAGTCAGACACAAAATGATAAAGTAATAGACCCTCATCACAAAGAGCTCAGTGAATAATCAAGATATCATCAAAATGAACAATAGCACCAGTGTTACAAGTAAAAGTGTTATTAAAAATAAAATACTCATTCTCTGCAAAAAGAAAAATACCTACGGTGATATTTACTAAAGCTGAGTGTTCCTATGTAAATTTAACCAAACTGTGAATCAATGCAGCACGCAGTTAAAAGTCAAAATGAGCCCTGCAGCGACTGACTAATGTAACACTTGTTAAAACTGCACCAGCAGATTAAAGGTGAGGTTAAGTAATCTAAGCTCAAACAATTCTGTTGAAACAAATACAATTTATCAGACCAGATCAGATTGAAATAAAGATATTGTCTCATCTTTTTAAAATCAAGGTCTCAACTGTAAGAGTTTATTAGTCAAGGATGATGAGGATGTGACAAATGAAAGCTGTAATTCATTGTCAATCATTTCAACACAGCAACATCTTTACAAGTTAAGCTGTAATTGCCAAAAATACTTACAAAACTAATATAAATCTAATTACCATTATTCAGAAAAGGGCAATACAAAAAAATGTATAAAATGTCCTATAGGGAACACACACAACAGTTTTGTTTTTTGTTTTTTTAAGTTAAAAGCTCTAAAGTTTAGAGACTTGGTCCATTTTAAAACAGCACAATTTATGTTTAAAATAAAAACTCATCAATTTCCTGTTCAAATTCAGAGTTTGTTTATAATACGGGAAAGTATTCATAATTTCAGAGGAAGTAATGTGTTTAAAAAAATCTTATGCTAGAACAAATATGAAACAATCTTGTCTTTCTGTCATTGGAGTAAATGTTTGGAACAAGATAAATTCTGAGTTAAAAACTGTACAATATTATTTATGTTTCATACTGTTTAAAAGAAATATCATGAGAATATATGATGAATGTGTTTGTTAATTTTTTTCCACTTCACAAACTATTGAATTGTTTAGTTTTTTGTTGTAATTGTTACTAAGCAAAAGGCAATGGAAGCTATTATATTTCATTGTTTGATGTTATGTATCAGGAGATAAGGCAGAATAAGTTTCAGCTTCAGCCTATTCTTTTTCAGATGCTTTCATTTTTTGTTATTGTTATTTAAATAAAATCAACAAAAAATTAAAGCGTTTGAAAAGGAATAAAGTTTGGCTTCAGCCTATTCCTTTTCAGACTCTTTCATTTTTTGCTTTTTTATTCAAGTATTTTATCTTGTGAATGTATAATGTTTGTTTGTAAAAATTGCAAATGCCTGAATAAACACACATTAATACAGCAATCAGTGGCAAGTCAGTTAGTTGCATGGACAAATAAAGCATATTGACTGACAAGGTGTAGAATAAAATTACAGAATATTACATCAACGCTTTGTACTTATTAAAGCAAACAGCACTTTTTGTTAAAGCAAACCTGTAAAAAAAAAAAAAATCTCTCCCCACAGTCAGGTAGGTATCGTAGAAAATAAAAATAGAGACTGAAAAAAAAAAAGAAAATATTTTCTACAAAAATCAACCTAAATTATTTTGCATATTTGTTCCAAAACCTTTATCATAAATATTTGTTAAATGTGTAAATCATCACATATAATCCAGGTGTACCCTTTACCAGATAATCATTTATCAAGAGACCCTGGATTTTACATATTACAATTATTTTACACATTTTTATTCTGACAGTATTTATGTATCATTTCCAATACGATTTCTGACCAGTGATCACAGACCAAATTTTCCTTTGATCTACAAATTTTAAGTAACTTTCATCACTCATAATTCCTTGAGAAGATTGTTCTTTGAAAGAAAGCAATAACCAAATGTATAAAAATCACGGAGGAAAACAAAGCAGCTCGAGTTTATCAGACAGAGACACATATAAATAAATATAATGAATATAATGGAGAAATACACTGGGATAAAGAGTCTTTAAATACTGCACTTGTCAGGCTGATGTTGTCTGTGTCTGTGTTAATGGCCACTAGAGTATGATTGAACAATGTAATTATCTTTCATTTGCATTCGTTAAAATTGTTAAAGACCCCCCACCCCCCCTCCCAGGTGTGTAGGCTGCAGGTGTGTGTCTGCCTGAGCCTAAAACACACACAGCCTCAGCAACACAATGACTTCGACAGCTGCAGACTACCTGCACTTTTTATAAATGTTGACAGTGTTTCTATTTCTGCCCCCAGTCATTTATAACTTCTATGAAAACACAATCTGTAAATGATAAATGTGTAATATATGAATCTCAAATCAGATCCAATCAGTCGTTTAATTTGACCTGGTTTGCAGGACAAAAATTTCATATGAAAGGTGTGAATGTTCTCAATTTACTCCACATACACCATAGTAATTTCATCACAAAACTACACATTGAGAAAAATCATATTTGCTTTTCTTTACTTTAAGCACCACAGAAAATTTGGAGTGGTGGGCATGTATCACATACAAACCAAAGGAGAGTCATGCGTCGGCATACAGTGTCAACAACAGGGTCTGACTGTTGAAAATGGCAAATTAGAGGATGGCAACTGCACCTGCTCTATGCACATGAGTCCGTTATCTAATTAAAGGAAACAAACATGTGCAGGATTTAGCTATGAAAGATACATCACATCGTCTGGAACCAATGTTGGCATACGACTTGTGAAAATAAAAAAATAAATAAATAAAAAAAGGCACAAAACAATCGGTGGTTATTTTCCACAAGGAGGAGCGTCACTGGTGGGTTTCCCGTTAGAGTCACTTACAAATGACTGTACGGTGGAGGGGTGATGAGGAAATGAAGAGGGAGCGGGAGGGCTTTCAGGATAAAAAGTGTCATTTTGCATTTCCAGGGGTCTACAATACAGCCTAAAAAAAACCCCAACAAAACCCTACATGCACACACAGGTGCTCTCTCTTTCTGAGTGGGAAACAAATCACCATGGCAATTGGTGCTCAAGTGGATGACAGGGTTCGTCTGAGATGAAGAGGAACAGAACCACACAAACACACTCGAACAGCATTCCTTTTCCATTCCAGACTAATAGTGATGTTCTGTGACAGGATGCTGACCACATGTATTTCTGTTTCAAAAACCCTGTGCTGCTGCCATCAAACTCAAAACAACCTTTTTTATTTCTTAAAATGGTACGTTTTCATTTGATGTGCTTTCTGTGTTTTAGATTCTGTTGCATTGCATTCCACTGGAATTCCAGAAGGGGTGGTGCAGTCATGTGAGGGGTGATAAATGTGATAAATAAACATTAAAAAAAAAAAACTAACTCTTCTGTCTCAGGTTTCAGGGGGTTCATTATGTAGAAAAAAACCCAAGAAACTATTTGTGGATCAGTCAGTGTCTGCACCCACACATGTGAGAAGGATCAGGGTCAGGCTCAGCATCATGTTACTGATCAACTGGGTAATCAGTGAATCTATTATTTGTTAGACTGTCTTTTCATTGTTTGTTGACCTGTCCATTAAACTTCAAAAACAAGTACAAAATCAGATCAAAAGAGCCAGAAAAATAATTGGCAGGCTGCACCAGTCTTCGCTCCGAGATAAATACGGGGAGACAGTGATGAAGCAGAGCCTGAAAAACAGTAATACAAGTAATCCAGTCATACCCTTCACAATTAATATGAGATGATAGTTTCATACAGAAGACAAAGGCTACCAAAGTGTAAGTTGAACAGATATACATTTTATTTAGTTCCACAATCAAGCAAATTAGAGAAAAAAATAAGAGGTAAATGTGAATGTGCTTACGTTTATTTTTGTTAGGCTTACTGTGTCTTTTGAGACAATGTGCAATATTTTAATGCTGGATATTACATACAATGCAAACATATAGCGGTGGGTGGGTGTCTTCATATAAGACCAAATTGAATGTTTTTCCAGTGTGATTAGTGTGAATATTTTTGTCTGTATGGATCCACTGTATGTTATGCTGAATACTAAGGTGTGTGGAGATAAAAGGTAAGGTAATGTGCCCAAGACAAATTTCTCCTGAGGGAGACAGTAAAGCCTAATCTGATCCCGTCTATGCGTGGCTTTTTTAGACATCAAATCTGAATGGGGGTTAGTAAAACATGCTCATTTTGTAATATAGGCAAATGAAACAATTATATTTCTTTATAGGCAACTACCATTTCCTTTGACAAAAGCTCTGAATTTGGGTCTGAACTCTAGCCTTTTTTGGCTGTGAAGATGTAGCAAGACTGACTGGCTGCATATTGGAGTTACAGTATAAAGTTAAACTGATATTACTGTTTTAGGTCAGCCTTTGTAAGCCTCAGTCACAAAGCTTCTTATGAATAATGGGTCTGTACGAATCTCCCAGTTGACATGACATCTGGAGTTCTTGAAGGGAGCAGTAGTTTCTTAACAACCGTTTTACAAAGTTGGTAGGACTGCCGTTCCATTCGTAAGAGCAATTTGAGGTCTCCGTAAGAAAATGACGTGATTTTATATTGTACAAAGACCATATAGTTGTCACAATATTCGTAAGGGAGTCTGAGGGTCTTCCTACATCATATCTACAGTCACTTCATGAATTATTGTTGGTGTAAGATGGCTGGACATCATCCCTATGTGCAACTTACGGCACTCTCAAGTCGATGCTAGGAAGATCTTACACTTTTTTCAGAATATTTAAATCAGTATAAACAGTGGTCATGTACTCTCTTAGTCCCGTGTCCTGATCATCATTATATATGTGAGATTGTGCACTATCCATGGTGCTGAAATGGCAGGGAAAAAAATTTATTTACACTGTTAAACATAATAAAAATCAGGAAGAAATTTGAAGTCAAAGGTATGTGAATAAAACAAAGATACGTAAGAATAATAGAAGGAACTGAATGCTAAAAACACTAACTGCCCATCACCGAGTGCCAGATCCTAACTGTCCGTCATGCACATTTTCTCCATCACCCTGATCCTTGCCACCCTGTGTTGTTTCCTTCATGTTTATTTTTCTGTTAATGAAACACTTTTCCTTCAGTACTGCTCGTTTGAGTCCAATCATTCACTGCGTCTTGACAATTTGTGCCGCACAAATGACGTACAGGTGCCTGTTACGAACACCTTACATCCACCTTAGAAATGCCGTGTAAATCTCTGTCTGTGTCCATTTGTGTGAAAATCTTAAGGGGCCAATAACAAAAACGTAATGTGTTGTTGTTGTGATCTACTTTTAATCTACTTGCAGCCACTGCAGGAACATGTGGTTCTGGAGTGGCCACCTGATCCGTGAACATCATGTGGTCTTCTTACATTGTTCATAAGGCATTTGTACAAAATGGGGTTTCGTAGCACGTTTGTAGAAAATCATGCACAAAATCATCCACCTGTTCCACTTAGGAACGGTCTGGAAACTCACCATTCTTATAAGTCTGCCTTGGAAAGGTCATACGAAATGGTTCATAACTCATTCTCACAGTGTTCGTAGTCACAGCATTTAAGACTGAGCTTTAAGTGAAAAACCAGTACAAACACCAAAAGCAAAGATGTCAGACCATAGTATGACCACCTCATAGTATGATTCTGAATAGGAGTCCTGTAATTCTCTGCCCTTGGAATGTCCCTGACCAACTCCTGTCTCACACATCACACCTCCCCACTCAGCCTCTTGACAACGTTTTAGCCCTTCTCAAGATCATGCAGTGGGTGGCTCAGAATGGAAGTTACATTTTCAGTCCAAGTCACCATACCTGGATTATAACATGTCTTTGTAATATCAGACTCTTTCTAAACACTGTGTACCCTAAAACTCGCACAACATTTCGGAGAATCAGCTGAACAGTATATGGTAAAGTGATAATGTGTAGTCAGTAGTGTAGTTACACTGTAGGTCAAAAACAAATACTACATTTCTGGAGCAAAACATACTTATTCCAAAGCCGGTGAAGACTAATTGTTGTATTCTTATTCCAAGTTCAATGATGTTAAACAATAGAACATTTTGACAGTACTATGCTTCATAAGTAGTGGCGGATTTTTTCAGAGTGTTTTATATAAAATATATATCTACATAACTTAAAAGGTATCCCAGTTATTACAAAAGTGCAAGATCAGTTTTTTGACAGGGGTTAATCTCTCTTTTGCTGATATTTAGAAGCCAGTATGACAAATGGCCTCAGACTCGCTCTATTTTGATGTTTTAGTTTGAAAGGCAAATTATGAACTTCCTGTTCTCATAAGTTTCAGTGTATGAACTGTCAGGCTGAATGAGTCCAACATTTTGGCATTGTTTTTATTCATATGACATTCCTACCATGGGATGGCCCTAGCTCAGGATTTAGAGTAGGTTATCCAATAACCAAAGATTGGCAGTTCGGTTCCTGCTCTGTCCTAGTCATGTGCTGTTGTGTCCTTGGGCAAGACACTTCACTCACCTTGCCTCCACTGCGGCTACTCACACTGGTGTATAAATGTTCAGTGGTGATCGGAGGGGCCTTAGGCGTGGATTGGCTTCCATCATGTGCTTTGAGTATGTCTTAATAGAAAAGCACGTAATAAATCCAATCCATTATTATTATTATTATTATTATTATCATCATCATTATTATTATTATTATTATTATTATTATTATTATTATTATTGTAAGTTTATGTGTGTGTATTTTTTCATTGAAAGGCAAATTGCTACCTTCCTGTTGGAGTTAGCTTATGGGTGTTTTTGTGTACCTAGATGGCACTACAGAGCACATTTTTGCACCTAAAGGGTTACTTTCTATATTTTATCAAATTTTTTTGCCAGACATGACATACGCACCAAATTTGGTAAGTTTTTGAGCATGCTGAGGTCTAGTCTAGTCTAGTTTTAAGTGGCTAGTCTAGTTTTAAGTGGCTGCTGGAGAGTAAAAAATTAACATAATACAATAGGGCCTTGCCTTTTAAAAAAGTCCACAATTGAGAGGGACTCGCTCTTCGGGCTCGGTCCCCAATAAGCTTCTGACCAATTTAACTGTCAAAGATCAAACAGCTGCCAATGACGACTAGAATCTTCAGATCTAAAATGTCTAATACATTTCAAACCAATAATAAATCCTATAAATACATTCAACCCTTTAAGACCTAAAGCTACTTTCTGTGGTGACTTCCAAATGAGTTTTCCCAGTATATAACATTTCCTATGTGGTTTGTCACTATTCATTACTTCAGCCTCTGTATTATTTTTTTTGAAAAACATCAACATTTTTCTTAACTTAATTTGCTGACCATGTAAAAACACAAGAAAAAGTAACCTTTCAGGAAAATATATCATTAGCATGTCTACAACAATCGTTATTTATCAAACTACATGGGTTTTATTAATGATTTAATGTTGCAGAAGATGACATTCACTATGGAGCCTCTGAACATCCAAATGGGTCATATCTGATGCCACTGAAAAGTTGAGATACTACTAACGTTAATTATTTAATTGTATTGATATATTGAGTGGTTAAAAGTTATTAAATATTTTAGATCAGTAGATGCTTTTTGTCGCTGGTGATTATTTAGGTCTGGGTTAACCAAGTATAAAAAATTTATAATTATTATAATTTCCTTCAAAATGGCCTTGGGAATAAATGAGCAGGCCAAAAAATGTACTTTTATGTTACAAGTGTTGAAATCTACATTAGATGTACTGGTTCACATTAAAATGAGCAGGCTACTTAACTTGATGAGCTGGGTCAATAAATATTGAGTCTGTAAGTGTTGATAAAAGGATGAAAAGAGTGTAACTAAGTGCATGTAAGAGCTTGTGTGATGCCTTCATTAGCTACTGCTGTGGTGTAGATATTTATTGTTCCTCAGCTTAGTTTCCCCGGAAACGGAGCACAACGTGTATCATTTATATAACTCCAGTCACGCAAGTCAAGCTGCAGGGTTTGTTCTATACAGTGAATGTGTATCCATTTACCTAGTGCTCATAACATCTGTGGAAGCAGTTGATCTGATCATCACATCTTTTTCACACCTTATGTTAATTGCTCATTACTGTACAATATGTCAGGAACATTTTTAATTCAATCTAAAACACATTTCATTGGGTGTGTGGGAGCTTATATACAGAGCATAGGCAGTGCCCCACTCACCCCACTGAAGAACAAGTTGGGGCTCAATATCGATCAATCTATCAATCAATCAATGTTTATTTATATAGCACTTTACAACAACATAAAAGAAGACCAAAGTGCATTACTTCAAGATATAATTAAAATACACACAGAACAAGATGAAAGACCACCTGATTAAAACCCTAAAAATGCCTCAGTGCAAATGGTTAAAAGCCAGTCTAAACAAATGAGTCTTTAACCTGGACTTAAATAAGGGTAGGTCATTGAGAACTAACAGGTCAGGGCAGTGAATTCCACAGTCTAGGTGCGGCAACCGCAAAAGAGTGATCACCCCACCGTCTGGTTTGGGAACCAGGGAACATCCAAGACTATTTAACTGGAGGCACAGAGGACTCTGCTGGAGCAGTGGACTGTTAAAATAGTGAGATAATATGTGCCGAGACATACCTTATTTGGGGAGGGGGACTTGCCATTGACGTAACATGCTGTTTGATACTTGCACAGACGCTCCCCATAGCTAGCTCAGCACCCCCCCCTCTCTGCTTTCTCATTTCAAACGCCACCCAATGGTGTCCAACACTCCTCTGGGGGGAGTGGTACTGCCTCCGCTGAGAAACACTGATCAAAACTATGAACATTAACAACTTCCCTGTAATATAATTTTCCCACCTAAATTACAAAGACCTTATCTTTAATAAAGGTGAACTAAGGAAACCAGTGTCAGTTATTCAATGCAAGGATGACTGAGATAGCTGGGAGCACGTAATAAATGAAGGGCATATTAAGTCCTATTTATATATGACTAGCATAACCTATTTGGCAATTTGGAAATGACCCCCTTATGTGTGTGTTTCATGTGCCACATATTCACATGAAATAACTATAGTTTGTTTTTTTTACTTTGTCAATCCCAGGTCTGATGTTAAGGACAGGGTAATCATATATAGATAACTGAAAAATGTAAAAATATACTCCTTATTTTAAACTGTCATGTATGTCATCTATCTCATCTTCTGACATGTTGTCCCCCTTAAGGATTTAAGACAAATATTATTTGTGATAATGTGTGATGGAATTTTTAATTTACATATTACATACAGATTTGCATGTGATTAACACTACAGATGATATGTGTTATATTATAAATGATTAATGTATGACTTTCTTAATTTATAATATTAAATATTATTACAGTACTTATTTAATCATTATATGACAGCTAAATATGTTTTATTTATATTATTATTATAAATTGTTGCTATACTATAAATAACCCAAGTCCACAATAATATTTCTGTGTGAATAGGCCTTAAGTAAAGCTTGCAAAGTGTAACAACAGATTTTTCTCCTATCACCTGTAAATGTCAATATAGTATCTTTACAGACATTATATGTTTCAGGGTAGTAATTTCAGTTGCACTTCAAATATTGATATACATTCAGATAAAAAAAACAATATAGAAATATATTCAGGTGTACTTCTTGTGTAATTATTAGAGCTGTCTTATGGCCTGAGTGTCTATCCGGTGTCACTCTTATTACATTCTAGCTTTGATCTCCGTTTAGTTAACTCTTACTACCCCCACTGTAAACACATAAAGTATGGCAGAAAAAGAACAGTCTTTGTGAGCAACTGCAGCTGTGAACATGCAGAAATACTCTGCCCTGATACACAAGGGAAATCATCTCTGACAGCTGTACCATTTGATTTTAACTGTGCCAACTGTCACCACTGTTGAGACAATTGCTGAAATCTCAAAATTCTGCTTTTTGAAGACGTCTACTCACCCTAGAGATTTCTCTAAGCGACTGCCCAAAGATCCAACCACTTCTCCAAGGGTGCAGTAGGCTTGGCCCAGAAAATCCTGCAGAAATAGAGGATGTATTTTGGAAAATCTCAGGTAGAGCATTAAAAAAACACACACATGGGTTACAAACAATTGGACAGTGGATATAACTACACTTTCCTATATTTCCTAAAGGAAATGTAACCCATACGCATCTGCTTACTTCTTGCCAGATTGGTGGACTTGTGGCAAGGTGTAAAAACAAGAAACAGTACCAAAAACTGACTGGTTATTAATGAGTAACACTGAAGTGAATGAGAGAAAAATTGTTACTCTGTGTGCTTAGAAGCCTGTAGATCTGTAAAACCTGTAGACCTGTAAAAACGAAATGTTTCAAGCTTAAAATGTGAATAGTTTTTCCAACATTTTGATGCATAAATTGTTGCTGAAATTGCAGAAATATGAGTTATGAAGAGTTGTTTGTCGATTTTCTAACATAAAACCCAACCCTCTCCACTCTAAGTTAGAGTAGGGACCATTTCAGCCAATCAGCTGAGCATTTTGTTCCCATTGTATGTGAATGGGGTTTGTATGGTGTTCTTGTGTGGACACCATATGAGATATTGTTACTGCGTGTTACATATATAATCTTTGGGGGGGGCCACACATTTGTTGTATTTCAGAATAATTTTAGGATTAATCGTGTGGGAATAGTAACCACTTGAAAATGGCCCAATTCTTTTCAAATAAACAAATTTGGCCAGTTTTTTGCAACTTTAACAAAATCAGCGCATCGGAATGTCAATCCAGATAATAGCACATCTTTTTAGACCAGGCTACACATTTTTGCAATAATATGTTTTAGTCTATTTCCACCACTCTGGGTTGTATTTTTTGCCAAAGTTTTTGTACAAGTCAAAAGTGATTCTGACAAACAACAGCCCCCTGTGCCTTGCATTACATGCAAGTACACAAGGAACTACTCATAGGCATAAAGCACTAATAATAACCCCCTCTCTGATCCCTACAGTGTCAACCTATTGACCAAAACCTTTCAAACACCTCCACCGTCCCTGCTGACAAATCAGTATTGAGCCTTCCTCCCACCAGCCCTAACACCTGCCTCACTCAGCTCCCTTGGCATTTTGTAGGTAAATTACATTCCCATCTTTTGCCGATCATATAATGCAACTTTTTAGGTAATACGGACAGAAGGTGGAGCAAGTACTCATACAGGACATGGTATATTGAGAGAATGGGCAATAATGTACTGTTCGTCACTATCAGAATTGTGTTTCTGTAATTGTTATATGACAAGATGGCGGTGCGCATGGGTGCAGCAGCTCTCAGCTCTCCAAATGGGTACTTGTTATTGCTACTTACTTCACTTTTTAGCGTAGTTGATGCAAGAGCCCCTTGGTAGAGCACACAAATCTCATTGTGATGCATTTTACAATGACAATAAAGGCGCTTCTGACTACCTCACTTGCATGTCTGATCTCCACTGTGCGCAATCATGTATGTGTGGAGTTTGACACTTGAAGGCTGCTGTCACTTTTATTGGTGATCATGTAAAATCTGAACAGCAAAATAAAGTTTACTCGTGTGTGATCTGCAGAAATGCACAACTGTAATAATAAATGAGAAGGTATCGTCATCCTTCTTTTCACACATCCATTATATAATGGATTCTCTTTGTTCCATTGTTCAGATTGATCAGATGCACCTCTGTCTGTTGACCTAGTCCATGGAATGATGTGTACTTTACTGGCTATGGTTTTGTAGAGGTGTCGGAATTCTTTTCATGATTTTCTCGTGTCTGTGATATAAAGCCTATGCAGTTAAGTTACAAATCTCCTAGCAACTCTGACTGTTGCCAGCATGAGGTCCCTCAGAGAGAAGGCTGTGTCCAGTGGATTGCGTGAGGGTTTAGCTCTATTCAGTTATGTGATATAAATAAACATGAAGTTCAGCAAGAAGGAAAGTTGTAAGCAGATATATTACAAATTAAATACTGTTTATATGATGGTACAGATAATGAAAGGTAGAGGTTTTTTTTGCTTTTTTTTTTCCCTATGGTAACCACTTCTACAGCTCTAAAAATAATGTTGGAAGTATAAAACGTCTTGCTCCATGGAGAAAAAACACAGCCCTGTCAGATGCTTAAAAACAAATCTCTATATTTGTAAAATCACAACTAAACAGTCACCATCCTCAGTCAGTCCTCCAGAAACACCAGAATCATCCCAAAACACTGCCATACCACTTTGACAGGGTTTCTCCATAATGGCACTGACAGGATAGCTCGATCGTCAGCAGTAACTCATTTATATTTAAAGCAACATGCACAGAAAATAGCCTGAATGGAACACAATTGAGTGTACCTAAAATACACACTGTGGAGACATGAGACTTGCATTAACATGTTAAAAAGAAACACAGTATGACACCTTTAAGGATATTTGATTAGGAGCTAAAAGTATAAAAAAAAAAAAATAAATCTCTTGCAAAGAAAAGCCATTACAGATGTTTCTCCAGTTGTGGACCATTGAACTACTCTGAGGGCCTTAACATTATCAGCCTCCATTATTTCATGATGTAGTCTTAAGAGCAACTGCAATTATGGCAAAATGTTTTTAAGTAATGAACATGCACTGCGCTTGAGGTTACAACTATTATTACTGAGTGAATCTGTACAGAGTTCTTTCCTATTTTAGATAAGGTTTCTTTAGATTATGCAATTACAGGCGGTCCTCGGGTTACGCCGGCCGCGACTTACGCAGTTTCGTGGTTACGCCCCCTGAGTCTCGTCCGTTATTTTGTCTCCAGTCGCGCCTTTTTCACCCTCCTTTTTCGCATCATGTGATGTCGGTCCAGCCAAGAGGAAAGCCATTACGATGGAGACGAAGCCGGATATCATCAAAAGGTCGGAGAAAGGCGA
>JAPTGZ010020320.1:0-20175 GCA_029814645.1 Fowleria isostigma
ATTACATGCATAATTTTGTCCATTTTCCGGGAGCTTGCGGATGTGTACCCGGATGGAACAAACGGAGCGGTACCACTGGGAACAGTGGAGGCAGTGTTGGGATTTGAACAGAATAATTTCAATAATCACCAGCTTTCAAAGAGTTAGTGAAAAACTACCACCATATTTATGACAATTACCATTCTCAAAATTAACATTAGTATCCACAGTAGTAAAACCTCCTCTAACCTCACTCTGTTTGTTTTTATTGACTTTCTTCTTCTTCTTCCTCTCAAAAAACTTTACTCTTCTTTATGGTATTCAGCTAGTATAGTAATTAAGAGCAGCGCCCACTGGCGGATTGATTGAGAAACACTCATTTGAATGTACAGGACGCATGGAAGTATGAAGGCAGTAATGCATGACAACAGTAGAAACAGATGCACCTATTCATGTATGTAAAGCGAGCATAGATGAGCCTTTCCACAGCCAAGCCAAAGGGGCAGCAGTGGTGACACAGGCTGGAATTTTACACAGTTGACCTGCATTCTGGGATCAAAGGGGGGGTGACGTAGTGCACACTGTAGTGTGATCAGGGGCGGCCGTGGCATAGGCCGCCTAGGCAGCCGCCTAGGGCACCACTTTCTGGAGGGGGCGCCAGTGGAAGGGAGGAAAAAAAAAACTGCGTCTATATCTAACACGTCTCAAAAAAACAAGTAAAGGAGGCTTGCGTGTGTTTTTGAACGCTTTTCCCTCTCTTCACCCTCCTCTGACATTTATGAATGAATGAGGAAATAGTTATTAAACATATTTCACCTTGTCTCCAAATTGACAGCCTTGTGGATGCATTACACACAGAGATCCACAGACCGGCATCAATCTATCGACAGTAGTTCATTATTCCTCCAGCACAAACAGACGGGGTCTGGATTCAAAGGCACCGACAGAACCAAGACCAGCATTGTGACCGGTGCAAACCGGAAATGGCATTGCACAAAGGCGCAATGCACGTTCCGAGCCTCCACTGTCCCTCCTGCATCCTGGGTCACTGTCTCCATTACACATCGCTGTTCATGAAAACACACGCAAAGTCCTCATTTATGCAGGGTGGTCTCTAACAAGTTTGCACCTGTTGTCACTATAGCGCACACGATCTTGTAAAATTAGAGAAAAGAAAAAGAGATGAGTTTACTGAGTGGGAGGATGAAGATGAAGAAGACGTTACAGAAAGACAAAGTCCAGCTATTGAGGGACACTTGTTCTGGGATGGAGAGGACATCTAAACCTGTGGACGCAACAGCGTTTATGTCCAGGGTCAAAAATGTTTGTCTATATCAGGCACAAACACATCCACTGATCAGATGTTCATCTCTGCCGCTGGTGTGAGAGTCGAGGCCCAATATGAAATCCTGGTACTGTAGATGCCATTCTGTTTTTACACAGTGCGCTAAAAATGTTCCATTAAAGATAGGTATGGCAAGATGAAGAGGACTTGGATGGGTTTCGAACTCTAGACTCCCGGGTGTGAGTCACGCGTGCTCACCAGTCAGCCGAGTACCCAGGGTGGGTCACCGCTCAAAGGCACAGTGACAGGTCTGACACTGTGACACTTCAGTGGATATATGTCCACTGGTCAGGGCTTTACAATAACCTATAAAATATTAATTTCTGGTTAAGACCCCAACTTGTTTTAATTTGGCGGGGCCTGTTTTTTTATCTGTTGTATTTGTAACATTTACTTGTAATTGAGGCTAAATCAAGCTGTTATCATTTACATTAAAATGTGTAGCCCTAATTAATTGATTGCGGGTGCGGGGCTGTTTATGCGCCAAGTTTTTTGAAGAGATAGTAGGATTTTCTACAGTTTAAATGATGTACAACATCACTATTGGATTTATATGTCATGTATATGAACAGTATTGTACATGTGTATGGTACATGTACAACACTATTGTACATGTGTATGGAATTACCACTGTACATGGAGTGAACAAGCTCCAAACAAACTAAACTAAACTAAACTAAATTATATGATTTCATGATGAGGGGACAGACGGACGGATGACTTCATGTCAAGTGGGGGGGCGCCACATAGGCCAGAACCGTCCCTCAGTGTGATATATCACTTCCACAACAGAAACACCCTGTGCATAGCGATGTTGCTAACCTCTCCAGAGTCAGCCCGTCTTTCACCATTCCACAAACGTTAGCATGGATAGAGTCCCCTGCCCAAAGTGACGACATCTCGCAAATCTTAGCGTCTTTCTGGTCGCATTGATATGTTTGTTTATTGTAAACAGCCCATGCTCATTTTTAACCCCCCCCAGCACAAGGATCTCTGTCATGAAAACATCACGCCTTGGTTGCGGAATGAGAGGTGTTCTTTTTACACACTGTTTCAGAATCATGCTTCCACCTTTATCACAGCTCTGTTACTACCTCCAGAGGTGTTACAAAGCCGCCATAAAGGTGGGAAAAATATGATGCCACCATTTTGTTCATGCGGACGTCATTCCGTAATAAAGGTGAAATATTCCTGTGACAGAAATGCCATGTAAAAGGGGCTAGTGATACTGTAAGGCTACTACAGTGGAGGAGTTTGTCTTATTGCTGTGGATGTTTACAACACAGACTTAATAAGTGCCAGTGGTCATTCTGTCTGCCTTTGTGCTTGTCCTTTATTGACCGGGATCAAGGCAGAGCAGGGAGAGGAGTCAGGCAGGATTCAGGCCCAGAAGTCGTGGGGACATCTGATTTATTTTAATTAAAGTCTATAGTGATCGACCTTTAGAGTTTCCTCAAATAAAACACATTCAGGCTGTCTGTAACATCTCTAATTTGTGCAGCTTGAGAGGGTCAGTTTGTATACTGTGTTAGAAAAGCCAGATGTAAAGCATGCGTAAAAAAGGAAAGTGTCAGGTCAGTGGTACTGTAAGCTGTTATATCAATATTATCAAATAGGGGTGCATAGAATGTGAAATTCTGAGCTAATACATAAAATAGCAATTTTGTCAACAACAGTATGTGTATTATATGCTTGCTGTTGCTCTTGCTGTTATTTCTCACAACTTTTATGCTATGTCAAAAAGAAACATTCATTAAATAAAGGCTAACAGAACTGTTTTGTTTTTTTTTAAGGAGTGATATTTAGCTTTTTTAAAATGGAATTATGCATTTTAAAACATTTCCCTGTGGTCTACATAAACTGTACTGCTATACTTGGGTCTGAATTCTTCATTAATTGAACTCCACAAGTCCATCTTCAACCCTATGTCTGAGTAATGACACGAGAAAGGTTCTTTTGAGCCCTGGCCCTTTAAATGCAAATGAACCACTTCACGCCCCATTCCCTCCAGGTTGCTGACCGTGCTGCTCAGACTTGTACTTGTTAATACAACCAACAATTGAACATTTTAGGTAATTGGCCTGAACTTTGGACATATTTTCAGTATGGACAATTATTGCCTGCTGACAAACAATTATGGAATACTCAAAGAAATGTTCATCAGAAGTCTTGACCTTAAATGTGCAAATGTTGTTACTTAACTAGTTATAAATGCAACAAATTAAGAAGGAATTAAAACGGGTTGTAGAAATCCATTTGATTTTTGCCAGAATTAATATAGAGATAGTTCTGCACCATCTGGAGGGTTCACATTTAAAGTGTATGAACTATTAGGGCCCACAAAAACACAAATAAATGTACCAAAGACTAATAAAAGTGGGTTTAGTAAAGTATGATCCCTTTAAAGTATTTTACCCCCTTCTCACATTATCATTGAATGAGAAAAAATTCATCAAATTCAACCTTTAATGCAACATAACAAATAAATATTGCTGACTGCAGCAGCAAACCATCACTGTTGATAGTGATTTTTTTTTTTGTCAACAAAACACCATATAAATAGCAATGTTTGGGTAATTTATCTGTATTATCCAAGGATCACCTAATAACGTGAAAAAAGAATTATTTACCTTTACCTTCAGCACCAAATAAATTTCTAATGTCAGTTCATTCAGTAATTCAGTCAAAAAACAAAATTACTGAATGTTTTCATACATGACTCTGCACATCTAAAGCTCTAGTGACTAAAACATGTAATAGCTATCCTCAGTGAAGTAAACACAAGCTAAATTCAGAATAATCGAGCTTGTAAAGATTGAAAATCTACCAAGTGCCATGAATACAAAGTTGAGTTTTTGTCACTAAACCTCAAAAAAAGAGCTTCATATCTTATGGTTTTTGTGTGAAAAGCTGATATTCTGACCTTCAGACTGTGTTGTTGATCCATGCAGACACAACACAGCCTTGAATTTCTTGTCTACAAAGGGAAATCCATTAGCCACAGCGGTTTCTTATGGGGAAGTTTTCAGGAGTGGAGAGAAATATAGCTTATTTGATGGTTCATAGTCAGTATACTGAGGTGATATAGAAGAGGTTTTGAGTTTGTGGTATACCATTACAGGTGCTTTTCTCGCTGCTGAATAAGTTGCTCTGATGTTGACCTCATCTCACTCATAATCTGTATAATATGCTTGATGTTTGCTGCTTGCTCTGCACCTTACACTTTGTGCACGTTGCAATAAAAATGACTTGTGTGTTGCATATGAAGCATCTTGCCAAAAGAGATAAAACAGTACTTGCACCCTTGAGAGAGAGCAGTAACTAACAGTCAGAGACACAGCAGGTTTCCCATGTTAAACCATACAATCAATCCCCTCAGTAGTTTATAGTCACACTGAGGCTGGCTCTCTGAATCGGATTTGTGTCTGATATTTTGCTTTAACTAAAGCATTTCCTCATCTGCCACTCCTCCATTTCACTACTGACAAACTAAATAGTTTGGGGGGGGGACTCTCTTCATCAATATTGTTGAACCTCATTATGTAAGTTTGTACAGAGAGAATTACACTGCATGAGCTTGTTGTCAAATATAATTTCTCTACACGACAGGCAGTATTCTTGAAAGCATCCATAGCTGTGGATAAAGCAAAGCTGTTATTACATTACCATTTGCAACAGCTTCATGAATGATACAAAGTATGCATCATTTGTAGTTTCTTCTCCCTCCAGAGAGAAACATTTAAAAGCTTTTCAAGCAGAGTAATTTCAGTTCAACCCATTATCACTTCTTACTGAAAGCAACTGTGGTTCAAAGGAGCAAGGGCATAGTATAAACAACTCAGTATTTGCAGATCAAAATAGGACTGTGAGTTACTTTTTAGGGTTCACCTTACAGCAACATCGACATCTAATCCATTTGATCTTGACTTAACGATATGTATAACTTTTTGACCTTAGTGTCCTGTCAGAATCCTTCAATAATCAAAATTTTAGCAAACATTGTTGTGTGAGTGCTCTTCAAATGAACTGTTTTTTCTTGATCTTATTTACAGTGCAGGATAAGTGAGTCAAAAACATAAGAGACAAGACAATTAAAAGAGATACATACATACACTCATAAACATCTACATACATATCTAAATACATACATACGTACACACACATATACACTCATATCTACATACATAAATACATACATAACTACATACATGCATACATAGATACACACACACACATACACATACACGCATACACTTTAGATACCTACATACATATATACACATACACACATGCATTCATAATGACCTACACACACAGATACCTACATACAATAACGGTGATGTTTTATTGTATGTTCTTATCTAGTGTTTTACTTTTGGTTTTATACTGACTTTTATTGTGTTTAATGTCTATTTTTTATGTTTATTTTTAGCATGGATGTATGACTGTGATTTCTATTTTTTGTAACTACTGCTGCTGCTGTCTTGGTCAGGGCACTCTTGAAAAACAGATTTTTAATCTCATTGAAGTTTTCTTCCTGGTTAAATAAAGGACAAATAAATAAAACTTATATATGTGCGTACACACATATATACAGTGAAGTAAAGTAGGTTTAAGAGAAAAAGGACGACAGGTTGAAATGATTAATCTATTTTTGGCTTCAGTCCTCCGTTTTTAATAATATATTGAAATGCAGAATAGTGTAGCTTCACAACAGAAGGTTAGAGTTTTGCCCTGAGACGCAGATTAGATGTAATGATAGCTTGGCATTTGACAACAAAATGATTGTTTGGCACTGATCAACAAATGGGAGGCATCATATTGTAGCATTATGTTCATGTCATTAATGGTCATTGTTATTAACTTTCTAAACACTTTCAGAGTAAATGTTTAAATGGGATTTCAGTTTTTTGGTTATTTGTTTCAGGTAGATGATACATTTGTTATATTTTAGTCTTCTGTTTCTGTAGCTTTTTGTGTGTTTTTATTATAACTATGCGCTAAATGCTCTATATAAAAAAGGGTTTGCATAGCCATTGTCACATGAAAAACAAATCTAGCACTCACTAAACTTCTTTGTTTCTCTTTTTGTTTTTACAAAACAAAGAAAAAAATAGCACAGAAAATACTAAACTACCTTCTGAATGACTTCATATAATATCCAGTTATTAATAATATGATATAGTAGGGAAGCTTTTCATTGTTTTCTTGTTAGTGTTGAAACATTTTTGTGTTATCTGCAGGCACTTCAGCTAAAATGCCTCATGGCTTTTATCATCTACCTGGCATCTGATGGTCTGTAATTTGGTTGTGATGCAAAGAGTTTCTCTCTCTCTCTCTCTCTCTCTAAATATATATATATATACACACATAAATATTTCATCTGATGTGGACTGACATGTGATATTATGTTCACTAACAGGTTTTTTTTTTTTAATAGGGGTAATGGTTTGTTTTGACAGTTACAATAATTTAAACAAATGTTTCCTTTGGTTGAAATAATTAGAATTAAATCATGTGTCAAATATTTCCTTAGCCGTGATCCTCCTCTTAATATGTGCCGATACATCTCCCCAGTACATATCTGTATGCAGGAATCCTATTGTTTGTATGTGGCAGGCAGCAGACATGGTGAGAGGGGGTAAGACATGTGATGAAGTTAAAATTAACCCACTAATATTACCATCTTAGGGTATGTGTCTTAACCACGCTGCAAGCAGAGCACCCCTGAAAGCAACTACATCTCATACTTGTCTTGTGAAATTTTAAGACAGAAATCTACAAGTGACATTAGCTGTGGCAGCTTGTCCGGGGCCGAAGGGATCCTCTCTGTCACAGTCGTGGTCCTGCAGGTTTAAAGCCCCTGCTCTGCGTTTACAGGACAGACTGATTTCCGAGAAAACTGCTTTTCTTTTTATTTTCTGGCAAGGGAAAGCTGAGTCGGCATCCAAGTATGACTCCAAATCCAGTCAGAAAAACCACCGCCTCCCGGTGTAAAACGTGTCCTTTAGGGAGACACTGGCAACACTTCTCTCAGCAGCATCTCAGTTTGCTGCGTGTTTGTCTTTCATATCATTCTTGTTTGGAGGCGGAAAATGAGTAAGCAGCTTGCCTCTTTTGGGCAACTTCCTGTATTATTTTAATGTCTGAAGAAGGATGGGGGGATTGTTAGAGCAGGCACAGTATCAAAGGCTGGGCTTGTAATCAAATTCCCACCCTGTTTTGGTTTTTTATTTAACTTTTTGACTTCTTCCTATCATAGACAATGGGTCCCTGTGCAGAATATAGGAGCTACTATCCAGGGACAAACACTACAGTCACGGCAAAAATTATTAGACCATCAAAAGTAATCAAAAACAATGGTTATGCAATCAATCAATCAATCAATCAATCAATCAATCAATCAATCAATCAATCAATCAATCAATCAATCAATCAATCTTTATTTATATAGCACTTTTCATACAGTGAAATGTAGCACAAAGTGCTTTATATAAAAATTAATACAATCCAGCTTCTGCTGTCATTCTCAAAAACAGGGCGATTATGCCAGACATGTCATTACCTTGTACAAAGCAAAAACAAAGTTACACCAGTAGCATGCCACCTTAGCATGGCAAGCATAACCTACCTGTCCATGGAAGACGGAAGAAGTAGCCAGACTTTGTTTCTGCCAAATAAACTTCTCAAGTCAAAGGGTGTAATCAAAGATGATGAATCCCTACATACAAAACTTGACTTAAAATTTTGCGACTAAAAACCCCAATCCCTTGAATTTGAAGCAACACCTGCAGGATCATCACCCAGCTTTACACTCCGAGTGAAGGTAACAGAAATATAAAATAAATGAGTTCAATTGTATTAGTTGCAAGTTACTTATTGAAAAAGAATTGGTAAGGAATTAAATGTGTCACATGTGTAGTGTAGCAGTGAGTGTTTAGCTCAGTGTAAGATAAACAAAGAAATTGCACCAATACGGTGTAATGTCAGTCTATGGGAGACAAATGATGTAATAAGTAAAATTTAATGTTACTTTTTCAATGTAATCTTACATAACAAAAAATAATAAAGTAATAGGCAGAATTGTTTTAGGCCAAATCATGTCAGAAAATTAGGTACATTATTAAAGTATGTTTTAAAATTAATTGAAAAATACATGTGGAATACAGTTGATGAAAATTAAACTTTAGTTTATTAGTCTTATTTCACCATGGAGGATACATAAATATAGTCTTGTATTAATTGTAATAACATTATTTATAGATATATGATTATTAATGTAATTAAATATTGGATATCAACTTCAGTAATTACTGAAAACAATCAATGCATAATAATTATGATAATCATAAAACTATGATTATTCCATAGACAATAATCGTACCAACAAAGTTCATAATTGTTCCATCCCTATTCTCATCCAACATCAGTGTGTGAGATCTCACAAATGCACTTGTGGAGGAATGGATTGTGGAAAGCCTTCCCAGAAGAGCCGAAGCTGTTATAGCTGTGAAAGGTGGACCGACGTCATATTAAGTCCTATGGATTAAGAATGGGATGTCACTGAAGTTAATATGCAAGTCAAGACACGTGAATGAATACGTTTGGCAATATAGTGTACATATGAATGGTTCAAGACAGAGCCCCATTTATTTAATTTTTATTTTTAGATATTTTCAGCTCAAATAAAACACAAAAGGTATCAGACATCCCAGAGGTATTGGATACGCAACATTTGCTGTACATCTTTGTCAGTTTTAATATCATCCAGTCTCAGAAGAGCGACTGTTTCCATCACCACTGGTCTCTGCAGCTGAAAGGCACTGCCATCCGCCATAAAAACACACCGACGTGAAAACCTAATTACCTCAGTTTAGTTGAGCTGCTTCAGTACAGACAGTTAGGACCAGTTTCAGTCAGTCACTTTAAATTTACTCTTTACCACGGCAGCACCGAACATCTCCACGGAAGGACACGTCATGAAAATGTCACATGCAATTAAAAGAGGATAGAGCAGCAAAGGCTTTAAATAATTCAGACAAAGGAGCGTGATCTGGAAATTGGCTTTGAATACTGCAGAGCTGCACTTTCCCCCCAACGTATCAGAATCCTTTTTTTTAATCCTGTCTCTTATTCTGAGGTATTTAGAAGGGCATTAGTTACAGTCATTGCCAAACATATCTAAGGTATTATTATTTATTTTCAAGGTAGGCTACTTCTCGGCAAAAGGGATGGTTTTAATGATGTTTAGGTGAATTACTCTGCTTAAAGATGCTGTGAATAAAATCATTTCTGCTCTGGTTTCAGTAGAGTTTTTGGCATACAATAGTCTATTGTACATGCTGGTAGAATTAACTTAAATATCTACACACATTTCATACAGTTGTTATAAATATGTATAGAAATGAAAATACAACCTCAAAGGTTTTTTGTTGGCTTGTTTTTCTTTGTAACTTTTCATTATTGACAGAGGAGGATACAGATCCAGCACAGTCGAGGTATTCTTAAGGGTGTCCATCCAAGGCCAGTAGTGGGTGTGTAGATAGGGATAATAACTATTGTTACACTGCTGGACTGAATCCACACTCCATTATTCTTTCTTGTCGTTTCTCCAGCAGCACACCAAGTCCGGACAGGCACCTGTGAGGTAGTGGCATTGCATCGCTGCTGCAACAAAAACAAAATCGAAGAGCGATCGCAAACTGTGAAGTGCTCCTGCTTTCCCGGACAAGTGGCCGGCACCACCAGAGCTGCCCCATCATGTGTAGACGGTACGTTTCATATGTTGAATATTTCATGGGTCTTTTTTCCTGCTGATATTCCTTCCCACAAATCTTCAAGATTAATTTTGTAGAGACCAACAATTAGTGCTTCAGCTTACACTACTGTCAAATAAATACAGGGTTAATTTGCAAAATATTATGGAACACACGAAGAAGAACAATAGCTCAAAAAAAGTCGCTATTAAGACTTTTTTTCCCCTTTTTTCTTCCTTTTTTGTAGAATAAGAAAACAACTCATACTAACGACACATGCATTAATAATGCATTTCTGCTTTATTAACTTTCAGCTGAATATTGTGGTTAATTTTCTGCTACTCCACTGCTACACTGCCTTCACTCTTCTTGTCTTGAAGCTTTATAAACCTGACCATTGAATTATACATAATGTTACAAAATGTTAGAAATTTTTAACAAGAATTCATTTCTAACCCTGCTCACAGCCTGCCATTCTTCAAACAGCTGGTTTAACCAAACACATACAAAGTCCTAGTCACGACATTTCCAAATATTTGCAGTTCCCTTCTTATACAAAGAAAAGCCAAGTTTATAGTTCCTTTTTTTAAAGGTTTCATTTTCCACAAATTATGTGGTATGGGACTTAACATGACTAAAGTCATAGTTAAGTCACAATTTTAGGACTTGAGACTGTTAACTGACATCAACAAAAGACTGATACCTCTGATTTGTGGCAGATAATTGCCTTGTTTCCTGCTCAGAAAGATACTAGTCCCTTTTATACAGCACTTTTGTTACAAGAATATTTTGCCTTTATTCATTGCCGTAAATGAAATGGTGAGATCATTTGGTCCCACCTTTATTGTGGTTTTGTAACTCCTCTGGCAGTAGTAATAGAGCCGTGATAAAGGTGGAATCATGATTTCGGAACTGCGTAAAAGGAACACCACTGCAACCAAGGTGTGACATTTTGATGAGGAAAATATATTGAATCAAATTCAAAACTTATTTTCCATCTTAAAATATATTATTTAACACACCAAAATGCACTAGAATGCAGCATTTACGGTTGATTTTTAAAAATGTTCCCTGGGATGCTACCAAATTACATACCCGGGGTTTTGTTTTGTTTTTTACACACCCTATTCCTCCATTTTTGCCCAATACCCTGCAGCCAAGTGTAGTTGAAGTGTCAAGATTCAGTATTCATTGAGGTAAAAAGGTCATTTAGTAACAATACTTGATGATATCCCACCTTTGTTAGTAATGGAAATATTCTACGCTAATATTCAGTTCATTGTAGCTTTGATTTAATATTTTTTGTGGACAAACACACAGAAGCAATGACTGATACGATCACTTTGGAGCTATTTAAGATCTATAGTTCTATATTTTATTTTCAAAGCACCACTTCCCATTGTTGTTGGTATGTGAGGCTGACAGCTCACCTTTTCACAATGGAGAGATCACCAGAAGTTCATATGACTTGACTCATTACTTGTTTTATCTGAATAATGCTTTGACTGTAGACTTGCTTGAAAGTTGAAAATGCAGAATCAAGGCTTTTTTTTTTTCTCATTTAATGCCATAAAGTTTCCGAATCCGAATGTTTATTGCCATGTAAGTAAACAAGGTTCACATTACTAGGAATTTGCTTCAGTGGTTTGGTGCAAACATGGAACCTAGAGTAAGTAAGAAGCATGCAGTAAAAAAATAAAATAGAATACAATAAAAGAGTAAGAGAATAAACAAGTAAAACAAGTTCAAAATATTCAATATACAATAATACAGTGTGGACAAAACCAACGGGACTGAGTGAGACTGTAATGGTACAGTTTTGCCTCTGTGTAGATAGTGCAAGTAATTAAAAGTGCAATCAGCGGGTGGATAAAATGCCAATGCAGTGCATTTGTGTTAGTGTTGTTAGGAGTTTAACAGCAACCAGAAGTGAACCAGTGACAGTGATTTAATATTACTGTATATGGTGACATGGTAGTGTTAGACAGGATAAGTAGTACTGTAGTGGCATTAATACACTATTATTCATAGTGAAGATGAGATTAGATTCTTTTTCTCAGCCATTATAATCCAGTCTCATGCTATGGTGATATGTGTAACTTTGACGTAAATACAGTATTTGATTCACCAGAAGGTTTCTTTAATCACCTAGGACTGAATGTGAAGTTGTCCACTGCTGACTGTAAAGTCGATGAACCAAAGGGGCTCTTAGCATGCTAATGTGTCAGACCCCCGACTCGGCAGAAGTGGCAGCTTCACTTTCGTCTGAAAAGCGCTGGGTTCAGGCTAAATTCTGGACCCAGTCGTGTTTGACCTATTCCTTGACATTTTAGTATTGACATTTTCTGCAAATTAGAGCTGTGAGCCACTGGCCTCAGTTTAAAACTCTACGGGTGATCTCAGGAAAAAATGATCAGCGCTTAACCTTTTAATTATTCTTTCTTTTTACTGCCAGGGATTACCTTTAGCTCCACTCTGTGTGAGATAATATCTTCTTTATATGAAGATAAATGAAGCTCCAGACATCTGTGAAAACTCAAATTGATCTAAATTTGTAACTTAGCAGAGGTGGCTGGAAAATACCTGCAAATTATTGAAAATACTCTATGAAGTTTTTTGTTTGTATGGTGACTTATTCCACACTCTAGTTGAGAGAAGTGTAAAACAAAACAAAACAAAAAAAAAAAACAGTTCAGCTATATTATATGCGTTTTTAATTTTCAACATGAAATGTGCAAAGTATACCACTACATGAGCCATTGCTGCTCTATTCTTCAAAGTCAATAAAATCAGCTTTAAGTATAAGAATAAGAAAGCAAGATAAAGGATAAAACGTCGTATTTCATTTTTAATTAATGGATCTACAGCCATTATCAGTATCAAAGGTAAAGGCTTCAATGCACAAAAATGTTCTCTGGAACTGTAAGAAATGCTAATTTGTTAAATATAAGCTGCTGTAATGTGGGCCAAGTGAAGTGAAATATTACAGATAACCTTATTGTTAATCTGCAAAAGTATAGTAATATATTCTATTCACTTAACCCTTTATCGGACTATTTTTGGTAATTTTCACATACATTACAAGACAGTGACAATACAGTAACAGTTCCAATGAGAACAGTGAGGCAACAATCTCAGGTCCAATGTGGTCTACAGGGTCTGTAAGGTCCATCTCTGCATTAACAGTGAATGTAACTACTTTGTTTGGTACCATGAAGTCATGGTACTAATGTAAGGAATGATCAAAGTAATGTTGACAGCTGTGTGTATCAGCACTTATGTTGGTCTAATGTTCAAAAAGTGAGGTTGTAATGTTCTAAACTACATGTTCCTTTTACCTTACATGTGTTTTTCTTCTATTTTTATATTTATTAATTGGAATGTTGTTGTTTTTTTTTGTTTTTTTTTGCCACCTATGGTTAAAAAAACAAATATGGTAACTTCATTAGTTTGATTTTTGACATAACATTAGAAAAAAATGAAAATTTTCATAAAAGTAATAGTCTTATTGTGTCCTCCAATACCACTTGAGATTTTGAATTTTACAGTATTTCTATAAAGTGTTAACAGCTCACATCCTCATATTTCTATTTATGTGTATGTGTGTCATATTGCATTTTCTGTTTTCACCCGTCCACATTTTTTGAGCCAGCTACTCATACACAATACACTGATCAGCGTAATAACAAGATGGACTCAAACACAGTGAAATTGTTCAACAGTTAAATCCGAGATAAACATGGACACAGTGTGCGAGCATTTTACATTTTATGGTTTTCTTTATTTTTGCTTTTAACAGCTGGATGCAGACACAAAGTAACATGGGATTAAAATCACACTGAAACCCCAACTGTGTTGCAGAAAAGCAGGTATTAGCAAAATAAACAGAACTGCTTGTGTGTGATTTCACACAGACCAATAAGCGAAACAGATGGATTCAGTACACATAAAGGACAGTCCTAATGTGGGGTGAGGAGGAAGCAAGATGGATTGAGTTTCCAAATATTTGAAGCTTTGTTGCTGTGTTTGACCTTGAATATGTTCAGTCATTGAAGTAAACAGTTTATGCACTGAAGACACAAGGGTGAAACTAAATATATATTGAACCTATTGCTCCCATATGATTGTTTTCGTGTCCAATGGCTGTTTTCTTTTTTACTTATCAGGTAACTCTGATCCAAAATACCTGAAGAAATAAAGAAATTTAAAAAAGCATACAAAGCCCAAGTTCAAGGGGGCTGAAATTAAATTGATTGTATGCTTTGTTAATAGTGTATATTTTCTATGACTGCCTTTTGTGTTCTACTATAACAAACTAATCTATACATTTGTAAAAACTATCTAGATCATCTGTTCAAGGTCATAGCAGAGCTCGACATACATCATTTAAAGCTGCAATACAAAACAAATAAAAACTCAGCTCTACATTTTGCTTCCAGATGTTTTAGTCTGAGCTGCCGTCGTGTTTTCAAAGCATCATTAACTGTTAAGTGAAATGTATCCCATGCACATTATGTATGTTTGGTTATCAATATCCCCCATTTCATTCCATGAGAAACCTTTGTGGCTTTTTAATAGCTAGTGTTACACAACCACCATCTGTTTGCTGTTGACCTGATGCACTTTTACACCACACTGCTGCTATAACCAGGGCTGTGCAATACAAATGGATTCCCTCATGTCATAAAGTATCCATTCTAAGCAATTTAGTCTAGTGAGGCTCCGGTGTTTTGTGTGGATTATAATAACCATCCTCTTCATTAGGAGTGAGACTAATGACGGTGGAAGGGGGATGTGGAACATAGATAATGACCTCTGTAATATGACAAATTTAAATGATGTCTTGTACAATAAACCAGCAGACGTTTAATGCTCCTTTTTAATGGAGCTGGCTGACAAAGTGTCACTGTGGATGACATTTTCTGATGTCTGAGTGAAACTATACTAATCTTAAACACTTGAATATGCCTCAGAGACTTTGGTGTGTGAATAACGCACACTGAATGTAGTGTTTTTTGTAGTCAAAAGAGACCACTCTGAAATATTCCAAATGTATTATTTCATTGGACATATAGCTATATGGGTTTGATTTATATTAGATCAGTTTCTGGTGATTGCAGTCTAGTTTTAGGAAACAAATTAAAGGAACAAGAAGGTGAGACATGTAAGTACAATTGTACATTTGTGCTCATAAGTTTACATACCCTAGCAGAGTTTGTAATTATTTAGCCATGTTTCAGAGAATATGAATGATAATACAAAAGTTTTTGTTTCACTCATGGTTAGTAGTTGGATGAAGTCATTTATCATCAAACAAATGTGTTTGCTCTTTCTAAATCATATTGACAGCAGAAACTATACAAATGACCCTGATTAAAAGTTTACATACCCTGGTTCTTAATACTCTGTATTGGTCCCTTTAACATCAATGACAGCTGTAAGTGTTTTATTGTTGTTGTGTGATTGAGGCACTTTATTTTCCCAGATGGTAAAACTGTCCATTCTTCTTGGTAAAACACCTTCAGTTCCTTTAAAGCTGCAGATGACTTTTGTTACCAATTTTTCATCAACTCTGTAAAACCTGAGTCATAGCCTAAGTATCACAAATCCGTAAGTCTTTCTATGATTACTCGTCTGAATCTCTTCCTTCATGGTGAACAATTCCAGACGCAAATTCCACCATGTAAGATTTTGTGTTTTCTTGCATGAACTACTGTTTGAGATCTCCCCAAAGTGGATCAATCAGGAGACTGAGATGGACACTCCAGAATCTTTATTTTTTTCTGCTGGAGCCAATGATAGGTCGACTTGGCCTTGTGTTTTGGGTCATTGTCATGTTGGAACATCCAAGATCATCTCATGTGCATTCTGTCAGGGTATGTAAACTTATGTGCACAACTGTATATACTGAATATAGTTACTCAGGGTAATGCTTTCTGAAAATTATGAAAAATGGCGAAATTGCAAAAATGAGGAGACCTCTGTTGTTCAACAAAAACTCAAAATATAACTCGTTTTCTTTTTGTAATTATATCACTGTTGCTTGGAAAATTGAGATAAAATATATAGGATAAAATATTTTTACATTTTTTCATTAAATAATTATAACAGTGTGATTTATTCTTAATAAATAAAGTATAACCGGGACTCATTGTACCCAAAGGTGATTACTGATGTGTATAAACAGGAATAAAAAAGGAATGTGTTGGGGAAGAAAAGTGCCATTTATGGGCAACAGTATGGTAAGTGTGAATGTGGTTTTCCAGTCATATATGTCATATACTTTTAGTAAAGTTTATTTCTGAATCATGTTTTGCCCTCACTTGTACCAGAAACCATGTACTTGAAAACAATCAATAAAAAGGATAAATCCTCCGTAACACTGAAAAACATCAAGATTGTTTTTTGGGCATACCACTCAGCTTTAACTCAAAAATAGTTACAGATATTGAAATTACCACAGTCATTCTTACCCTAAAGGCACACAAAGAGAAATGTTCATAATTATATTCTTTCTTTAAGCTTCATGACTGTGCCTTGTGTGGGAACTATAACGCATTTTGTCATTTCTTTAAGGGATGCAGATCATTATCTATATCATGGTTAATCTGTTGAGTATTTCCTGAGTTTATCAAGTAGTCTTTCTAAGAGGAGAAAAACTGTCCCAAACCCACAAAGTTTCCCTAAAACATCAATAAAATAAGTAAACCGTAATTCTTTTTAATATACAGTCATGGGAAAAAATAATTAGACCATCAAAAGTCATTAAAAAATGGATATGCAGTCAAGTACTAACTCCTGTGTGTATCATGTGACTAAAACAGACAGAAAAGAAAACATGGAATGTCTAAAATCACTGTTTTTGTCAGTACAATGCCACAGACAATGATGTAAGAACTTATGTGATTTTGGTTATTATCAAGAAAACTATGAAAAATGGATAGATATCAGGACCTAAATTAAACTATTATGATCTATTTTGTTGTTATCAGTATATTTGTCCAAAAAAATGTACCTTTAGTTGAACCAGGGATTAAAATAAACATGAAATTGAAGAAAACATAGGGTGTCTGATTATTTTTTCCACGACTGTATTTTTAGTACTGTGCACCATTACTTGTGGATCTCATCATCTCTTTACTATATAAGAGTAGATGTGAATTAGAGCAGAAAGTGGAGGTCGTGATGTGCAGTTCAACTTACCCCCAAAATACAACTGAACCTGGATTTTGTCATCAGTTGTGGTCCTCAAGCGGTATACGATTGATTTTCTCTCTGTTTTCTTTGATTTTGCTTCTATTTTATTCTGTTTGCTCTTTGACCTCTGTGTTTTTGTAGCCTCTATAGTGGAGCAGAAATGGTGGTGTCAGATGCATCCGTGCCTTGACGGGGAGGAATGCAAAGTCCTTCCTGATCTGAAGGGCTGGAGCTGCGCTACAGGGAACAAGATCAAAACCACTAAGGTAAGTTTCTGAAATATACCTGTCGCTTTGATCACACAGTCGTCAAACCTGTTGAACGCGACCTCTCACACTTCAGCTACTCAAGGTCGCCCGGCTGGAGCTTCTGTTACAGTCGCCTGCTCCGACTTTTACCCAAAAACAGCTAATGTTTGCAGGCGGTGCTCAGGTCCCTGGGGAGGTGTGTAATCAATGGACTGCCATGTCTCCTTAGCACTTTCAGGCCACTTTGAGCAACCAAACTGGCCAATTACTCACTCCAATTACCTGCTTTTAACGTTGTAACTTGATAGCCGTATCCTTCACTGTGTTATGACGACCCGTAGACTTCAGTCCTGCCTTTCACTGTGTTTAATTATTTAAACTGCCCGCACCACACCTGCCTGGAGCCGTGAGCCTGGAGCCTGGGGCTATTGATTCAGGGACTTGCTGGGACCTCAAAATGGGACATATATATGTGTATATGGATATACACATTATTTTCTTTTAGTGGTCTAGTGTTGTAATGTAAGTCAGAACATGTGGTAATTTCTTGAAATTGATTTTGGTAATTATCTGACCTTGTAAGATAAATCTATCCTTTTTTTCTCTCTTCTTCCATGGATGCATGCACAGATTTCTGCGGACAGAGACCAGCTTTGGTAACGGTGGATACAACACAGTGGAATCCAGGTGATGAAGGTTCTATTATTCTATTCTATTATTCTGTTATATTATTTTTACTTGCATTTATTCACTGTAGTCTTGATTTTTTTTTAAGAGAAAAGAAGAAAAATAAGAAAACCTCAAACACCTCCAAAACAATGAAAATTACACTTCATATTTAATTAATACAGACAGGGAAATTTATACTAGTTACATTTCCCAGTGCACCAAAGAAGGCATTTGCTAAAAAAAAAAAAAAGACAACAACACTCTGTTCAAAGCATCAGCATTACCCAATAGATTTATCTCATACACCTTTGAACTCAGCCAGAGATACAAGTTTCTTCAGTTTCAAGTCTTTTTGCGGGCTGCTTGAAGCAGTGGGGGGTCAGGCTCTTCTTCACCTCTGCTGAGCTTTTGGGAAAACAGCACAACACGACCAGGAACCTCCAGCTATACCAGCCTCTACTGATGTGCATTATAAATGCATCTTACAGTCTGAAAACTCCATGAAAATTCAAAGTGTAAACAAAGTGACTGGCTACTATAAAGTCCAGGGTACAGCAGGGAATACAGAGTGCAGATGAGACGTGTCTTTTCAGCAAATGTCTGCTTGATAAACAGACATGCAGAGGTGCAGAGTTAAACTGTATATGTATATGCAGCCCAAAATGAACAGGTTACAATTAAGTGTGCTTTTGGACTGTAAACGAGGAAGTCCTGCAGAAGGATGTCAATAAACTACAAAGACAGAATGGACTCTGTTAACCCTACAAATGTATAAAAATTTGCAGCTTTTTGCATAATTCCACAGATGTAATCACTTTCCCATAAAACGTAATAACAGTTGCCTACCACAAACATAATACCCCATTTCCCCCGAATATAATAACTATTAGATTTGTGGGGATTTATTATGTTTGCAGGATGGCAAAAATCTTCAGTTTCCAAAATTGTGATAACTTTTCATAAATTTAAAAAATTTGTACATCACATACATTTAAGTAATGCATGCAGAAATATTAATTCACCTTTCTTTTTATCCCATTTATTTTTGTCCTTTGGATATTTATCTTTTTAGAATGATCAATTGTTGCAGTTACACCACATTGTACTAATTCAGATTAATAGGTGTTTAATTACAAATACAAGTGGAGGAACAAAACCGAATGGACAAAAATGTTTTAAAGGTTTTATTATAAATGCTTTAGTATGAAATGGATATTATTTAGTCTCAATAAGTTCAATAGAAGCCTGTGTTTGACCCATGTAAATAAAATTTCTAGGTATGATTATGAGAACAGTGGAGAGGGTAGGAGCACACTGGGAAAATGAGGGATTATGTTTGTAGTAGGCAACTATTATTATATCTGTGGGAAAGTATTACATTAAAAGCTGCTAATTTTTTATTACATTTGCCGTTTATTACATTTGTGGGAGTTATCACTTTTGTGGGGTTAACAGAGTCATTAGTGTATGTTTGCATTACTCTTAATTTTTATTTCTAGCTTACTTTTTTTAAGTTGTGTAACTTATTTATTTATTAAGAACAGAGCTTGTGTTGTAATTCAGAACAAGTAAGAATCTGATGTGCACCACCACTATAGAGTCCTGTGTCATTAAAATAGTACAGTACATGATATGGAATACAAGGCAAAACACACTTTAAAGTTTGATTAAATGATTATAGTTCTGGTTTGTTTTAACCTTAGTTATAAAATATTTTATGTCAGTAAAGAATTTCAGAGTTGACACCCCTTTATGGGCAAAGTTGATTTAGGTCTATGGTATGATATTTTACAGGTGACATTCCCCGTGCTTCTGGTTAGTCTGAGACTCTGAGCATAAACCAAAGAAAATAGCAACTGAGAAAAACAAATTTGAATGAGCTCTAAGAGAAGACAAGACAAGACAAGATAAGATAAGATAAGATAAGATAAGATAAGATAAGATAAGGTAAGATAAGATAAGATAAGATAAGATAAGATAA
>JAPTGZ010021173.1:0-20121 GCA_029814645.1 Fowleria isostigma
TATATATATATATATATATATATATATATATATATTGTTATGTTACCATCATATATATTTTATGGTATTGAGTGAAATAGAAATGCTCCTATATGGTTAACAAGTCAGGTTGAGTCAAGTTGTCAGTTTCACACTATGCACTGATTTTTCTCTTTTGTTTGGTTTTAATAACTACATTTGCACATTTCTCCACTGCATATTTTAGATGCACTAGTAGCATTGATTTCAAAACTACAGTGATATAAATAATAACATGGGCTACTTAGTTTTATACAGGAGGTTAGCACATTATTACATTATTATATTATTACATTGATGGCTTAATTGTGTCAACCATCATATCAAACATACGATAGCACAGGGACCAACACATGTTGCAGCATCAATTCAATACATTTTCAGTGTAAAGAATTAAATATTTTATCTCCGTCTATTGAGCCAAAGACTATTAATTTTATTTTTCTTTTTTTTACTTGCATAATATTTTATCAAGGAGAAAATGAGATGATACTTATTGTGCTAATAATATGTAAAGTCACAGTTATCTCCTTTTCCCCAGGCACGATAATTATGCATCAAATGGAACAACAGCTATGCATGTCCTGTTTTACTGCTGCTCAGTTTTACTTGCCGGCTGCCAAATGTGTGTTTGAATAACTGCATGAGTGGGAGCAAGGCTTTGCTAGAACATTAATCCTCAGGGGATCCACTCAAAGTATTTTAGGCTACATTTACTATCAAATGAAGGAATTTATTATAGCGATAATGACGTCAGATGTTCTTAAGTTTGTGCATGCATTAGCACACAATTATGTAGTCTTGGAGAGAAAATTTTCAGTGACATGAGTTGACAATGTGTCTGGGATATAATCAAGAAAATACATGGGTTGAAAAATTTAAGAAAAAGCCAGGTTTGTAGGTGTTTGGTCATCATAAGCAGTGTTCCATGGCATAGGTTCTAAACATCTGTTCACAGTCATTAGTGCTTGACTGTGAAATCCATATCAACATATTTCATTTTATTCCTAATCAAACTTTTCATGGTATACTAAATAACTATATGGTACTCCTATTATTATCTGTATTCAAGTGAATGTGCTACATATTGCATAATGTATTACTTTTGGGTACAATACCTACTACTATCAGCTATGTTGTGATGTACTTAAATTTGTGGTTCAGTCATTGGAAATAAAATGTCTACCCTTAAATGTTAAGGTAAATAACACACCAAATTAACATTTTGGTGTTATCATATACACCATGCACAGATGTGGGTATGACAAAAGCACAAAAGATGTGATAAAGCTAAAGCTGCAAATTATCTAATTTCATCCTGACTCATGACACAACTAAGGGATGTTCCTTGTGTTTTTTAAATTATTATTATTTTTTGTTTGTTTTGTTTTGTTTTTGCTTTTTAAAATAATTCACTTATTTACTAAGGGAACAGCCATTATATTTGTGAGAGTTTACTGGTATCTTGATGTATTAAATTGAAAACAGGCATATAACAGTCCTGTTTTTAATTTATATTTTTCCTCAAGTGAGTCTTTGTACGGGTTGGGTTAATTGCGCTGCAAACCGTCTTGAATAACCTGAAAGGAATTGAAACCTAGAAAAACTTGAATGAATTAAATCAAATGTTAAGAGAGATATGATCTGATATCGCTTTTCTAGTTCTGATTCATTAAATGTGAGTTCTGTAAAGGGAAACGTTTCTCTTCTTCAAGTTAAAAAATGAGTTATTTAGACAAATAAAATGTTGAATGGCATGTATGGGTGGGTTGTTGTTTTTTTGTTGTAGCTGTTTGTTGTAGTTGTTTGTTTCCCAAGTCGGTTCACATGGCGATGCTGATTTTAGGGGAACATTAATAATATAATTATCAGCGCAATTAAAATCACTTTAATACTTAACTAACACTTTACAGTTAACAGTACACCCATTTCCATGTCATATTGTGTCATAGCAGTGCGAAAAAATAATTTAGAAAACGCGAACATGAGGCCTGTTCTTTTGCGCACAGGGCAGGTCGGTGCGCTTTGGAGAGGTTTTGGTAACCCTTTTACGCGGGTTTATTACTTACATTTTTCTACCCTTCAGAACACAATAAAGCATCAATATATGTGTTTTATGCACACGACAAACGCCTGAGACTTAGAACTAAAATATATGTGTGTTTTGTGGAATGTTTTAGCCATATAAATCTCCGACCCTCCTTTGGCGAACGTATTAAAATTTACGCACTACGCACGCGTGGCGCTGTCTTAAAAATGCAATCCAAGGACTTTAATCAACCATGTCAGGCATACACTGTACGTGCAATAAAATACAATAAATCAATGACCACATCAACCCTGTAATATATAAAATTGCTTGCCTTACTTGTCCTTTGTCTCGGTTGGCAAGGAGATGATGGTGTCCAAAAATGACTGTCCTCTATCTAACCTGGCTGATTATACACAGAGAGTATTATTATCGTGTAACTTGTGGTTAATGTATAATTTGGGCCATATGGCATTTTAAAATCTGAGCCTTTATTTCTGCAGGCACTTCGATCTGTGTGGACCCAACTAATGATATTCAATTAGTCATTAAACAGGCCAAAAGACGAGCCTTGTGTGGTGTTTCACATAGGCTAATATTTGCTCGTCAAATATTTCCCTTTGAAACGTTTACAACACATTTTTATCTGCTGGCTGCCCAAGGAACATCTGTGAGGGTTATTTTAGCCTCCCTCTTCTGAATAAACGACGTCCCAATTGGTCCTTTCCTTGGTCCCATATACGAGTCTATTTGTTCATGTTTTGAAAGAAAATGTAATAAAGAGAGACTGCGTGATGGATTTATGATTTATCAAAAGCACTTTACCATATGGCAGTCGTCAATGGAGCAGATTTCCAAATGTTTGTTTTATGAAAGAGACCAGAGATCCTTTTAATCTGAACCACTTAACCCAGGAAAGGATGCTCAACTCACGTGACTACACAGGTACCCTAAAGCATCAGAAACATACCAATGTTGACTGTCTAGCCTCTTTAAAAGATGGAATTTATTCCTTAAGTTTTTGGAAGATAAGATGCATCAAGGCAGAAAGATAACCACTTGGTTTTTATGCATTGGAGATGTGTATCTTTGATTCAGGCTGCAGGCCAGCAATGCGCAAAAAGGAGTGGAAAAGGGAGCAGTGTCAATCCCCATTCCTCAACTAATGATTCACTGTATATAAGCCCTTTCGTAAATTTACTACTAAAATACAGCTGTATACAAACCAGACGGTGAGGTATTAGTGTGTGGAAAAAAGTCTGGAATGGAACAAAGTAAATTCTATCCATATGGATGACATTTTATTCCTCTTGTAAACTACGCCCAAATGCAGGTTACTCATGTTCCAAAATAAAGATAATCTAAAGATGATATATTCATGACTGGAAATGTAAAAAGACAAAATAGTTTGATTTATTATACTGAATACAACGTTTTTATCTTTGATTTCTGCATTGTATTTGTAAAGGCTTGATCTTTATCACACAGAGGAGTACTTAGATTCTGGCAACAACAACATCCAAAACCTTTGAGTCTATGATGCCTATTTTAACGTCTAGGAATCATTGACATTTCAGGTAAGAAGCCACTACGTCATATTGAAGTCCGCAGGCCTATAAATTTCTTGTGTAGGGCGTGATTCACTTCAGTGCCATCATCCAGAGATAGGCGGACTAACCTGCAATATTGGAGCTGAACACACGGCGTTATACTGGGAAAACCATTTCATTACGCACTGAGTTTTTTAATCAGTATTTCATCTTTAAGGACGGAACACGCCGGAGATGTGCGGAACAAACTCTGATCTACCAAACAAAGGTTAATCTTACCATTTCTACTCTACTATAACTTCACTTGAATACTTCTACCATCTGTTGTGAGTGTATAGAATGATGGAGCAAGAGAGATCTATCTGCATAATGTCAATATTTTACACTAAACACTTGTTTAAAGACAGATTGAAACAGTGCAGGGTGTCTTGTGATAAGGTCCTGGAAGTGTCAACCAGTTAGGAGGGATGTTTCTCAACGGCAGACCTCTCCCAGAACCCAAAAGGAGAAAAATGATACAACTGGCCTCAGAGGGCGTCCGTCCGAGCCAGATCTCCAGAATACTAAGGGTACGCAAAAGCATTTAGGGGTTAGGATTTTGGTCAGAACCACTGCAAAATAATGTCAAGTGTTTTTTTGGCAGAAAAGTATGTTAAAAATTTTTTTTTTGAAAGTGTGTCATCACCACTACAGAATAAAGACAATAACTGAATGGGATATGACCCTGTTTATTGTAGGTGTCTAACGGGTGCGTCAGTAAGATCCTGAGCCGCTACCGCCGCACAGGGCTCCTTCAGCCCAAGACCATCGGAGGAAGCAGACCTCGACTTCTCACTCCTGGTGTCATATCTACAATCATCCACTGCAAAAGGGAAAACCCAAGTATTTTTGCTTGGGAAATCCGAAGGCGCCTTGCAGCAGCGCGAACATGTAAGGCCTCCAAAGTTCCCAGTGTAAGTAAGACGGGGATTCCAGTTTTTATATGTCATATAAGGCTTTCTATTGATGAAAACTTGAGATTAACAAACTGCACACTGTCTTCTTAAAAAAAAAAAAAGGTATCTTCTATAAATCGGATTTTAAGAAAGATCCAGGTTGACTATGGGCCCATGTGCATGGAGATCGATGCGCAAATCATGACTGAGTGGGGTGAGTTTGGAGATGTTATGACCAGTTGACTTGTATGTATGTATGTATTATGTCATTAGAGCCTAAGTTATGCTTTACACCACACATCTGACTGCAGGTTTTAATACCATGATCCAAGAAGAGGTGAGAGATAAGGGTGTAGAGTCAGTCTGCAGTCAACAGCATCAACTTAAAGACCTTCAGTACAGAAACCGCACCACCTTCACCCCAGAGCAGAGCAAAGCTTTGGAGAAAGGTATCTGTACATCACAGCCGAAACTCTGGAATAACCTGTCCATCCCAGTAAGAGAGGGTCTAACATACAATACTTTAACCCTTTCATGCATAATGGTCACCACAGTGGACGTCTATTCTCCAGCTGTTCTCTGGTTTATTCATGGGTTTTGTTGTTTTGCGTTGAAGGGTTTATTTGAACATTATTTCCATGACATGAGTAATGACTAATATTAACGTGTGATAAAATGTCAGAACACTTCAGATTTGGGGCATTAAAAAATGTTTTTATTTCAGTTTTCACACAGTTTAGAGGTCAATTTAAAAAAAAAAAAAATTATCCTGAGAAGACAAAAAACAAAATTCGGACTTTTTTCTTAGAATTTTAACTTCTTTCTCAAAATTCTGAGGAATTTTGCTTTTTTTTCTCCTCTGAATTCAGACTTTTTTTCCCCTCAGAATTCTGACTTTTAGTCCAGAATTCTGAATTTTCTCTGAATTTCAGACTTTTTTTCCTCACAATTCTGACTTTTTTTCCCCTCAATAGTAATAACAATAATTTAAAAAAAATGGACATTTAATTTTTAATGTATTTTTTTAAGTAGCCTTAATCCTCCTCCATATCACATTCTGATGTTATGTTTTAAACACACATTTCTTTGCTTCATCAAGTAAATGCGTGGTGTCCAGCTGAGTGGACATTTTTGTAACTCCATAAAAAAAAGGTTCATTAAAAATATCAATCAAATTGGGTTTTTTTTCCATGCTAAAGAGGAATGAAAACACTCAGGGAAAACTCTTGCCTCAGGTTGTCATAATTCATGCATGAAAGGGTTAAAAACTCACTTAAAACAATGGCTCTTAGAACACCAAAGATGCATTTACTTTAAACTGATACACGTCATCACTCATACACTTTCTCTGTAAATTGGATGTAGAGATGAATGAATAGGCTAATACCCCTGTGATCACCCTATGTCTACTTGTTTTTTGTTTATCTGTTTGTTTAGTTGTTTGTTTTGATGATGTCTATGTCATCATTATGTGTATTTTTAAGTTCTTAGTTGATAGTGAATGAGTGGTGTATCAATGTTAGGTGTTTTGTGTCTTGTTCTGTCACCTGCCTATGGACTGCAGATGAAAAGTAGTTTTTTTTGTTTGTTTGTTTGTTTGTTTGTTTGTTTGTTTGTTTGTACTAATTCTGGCATATTAACATGGGTGCATTTTTCTATTGCAATGTTCATGAATATGCTTGATCCCTATCAAATAAAACAATAAAATTAAATAATGTATTAATTAATAAATAAATAAAAAACACACAATCTATATAGTCACAGTAAAAATTATTAGACCATCAAAAGTCATCAAAAACAATGGTTATACAATCACGTACTAAAAATTATGTGTATCATGTGACTAAAACAGACAGAAAAGAAAACATGGAATGTGAAAAAGCACTGTTTTTGTCAGAACAACGCCATAGCTATTGATGTAAGAACTTATGTGATTTTGGTTATTATCAAGAAAACCATGGGAAATGGATAGATATCAGCTCTTAAATTAAACTGTAATGAGACATTTTTGTTGTTATCATTATATTTGTCCAAACAAATGTGCCTTTAGTTGTACCAGTCATTAAAATGAATAAGAAATTGAAGAAAATATAGGGTCTAATACATTTTTCTGCTACTGTATCTGTTTGCCTACTTTCTTTCCATCTACTAAAAGTGTATGGTTATCACTAAGAATAGTCTAATGTATTTCTTTTTACCTTCTCATTCAGAATTTTCCATAAGTCAGTATGCAGATATGTACACAAGAGAGAAACTGTCAGCTGAGATTAAACTCCCTGAAGAGACAATTAAGGTAGATCTGTGATTTTGTTTTTAAATCAGCTATATAATATGATAACCTTAGTGTTTATTTCTTAAGATGGTTTTCTATATTTTGAAGGTGTGGTTTTCAAACAGACGGGCCAAGTGGAGGAGGGAAACAAAACTGACAAGTAGTACAAAAAGTAAGTGTGTCCACATTCAAAGAAAAAAAAACCCATTTTGGCACTAGTTCTTTCTGCTTTTGAAATATTTGACAGAATATATTTGTTGTTTCCACCTGCAGATGTCCAGAATCAAAGGGATTTGGTTTCTCGGAATCCAACAATTTCAAACTGCTTTATATCTCAACAGGTGCACAATATGTCTTGTTTGAATGAATGCAGGAATGATTTAAATATGAAATAAAAACAGATTTATTATGCTTTCTGTAAAAAAAAAAAAAATGGACTCTGTTCATTTGAAGGAAAGAGAAGTGTCTGGAATCCACTGTGAAACCCTCGAAGCTCCTAATATCGCTGACACGGTTACCAGGAAGTTGCAGAAGGGCTACATTTATCCTACAGCTACATGTAAGACCACATAAACACTGTTTTGTCTTGTTTTTTTATTTTTATTTATTTGTCATCAACTTTCTTTATTGGAAGCAATTTCACAGACAAAATGACAGTGCAATGTGATAGAAAGGACACTCCATTCTTTCATTTTTCCCTTTTATCTGTCCCACAATTTATTCATTTATTAAATTTGTTTGATAGGGACAGATACACAATAACATAAACAAACTAAAAAAGCAGCAGTCCCATGCGTGCATTATGGTGCTTATAGCATGAGCTAATTTGCAGCACTTGAACCTAGATGGGCTTTTATGAACAGTTTATCTAAAACACTACAGTAAATAGAATAATGGTAAAAAAAAAAAAAAAAAAAAGGTTGACAAAGAGGCTAACAACATATTCAAAAACAGACAAATACAGCAGAGGTACTAAAACACATTAAACATGGTTACAGCACTGTTTTTGACACAGCCAGGATTTAGTTTGTTTTTATTTAAATATTGAACCTGGCCACAGACTTTAGGCTGACAGGGAGTGAGTTCCAAAGCCCAGTACCTCTCACAGACAGAATATTTTGAGCAAAAGAGGTTTTACAAAAAGGGACCTTCCAGTCTCCACCTGAGGCTGCTCTGCTGGATCTGCTGCAGCTCTGCAATTTACTTATGCACTCACTTAATGGTTTGGGTGCAAGTTCATTAAGACATTTGAAAGTTAGTTTTAAAAAATTAAAATTGATCAGATTTACAAAACATAAAATATTAAACTTAGCTAAAATATTACAGTGATGAAATTTAATTGGCTTTTGGTACAAAACCTTCAAGGCCTGATTGTAAAGACTAGTGGTTTAAGAGTAGTTTGGTGAGTCTGCGACCAGACAGTAGCTCCATAAGACAGATAAAAGTCATTGAGTTGAAGAACATCTCTGCATACTCCAAGGTCAATCTCACCCTTCTCCAAAATATAACAATTCTAGATGTGAATCTAATAATAACATGTGAACATTACATAAAACATATAAGAAATACATAAATATGGAGACTAGGGAAATAAATAAGTAAATGAAATAAAACAAAACAGGGGTCAGTCATCACAATCAAGCTGCAAACACTGTTTTGACAAAACCGTCTTTGATCCATCTAGTTTTTTCAATTCCAGCTCATTCTAGTCCCTGATGACAGATAGATATGGTTTATGGTTCAGTTCAATTACAGTATTGTCAGTTACCTTAAAGCAGTATTACTATCATAGTGACTGAAGATGACGCTGTAGTAAACTGAGTTCAGATAAACATGAACATTTCTGTCCTCCAATGTGTCTTTGAGGCATACATGTAAGATTTTTTTTTTCTTGTACAGGTGTGGGAAACTCTGAGCAGCTAACATCCTTTTCAATGGCGCCATCATACCTTCATCAGTCCAATAACATGATGGTTCAGAACATAGAGATGACTCCACTAACTCTCCTGGTTCACAGCCATCCTGACACAAGGGCAGCCAGTACAATGAGAAGCGAAAACTCAATGAGTCAGCGCTGGAGCCAACAAGGGATTTCTTTAACTTGGAGCCAATATCAAAGTGACGAGAGGTTTCTGTTCAGCCAACCCTGGGACGTTAGTGCGCACTGCTATCTGAATGAAAATTAGTGTGTCTATTTGACATACACATGTAAATATGCATTTGTTATTGTGTCTCCTTCAAGCATGTTTCTGTTTTGTGCATCAATTTTTTGGGACGTATAGGGACACCTCCTGGCCAGCAGAGGGAGACAGAAGACTGTATCACTCCTTCCTCAGATCTAATTGTCCAAACTTCAATTGTCTTCTTGTAACAGTTCATTTTTATCAGATTATGCAATACCATTAGATATTAAATTAGTCAAATTAATGTAATGCAGGGTCATGACACCTTTGTAATGAGTGGAGCACTGAATCAAGTTGTGCAGATAAAATGTGAAGATCTGTTTTACTAATTTCCCAAGTCATAACCTGTAAAAATTGTGCAAAAATCAAATTAATCACTTGCTTTCTGTGTTTTACTTTACATAAAAAGAGGAGTCATATTTGGTGGCTTAACTCTAACTTTAATTCAGTACTTTACAGTATATCAGGTCAACAATATATTACAGTTGCAACATAAATCGTAGCTCCATGGATCATTTGACTTTAGCATTAATGTGGATGCTGTATTTTTATGGGGTTGGGCTTGCTGTTTGTTTAAGTGCCAAAGGAGGTTAAGACACTTTTCCAAGATTTCTTTCCAGGGTAGGCCACTGGGAAAATCTATAAAAGTATAGCTTCAGAAAGTCAAAACATGGCTTGCTATCTGGTCTGCTCGGTATCAGTTTTTATGACTGCGACAGGGCAGAGGCATTAAGTTCTTTCGTATCCCTTTACTACACTGAGGAGACATCAAAACTCTGAGTTTGTAGATAATTGGTCAACAGGGGGATGGCTGGAATCAGAAGACAAATAGCTTGGTCAGCACCCATGAGGTAGCCTAGTCTATGGCAAAATGGCCTGTTGGAATCAGACACTGTGAAGCCAGATAGGTAAATTACATCTCCAAACGCAGGTGTCGATTTCAGGATGGAAAGGGAGGATACGTCTCCTTCAATATTTCAAACATGCGCATTTGTCCCCTACAGTAAAATATGAAAGAACTAGAGGCTTTTTATGCTGAAAGTTTATTTTCAGTCAACTTCAATATTCCTCCAACCATCTGAAATGAAAAGATATACACAGCCAAAAACAGCCCCATGCAGTTGTATTATTCTATTGTACTTTCTCTAGCTGTGATTAGAACCCATATTCACAGTGGCATTGTTTCAGTAAGCTCATGCGATGCCATAACATTTATTTCACTAATCTTTTTGACACATAAACTGCCGAACCCAGACCTGACCAACTCAAGAAACACCAGGTCATAACACTGGCCCCATAGATTTGCAATGTAGACACTCGGCATTATGGGTAATCATTTCATCTGCCTCTCTTCTCACCCTGATGCACTCATCATGCTGTATCAGACAAACCACATGACCTTTTCCACTGAAACACAGTTCAGTTTATGTTCTCTAACATTCTGATGGTTCTTAAAGGAATGAGAAGCTCTTTAAGATTAGTTAAGAATCAAGAACTTGCAGATGAAATATATAAATCGCTGAAATAATTAACCAATGGAAGGATCTGAGGTATTTGCACAGTTTCATCCTGGTGGGGATTTTTTTTGTCCAGGTTGTGTATATCAACCATTTAATTCCATTATGCACACATGTATGACCATGAGCAAAAAAAAAAAAAAAATCTTCTCTTGGATTAAAAAAAAAAATCTATTCAGTTCATAAGGGTTAGGGTTAGTGTATAATGAAAGTCAGAAAAGTATTTGTACATGCAGTATATCGTCATGTGGTATACTTTTATAATTATTGTAAATACATGGTAGGTTATAAATGCTGATGTTATGGCAATTCACAATGTATTTTTCTAAGTTTTGATCCAGTTTTAATGTAATTTTCAAAAAAATACATTAAAAAGGAACATTTATATTGTTATTCAGTTGAAAATTGAAAAATATTAAAATTATGGTACCAATCGAGGGAAATTAAAAAGATCTGAAATGTTCTATATTTTCAAAATGCTGCCGGTAAAATGTATTTTTATATCTAAAGTTAATGTCGTTGTGAGCAAAAATTTGCCAAAAACGCCCAAGGTATCAAAGGTGATACAAAAACATTTTATCGTAAACAAATTATGTGGCAAAAATGTTGTTTGAATTATGTTACAAAGGCTAATGAACATTTCAATTCCAAAAAAATTGAATTTTGTGGCTAGTTTTTAATGGGTCAGGTGTTACAGTGTCAACATTAATGTACATGTGACATCAATAACATAAGTTTAGTTTGTGTGATGGGTAACAGGAAAACATTATATGTGGTTACTTTTGATGAATAGATCGAATCAATTATCATAAAAGACAATCATGTACATGAGGGAACACTGGAGTAGAGGACTGGACTATGCTTTGTTCATATTAAACCAATGTTGTTGTAGTTTTTTGTTTTTTTTTAAATTTGTTTGATTAGTCAAACAAATATGACCGCTGGAGTTTTGGGAATATTTTGAAAGTCACCGGTATTTGCTCTTAACTCATAAAGACCCAAATATCCATCACCAACCAAAACTATTTGCTGATCTAAAATGTTTAATACCTGTTGATCCACTAATCCTATCCATGCATGTAAGTAATTGGTATAAAGTGCAATTTATCATCTTTTCATGATCATCAGATATGACCCATTTGGATGTTCAGAGGCTCCTTTAGTGAACATTAAAACACTGTCATCTTCTACAACATTGATTCACCAGTAAAACCCATGGAGTTGGATCAATGACTGTGGATGGACATACTTGTTTATGTTTAGTTAATGGTATATTTTACTGAAAAGGTCACTTTTTCTTCAATTTTCTCTGGTTTTGATAAGCGTTTATGAACATCTATAGGATCAGTAAATTAAATACAGGAAAATACATAATTTATACTGATAAAATGCAAAATAAAGAGGATAATGTTATGAATAAATAATGATAAATTACTTAAGAAAGGTTAGATATAGAGAAAGTTTGATTTGGAAATTGACATAAAAGTAGCACTGGGTCTTTATGAGTTAAAAATCAATGGGTGCTAACTTTGTTTATAGAGAAGTACATCTATTAAAATCAAGTAACAGATGCATATTTTCAGATTTCACTAGTTTCATTGCATGTATATGAACTATGTACACTGCAGCAGGGAATAAGACAATTATGTTAGTTGTACACAGTGTGAGTGATCACATCCTTTTTATACAAATAAACTTTCTGGTTTGGAGTCACATGATTTTGAGTGTGTTTACTACTTATTATATTACTATTGTCAAACACTCTATTGTTAAGTCCAAGTAAGACATTTAATATTCCATATAAGCAACCATATTATATTAAACTATCTAGGATTCAGCCTCTCAAAAGTTTTACCACTATGTTACTTGACATTTAATACATCATATCAGTTGAATCTCTTCTCTGAAATTCCCTCTCATGATATAATACATACCATACAACTCAAATAAATGACCTAAAATGTTCCTAGTACACTACAGAGCCTAATGCAGACCCAAACACATTACTTCATTACTCATTTTCTGATTCAGATTTACACAATACCTGATTCAGAGGGAGAACAGCACTGTTTAATTTACAATTTGACACAAACATTTCTATCACAATTAACTTGAGCAACATTTTTACGTTTTTAAAAGATTATTCAAGTGTATTTGACTTATTCACAGGATGGACAAATTTGGTTTCTAAATATTTGTAAGGAAGTGTTTTTTTTAATGTCCAGAAGTTGCACTGATGGTCCTTGAAGCTTTCAACCACTTAACAGTATTCCTGTAATATTTAGTAAACCAAAGTAAACAGATTATAAGTGTACATTCTTTAAATGCACTACACATGATAAAATGCTCGGAGGAAGGAAAAGAGGTAAAGATAAATATACTCTCATGTTGTTTATTAAAATCAGAATAATATAAAGGCTACAAAATTGGAAAAAGTCTTAGATATGAAACTCACTAACACAAAATAGCAGCTGTTAAAGTTGACAGTATACAAATATAAACAGAAGGATCAAGAAGTAAAAAATACTTAATTGTTTATATTTACAATAATTACAAGTTGTAATTTACAGAATGCACTGGGCTATTTACACGAGAGGAAATTAAATAACAATTCAAATGCCATAAGAACGTAAATTGATCAATTTACAACAACATTTTTATAACCACCATAAAACTACGAATATTTGGCAAGACATTTGGTTTTACCTATGATGTCAGGTTTTCCCTTCCACTGCTACTTCATTCATAACCTACATAACCACAAGGCTACTTAAAGATTTCATTCAATGAAGGCCACAGTGACACGTGCATGTATAATACTGTTATGTACCATTTTCATGTGATATTTAGAACCGTTGTCTCCAAGCTAACAGCCACACAAATGTATAAAATGCTATCATGTTCAGGGAAAATGGAAAAGTCAGTGGTGGAAGGAGTCCACTTTGGCATAATCACATGTTGTCATGTGTAATGTCATTATTTTGAAGTATTTCGACGTGCTCAATGGGGCACAGCTCAGGACTGATGTCATTTAAAAGCATCTTAAACTACTTTTTGTGTTTATGTATATGGATCCAAAGACATGCAATGATAACTGGTTAATCTAAATTGTCCATAGGTGTGAATGTGAGAGTGGTTGTTTGTCTCTATATGTCAGCCCTGCAATGTCCAGGGTGTACCCCACCTTTGCCCTTAAGTAGCTGGGATAGGCTCCATGCGACCCCCGTGACCCTAGTGAGGATAAAGCGGGTTCAGAAAATGAATGAATGAATGAATGAATCTTTCTAATCTATGTTTAATTTCTTCTATAATCAGATTTTTATACAAAATTATACACTAAGCAACTTTAAAAACAGACATTTAAGAATATGCTAGAGTTGTTATGACATGTACTCAGACAGCTTCTCAGACACACAATGTACTGTTGTTCTGCCTGACTGTTTGGGCTTTCGCTCAATCACAGACCAGTTTATGGAAGTTGTATTCACAACTGTACCAACTAGGTAGGGGGGTGAAACACTGGGATGGGCTAAAATGTTAAAGCTTTTTATATATGTGACCCTCCTTTATAAAAAAAAAAACCAAAAAAAAAAAAAACCTGAAGTAAAAACGGGGAAAATGTCTGTAGCACTAATGCCATGCTTGAGTGCAGCCAGCTGTGATCAGGCAGTCAGATGCTGCATGCAGGAATGATGCAGATGGATGTTGCACGTCACTTTGGTGTCCATCACTCTATGATTTAAAATCCTGTGCGCATGTCTCCTAGAATGTGTGCAATAATAACAATAACTGTAATTGGAAATTTAATCCATGAATTAAAAGTGAAACATTCATAGATTTCATTGTGCATTTTTAAAGTTACTTAATGTATTTAAGTATGAAAGAAAAAAAGAACAGTCATTTCAAGTAAATGATACTGTTCCTGGGATACTGTGCCTTACTTTTTATATTGTATTTGTGTGGCTATTATCTGGATGCTAAGTATGCATAGTCTCAGAAAAAAATCTTAATATCACATCAAAGTTAGGACTTATGTTTTAAACAGTGTCCTTTGCTAATTAAAAATAAATATAAGTAACTAGTCCTCACAAGCATTTATTTAAATAATAAACATAATCAGAAACTAATCTGATGTAACTAAGAAACCAAAAATATTCCAGATCTATAAGACCTATAAAATCTTACAGCACAGCAGACGCATACTTCATAAATCTGCTGTTAAGTACATAACGAGTCACTTTCCCCAAAACAAAAAAAAGTATAAAATATCCTACTGACCACACACAGCCCACCAGGGGCCATAGTTCCCTCCAAATAGGAGACCAAATAGCCATGTTATATTTGGCATGGCTCTTTTCTCTTTCTCTCTCATGCTACAAATATTAGCATAAGATTTGAAGCAGTTTGCTCAGCCCTGCTTGGACCCTCTCACAGGGAAACTGACAGTTACAGCTAACTGGGGAAAATGCAGTCCAGCTACCGCTCACAATTAGCACTTCAAAGTATGCCAAGACTGTTGGCGTTACGGTTTTAAGCAGCAACAGTGTATTGTATATACTTAACAGCTGCTATATTTAAAGCCAAATTTGAGCTTTCTTTGGGTTTTATATGACACAACACATTTTGATTTGCCTAATCACGAAATTACCTAATATATTATATAGAGGCTTTTAGTGTCGACATGGCCTAATTCTATTTTTATGCTCAATTCCATGCTTGTAATATTTTATTTTTAATGCTGTTACCATAGTTTTGTGGGAGTCTTTTAGCAATTGAATAACATCATGTTTATCTTTTGAATAACAGAATTTTTACAGTGACATTTGCAAGCTATTGAAAAATGCATGACCAGATTAGTATTTTTGTTGACATCAAGGGAGATAAATTTGTCTGTGCATCTGCACCAGCTGTGTTAGAGGTAAAAAGAGATTTTTTGTAATCCAGCTCAACACATAAAAAGTGAACTCATAGCCCCACAAGGCCAGGGCTCAGGGAACAAAGTTCTGTCCATATTCAAGTATATCCCAGGAGACAATACTGAGTCACAAGTTTCATAATCACCGTCTTTGTTTGCATGGCTTCAGAACTTCTGAACATGTCAAAATGTTTTTGTTTTGTTTTTTCACTGTTCATGTGCCCACGACTTTGGTTGTAAAAAACGATGTAAAGGCCAACAATCTTCCTTTGCAAATTGATGCAATGGGTAACATCACATCGGGTATCTCCAGTCTGAACCACTCCAATCACTAGTGTATATCCCCTCTGTGAAATGAAATATTCAGACATAAAATCCTGAAACGGCCTCTTCCCTTTGATCATAATCAGTTCTTTCTAGGGGCCATGTTGAAGAGGTCTCGGACTCCTCTGGCCCTCCTCTTGCTGGCTGTGATGTAGCCCTTTATCACAGTGATTTTCACAGCGTGCCGTCAGTTCCTCTCCAGACTTGGATAAAGTTTGAACACTTTGTATATCCACTCAGAGTAGAAAGCAACATTAACAAAAAGCGCAGGCTGCGATGAGGCACATTTGGTCCTTTGGATGCTCACACCAATGATGACTTTGCGCTCATGTTCCTGACAGACCAGTGGACCACCATAGTCTTTCTGTGGGGACAATGTAGACAATGACACGTCAAAGGGACAGCGCATAGGCAAGGACATAATACTGCATTGTATAGACTCAAACCCCAAATATCAAAAGCATATTGTCCTTTAAGATCAGTCAGAATCCAAATTACAAAGAACATATTTTTCCACTTAACAATGGCTCCAGTTTTGGTTTTTTTTTTATATTGACATATAGCATTCAAATGTCTGCTGCCACCCAAATCAAAAATTAAAACCATCGTACTTATAGAAAAACCTCCCAGTGCATGAAATAGACATGTATTTATGATCCTTACATCACATACTCCTTCTCCCCTTTTGCCACCAGCACATATTCGGCTTTCTCCAGCATCCCCTTTGATCTGTGTGCACATATCACTGTTGACCATGGGCATGGTAACGGTGTTCAGCATGTCATCATATCCTGTGTCTGGACAAGATATGCAAAATGTCAAAAGTCTGATGTGGAAAAAAAAAAGATCCATTTTATTTAACCCATAAAGACCCAAACAGCCACTGGTAACCATAATCATCTACTGATTTAAAATATTTAATAATTTATAAGCCATTAAACCTAATAATACATGTAAATAATTGGTGTAAAATGCAGTTCATCTTTTTATGGTCATCAGATATGACCCATTTGGATGTTCAGAGGCTCTATAGTAAACATGGAAACACCATCATCTTCTACAACAGTGATTCACCAGTAAAACCCATGGAGTTAGATCAATGACAGTGGATGGACACACTTTTATTTACATTCAGTTATTGATATCTTTGCTTAAAAGTCACTTTTTCATCAGTCTCCTCTGCTTTTGATATAATAAACCACAACTTTAAACTGAGCTTTTTATGAACATCTTAATTAAAATAGAAAAATACATGATTTTCACTTAAACAGAAAATACAGAGGATAATACTATAATGAATGGTGATGGTAAATCACTTAAGAAAAGTTACATATGTAGAAAAAATATTTTGGAAGTGCCACAAAAGTAGCTCTGGGTTTTTATGGGTTAAGCAAAAATTAAGATGAAAGTGGCTTTGAATAATGGGTTAAGGATGGCAGTACTTTTGGTTTCTCCCCATCCATACATGGTACAGTTGGTGCCTTCGGTGATGTGACACTCCTTTACTGGGAGATGAATGGTGGAGGCACCCTCAGACACAGGAGCAGGACTAAAAACAAACACAGACAGAGTAGTTTAGTCATCTTAATGAAGCATAGCATTTATTTCTGGAACCTTTAGAGGCTATGTGGTAACAAACAACAATAAAAATCGGTGCAGAATTTTTGTGTGTGGATACTTCACATAAGGACTGTCATAACTAGTGGTTGTATCACTGTACATTTTATACATGCAGACAACTGACATGAGGAGACACGTTCTTACTCTGCTAGTTTCAGCATAACCAGGTTAGATCCTTCTGGGCCACAAATCAGACGAGAGATGCGTAGTCTAGGATGGTTTGAGGACTCATTGAGGTGACGTAGGCCAACCTGCACACTGTACTCCCGGAGATCTGGAATACTGATGACCGCAAAGACCATTATGAGACATAAACCAGCAGTATTTCTGTGCAGGTCGACAATTGGATCAGTGATTAAAATGATTTGAACTACATTATTAAATGATATTATTTAACGCATTTGGTGATATAATACTATTATTTGAACTGGTGATGGACTGACTGTAGATGCATGACTTAAAAATCATGCAAGATTTCAAGCCATGGAAGCAAGAAATATTCCAAAGCTCACTCTATGGTACTCTGAAAAAAAACAAAACAAACAAAGCTACTGATGTGCACCATATGTAACACATACAGTCCTGTACGACATCACCACAGAGATAGGGGCACTTTCATTAAGCCGCTACTTTAGATATAGAGATACCATACTGTACTGTACTGTATGCATGTGAGTAGCTCTGGCATAGAGGTTTTGAAAGTTAAACAAATGTGCAGTTTTGTGCCACATCCCATGGGAGTCTGTCTGAGTGGGTAACTCTCAGTAAACAGGATACAGCCTCTATCTTCACTTTGACAATCTTTAAAAATAAAAAAAATCTGAATAAACAAAGAACATCATAATTGGTACAAGAAAAAAAGAGAAAGGCAAGTAAATAAATGAGAGCAGAGGTATCAGAGTGTGGAACATTACCAGGAGGTGAAACACTGTTGGTCCGTCAAAACCCAGTCTTCTCTGATCAAAGAACCACCACACAAATGAACCCTCCTAAGAGAATTTAAGAAGACATTTTTTATATTATTACCATAGGTACCATAAAAAAAGGATAAAAGACAATTTGTAAAAGTATCACAGATGTGAAATAACTTACTCTCTTTGGATGCTTACGACCCAGCTGCCATCTGTACCTTGAACTTGATGTCCGCCAACTATTCTGGTGTTTATATGCACGAAGCATGATATCTTGGGCCTAGTTAGACCTAAACAGGGAGATAGTTTGAATCCTGTATGTTAGACAGATGTATTATTTACAGGACTTTTCATTGCGGAAATATTCATTCAAACTTCAAAAGTCAACCATAAAATATGATTTGTTTGTCAGGTAAACGACAACAGAAGTGGATAAAAAGAGTAAAGAGGAAAGGCCAAGATAAGAGATAAAAGGAGACAGAAAAGACAGATAAGAAAAAAAAAAATAAAAAAATATATATATATATATATGTATATATATACGTACTGGTTGGTTGAGGAGTTACTGGAGGAGGGTCACCTAATACATGTAAAACAAAGAACAACAGTAAGGACAGACCTCACTGCAGCAGAAAATAATCCAGACCACCGAACATAGTAAGACACACAGAGCATGAAACCTCAGTGACAGAGACACAATTCTGTATTTTATACAAACCTTATCTCTGATTCTGAACCATAGTTAGAGGCTATACTATTTTGCAACCGCAGCAAGTAAATTTGCTCAAGACCACAAAAACTTCATGGAAGACATGTTTTACATTATGAAAATTATTATAGAGCCATTCAAAAGAAGCTCTCCGGTGCAACCCGATTGAAACCAGCTAAAGGAAATGCTGTGTCCAGCTGCTTGACTGTGTATTTTCTCAAATAAAAGGATGGCAGCAGAGACCTGCATCTGTTTGGTGTTTGGTCATCATGTATTCTGTTCCAATTGGACAAAACCACAGCTAACACACTACATAAGCCACCAGTCAAGCTGCATTGGAAATAGTTAGGACATTTTAGGTGCAGTTTGCAAAGGCTGTAAAACAGAATCACATGTGTTATTTCACTGTTCTGTACTTGTCTGTAATGTACTTTCCTGTGATCTGCCACTATATAGCAATCTTTTGTCTTCTTTTAAGATTCAAAGTGCTGGTTAAACATCAGAAGTGCTCATGCATTGCTTCCATTTTACCGTAAAGTATAAAAGTTGGAGTTCCATACCAATCCTGCTTGTGTACTTAGTGCCTCGAGGATAAAAGGGGTTCCAGGGGACAGATCCAGACCAAACTATCCCTGACTGAAACTGGTGCATTTTCTTGACAAATATATGCATACTTATGTAATGAAGACCCCAATAAATGGGGAGTAGCCATCATGCACCAAAACAATATATCTAGCACCAGCATTAATACTTGATTTGTACAGCTATTGGCCAGGTGTCCGCAGGTGTGAAAATGTGCAGAGCTGCTAAAAGTCTGCACATTTTTTTTCCTCCACATTCCTCACATTCTTATTTTCACTACTGCTTTTACATTGCTCTAACTGAATTTATGTCAGCAGCATCAGAGGAGCAATCAAAACCAAAATCAAACTTCAAATATGTGTGTTATTTGCTTACTCATCTTTTTATCCACTCCTTACCAACTGTTTCTTTTTTCTACTTCCATTTTGTATTTTACAGAAGAAAATGCTCAAAACACAAGCAATATTTACATCTCATATTGGATGGATGGATGGATGGATGGATGGATGGATGGATAGATAGATAGATAGATAGATAGATAGATAGATAGATAGAT
>JAPTGZ010021569.1:0-20111 GCA_029814645.1 Fowleria isostigma
AAGCCCCCATGGCTGTTGTGTGTTCAGTCCCACATTCGTCAGCCCATATGGTGCTGCGTTTAAATGAGTCCTTCAGGGAGAACTGATTACTTAAACTCAGGTCACATGCATTAATAAGGGTCAATGCTAATTAGCTACAGGTTAGCGGTCACGTTCTCATTAGTGCTATAATTGGAATCTGTCTCCTTGATGTGTTTGTGCTGTGGTGGTACATGTCTGATCTGTCGAGAGTGTTGGCGATTCTCAATTCAGTACAAAACTTATGATCAAATATAATGTTTTTACCGAGGTCCCGGATACCCAGGGCGTGGGTATTCTGTTGATGACCACCCAGTAGTTATCCGACAGTGCGGCCATGTCAGGATACGCCCTTCCACTGGTGTTGTAGTACGACTGAGGGGGCAGGGATGCAGCTACAGTCTTCATGTACCCGTTCACTGCACTGACCTACAGCAACAAAAACATAACATCAATTATAAAGTAAGACTGTAAAACTAAATCTGACTACATGAAAAAAAACACCCAGGACTGCTGGTATTCTTACCTGATAATCTGGCATCTTGAAAACATTGCTAAAGCCTCCTCCGCTGATATAATCTGTAACTTCATACGTGACTTTAAACGGGTTCTTAAATGAGGTTCCTCCTACCGTTGTCACAAACGGGCTGAGGAGGAAGCACAGAACAAAGCATCAGTATCTGGGTCTCCGTTATCCCCAGAAACTCACAAAATGTCTCCATATCATAGCAGGTGGGTGAAAGAGGCGTTACTGTCCACTAAACTTGAAAAGCTTAGATTTTCCCTCAAACTTTAAACTCATTTGAAACCTTTGAGACCTCTCTTAAGGCGAGACACTCCAGGTGAATAGAGTCAAATGTTAAAATAATAGATATCACCATGAAACTTCCTCAGTTGATTATTTGCACAAGTATGAAAAAAGATATATTACAAATTTTTTAAATGTGCAAATTAGGTATTTATGTCATTAAATATGTGCAATTTTGCATATATACACCCCCCCCCCATGTCACAAGACAGGTAGACAGGACTACCGTATCAGAAGCCAAATACTCTTCAATGGAAACACGTCAAAATATCACTTTTATTTTGCAAAAAACTGTGATGCTTTCACTCAAACATTTTTAAAAGAGAAGAATACAGACATCAAATAGTGATACTGAATGTTTTAAAAACTATAAAGCAGAGAAGAGCTGATGAACTTCAGTAGATCTGTGTGTGTGAGAAAGAACAAGAGATAGAGTGAGAGAGTGAGATAGAGAGCAAGATAGAGCGAAAGAGTGAGGGAGAGAGAGATCAAGATAGAACTAAAGCTAGAGATAGAATGTGAGACAACAAGGTAGAGATAGAGCGAGTGAGAGAGAGGGAGAGACAGAGTGAAAGAGGGATAGAGATAGATAGAGACAGAGAGCCTGGGAGAAATATAGAGTGATAGATAAAGATGGAGCAAGATAGAGATAGAGCTAGAGAGAGAGATAAGACAACATTTGCAAAACATGCAGCTTTATAAGAACATTCGTCTGCTAGCCACTGCCTAATTCACTTATAAGTGTGATTTCTCAGGCTTCACAGAATGTGTTTAAATTTGGCACAAATGTTCACTTGGACTCAAGGATGACAGTTATGTAAAAATATTTTTGTATCCATTCTTAAACAATGTGTTCCTTCACAAAACCAGGCTCTAAGTGCAGCCCACATGTTTCTCATTCTCTCCGTGTGATTGATATCATGTTGTGTAAATTCTCTCATTGTCCTTTTTTACTTCTGTTTTGTGTAAGATAATATTTTCTTGAACATGAAAAATGTTACAATGTTGTCAAATCAGTAGGTTGGTGGTAATTGAACAGTGTGAAAGGATTATTATACAAGAAGAGTGAATGCATCTGATTACTGTTTTCTTTGTCAATTTCACAATAAAAGACCATTTTCTCTCAGTTGATTTATCCGTCTGAAATGGAACACATGTGACTGATCTCTCTTCAGTTTCTCTCCATTGTTACAGTGGTATCAGTTCCTGTTTTACCTGGATGCAGGGAAACTTGGCCTGAAGGTGTTTTGTTGTGACCCCATGTGTCTGCAGCCGGCACCGCTGTCACCTGCACACGAGACAAGAGCAGAGCAACAAAACAAATATGCAACATGATCGCAAAGAACAGGACCAAAGTGATTAAATCAGGTTAATGATGCATCACAGTATTGATTGCTTAATGATTGTTGGGATTGCCTGCAATCTTGAATAAATACAGGACAAAAGATAACATGTAAATGTGTTTTTCCAGAGCTGCTTTGTCATTGTGGGTGTTTGTTTAAAACAATGGTGCTGTATTCATGTTTCAGTTGAGACAATAATCCAGTGACGACAAGGGAGTGAAGGTGAAATGTTGCCAAACGGAAAAAGGCTCCATCTGGCTGCAATACTAATAAGGTGTGTTTTATTAATTCCTAAATATCTAACAAAAGCAAACTTTAACCCAGTGATGAACCTTTCATCAACAAAAAATAACTTATCTACTTAAATAAACTCCTTGTAAATAATATAAAATAGAAATATTCTTAAAATGTTACCAAAGCTTAAACAAGATGATTGACAATAAATCTATTACATGAATGTATTTGTTGTGTTTTATATTTCAGCATTAATTCTTATTATTTATTTTGTATTCAGTACATGATGACTTATTTAATGTATTTAAAAGAATAAAAAGTCAAGTACTCCTGGGCTTCTTCCAAGTACCCCTGGGGAACTTCGGCTGTAATGGAAACGGTCTCCAGGAATAGTACCTAGTGCGTAAGTCAGGTGGAGCTGGTACCATGTACTGGAAACACGGCACAATACTGACCTGAAGCAAAGAGCAGAGAGATGCCCCTGACCCCGGCCTTCATGAACTCTGTGTTGATACGCATCATGTAGGCGACAGAAAGGCTGTCTTCGTCGTCACCGTAGCTGATGGTGTGAACCCAGGGCAGGTCAGACATGTTACTAAGGAGAACCATCCACTGGAGGAAAGGCTCTTGAGACTCATGACGCCCTGGAAGAAACAGTTAATGAACATCAATATTCTGTCAAAATATTACCATTTTATCTCCACGTTAAACGAGTGCTATTTTGCTTTTTTAAATGGAATTATGCATTTTAAAACATTTTCCTGTGGTCTTAATAAACTGTAAACTGTATACTTGGGTCTGAATTCTTCATTAATTCAACTCCACAGGTCCATCTTCAACCCTATTTCTGAGTAATGACATCAGAAAGATGGTTTTGAGCGCTGGCCCTTTAAATACAAATGAGCCACTTCACACCCCACCCCCTCCAGGTTGTTGACCGCGCTGCTCTGTCAAGTTCAGCCATTTGTGTTCATTAATACAACCAACAACTGAACATTTTGGGTCATCTGCTCCAAGTTTGTACCAGTATGGACTACAATCACTAACAGTTATATCATACTCGGAAAACTGTTCACAGGAAGTCTTGACCTTATATGTGCAAAGGTCATGATGTAACTAGTTCTAAACGTAACAAATTAAGAGGGAATTAAAACATGTTGTAGAAATCCACTCAGTTTTTGCCAAAGTGAATATAAATATAGATCTGCAGCAGCTGGAGGGTTCACATTCAAACTGTATGAACTATTAGGATCCAATACACAAATAAATAAACCAAAAACTAATAAAAGTGGGTTTAGGTAAATATAATCCTTTTAAATCAAGCTAATATTTCAAGTGTTGTTCAAAAACTTTAACCTACCTGGATTGGTGAAGAACCAAGTGGAGATGTTTGCCCCAGTGCTCATGATGTACTCGATATCCAGGCTGGCCTCGATGCCGGCTTTTCCGCCTCCCTGTGTGCCTACGACTCGGTCGACCGCGGACCGATGCTTGAAGCCACCGCCGTACAGGGTCATGAACTCAGCCAGGTCTGCTGGGTGATAGTACTGCTCCAAGAACTGCAAGAGATGGAAGCTTCTCTGATGAGTATGATACTGGATAAATTACTCGGATCCTAGCAAACATTAACCTAAAGACCCAAAAAGCCACCAGTGACCAAAATCATCTGCTGATCTAAACTGTTTAATATGTGTTGATCCATTAATCCTATCAATACATGTCAATAATTGGTATAAAATATAGTTATTTGTTTTTTATGGTCATCAGATATGACCCATTTGGACATTCAGAGGCTCCGTAGTTACCATGGAACCACAGTCATCTTCTACAACATTGATTCACCAGTAAAACCCATGGAGTTGGATCAATGACAGTGGATGGACACACTTGTTTTACATTTATTGTTGATATCTTTGCTGAAAAAGTCACTTTTTCTTCATTTTTTCCTGTTTCTGATATAATAACTCACCTTTAATTTGAGCAGATATCAACATCTACATGATCAGTGAATTAAATATGGTAAGATATTAGATTGAAGAGAATGCAAAATATAGAAAAAAAAAATCATGATACATGGTGATTAATGACTCATGAAAGGTTAAATAGAGCTGCCACAGAAGTAGCACTGGGTCTGTATAGGTTAAAAACAAACTAACATACAAAATGAAATTGAGCATTCAACTAAATAAGTTAAAATATGTAAATATTATTGGCAAAATGTACTTGAAGTAAGAGAAGTAAAGGCAGCCATTTAGTAAAATGTTTTTTCAGTGTTTTATTTATACATGTGATCTTTTTGTATTGATGTTTAAAAGGGGTTATATGTAGTATTTATATTCCAAATTCTCAATGGCAGGGGTAAGTCTCATATCGGAACACATTTAGGACTATAAAAACCAACAATAAATCAATCCTATGTATCCAGACAAATGTAGTAGAGTAAAAGTATTCATTTGAGAATTCTCAAATAAGTACAGTACTTGAATAAAAGTTCTTGTTTTACACGACTGCTAAGGTGTACATTTCCAAAAGTAACACTTCACCATGAGGCGAGGGTCCTACCTGAGCTACCGCCTGGCTGTTGTTCTGCGCCGTTCCCACGTCTGTTGTTGACAGGTTATAGCGAGACCTTAAGATGGAGGGAGTCACTCCCAGGTGCACCCCGGTCTTCAGGCGCTCAGATTGGGCTTTACTCAGGTCCTTTTCTTTAGGAGGTAAACGGTGAAGTCCTCCAACTATGGATCCAGGAAAAATTATTCATCAGCAGATGTAATCATACAGACCATAACTCAAATATACAAAGATTATAGATTGATATTTTGCTCACCAAAGTCGAGGTGCTGGTGAACGTCATCATGAACAGAGTAAGGGGCCGAGGACCTCAGCACAGACTGACCACCTCTGATGTAACGGTGGAATCTACTGCCAGGAAGCAGCGTCTCTGCAACCCTTAATGTACAAATCACACAAGGCAAAACACAACCTGAGGGTCTGCTGATCTACAAGGTTATGGACGGAACATTAAGAAACACAAGGTCTTGCCAAGTTTGAACTTTTGCACAAAATTGACCCCAATGCTTTGACTGATTCATGCATCACGTTGGTACACTTTAACAGATCTACATCCTTCAACGTAATATTTACCACCCCCCCCCCCAAAGGAGAGGCAAGAGGTATTGTTTTTTAGATTTTGGTTTTATTGCAGTAAAACTATTGGTTGAATTCAAACCAAATTGGGTTTATAAATTACCAGTGACACAGAATAGATGTGATTACAAAAGTAGACCAAAGTTAAAATTTTCAATGAATTTTTTAAAATCTTTTTTTCTCCCACTTACTTACAATGGGAAAAAATTTTGTTTCAATTTGCTTGACACTTGCCACATATATAGAGGCAGTTGATATGCTAACATCACTACACGCCTAGACATGATGACATCAGCTGGATCGATGTTAAAAAAAAATAAAAAAAAGTTACAATACGTGTGAGGGGCAGGGTTTGTTGTGTCTGGCACCACTTGTTTAAAACATATTTTAATTAATTCAGGGGGTAACTTTGACCTTTTTGGTTCAATTTTACCCAAATGTAATATTTAACCCTTTACAGTGGACAGCTGTTCTCTTGTATATTCATGGATTTGTTGTTTTAGTTCCATATCAGGAAACATAGTGGGCACTTATTTATACACTGACATTCATACTATTACTGTAACTTTGCTGTTCTTGATAAACCTGATCAAACCATGTTTGAGTGCAAATCAATTGCTAATTGTTAATAGACTGTAATAAACACTAATTTTTTAAAGTATTTTTTTCCATAGTATCTCCATAAAGTGAGTAATAACCAGGATTAGAATATGATCAAATGTAAGAAAACATCAGATTAGCAGCATGAAAAATATATATTTCACAGTTTTCACACAGTACATCAGTAAATGCATGTTTCTTTGCTTCTAGTCAAAAGCATGGTGTCCAGCTGAGCTGTAACTCCATGAAAAAAGGTTACAAAATGTTTTCAATCGCATTTTTTTTTTCCCATTCTTGAGGAATAAAAAAACTCATGAAGAAAATCTTGATTAAGGTTCTTATAATTCATGCAAGAAAGGGTTAAAAGCAGTAAAAATATCCTAAATGCTCTTTTTTGGACTTAAATTAGTTAATTTTCCTAAAATCCTTATGGCTGTTAAGTTTTCATGGCTTACATGATATTGTATGATGATAAAGTCTCTCTGTGAATGGTTGGTGTATAATTCAAAACACACGGTCCCTGATCTGAAGCATTCATTAAACATTAATGAACCATTTATTGAAATCAGATCAACTATTTATACCAGGGGTCTCAACATGCGGCCCAGGTGTCAAAATCAGCCCGCTAAAAGGTCCAATCTGGCCTACTGGCTGAATTTGCCAAGTGCAAAAATTACACTGAAGATATTAACAATCAAGGATGTTGAACTGATTTTAGTTAAGATTCCACATCCAGACCAATATGATAATAACATAATAACCTATAAATAGTGACAACTTTACTTTTCTAGGTTCAACTGGACTAGTTTTGGTCTTTTGAAACAAAAAAGGAAATTAAATGAGGAATTGTTCTTATTTTAGTTCCAAACTCCAAATTTTTTAATGATATTAGACCTGTGACTAAATATTTGTGTAACATTGTGTGTAATGCACATGTATAAAAGATAAGTTGAGGCATAATATTGTTAAAACTGCAGTTGTTTTTCTTACAAAATTTCAGGTTTTTTCAGGTTATTCACATGTTTTTTTGTGAAAGGATAGTTTGTAAATGTACCTAATGTTTTTTATTGCACTAAAACAAAGAGAAAAGGTTGTTATTATTTATAGGTTATGATGCTATTACTTTACTGGTCCAGCCCACTGGAGTTGTGCTAAATGCGGCCCCTGGAATAAAAGAGTTTGAGACCCCTCATTTATACATTCTAAATACATCTGTGGTACAGAAACTAAATTAGTTGCTACAATGCAATCCTTGGTCCATGCTGTAAAAGGTATGTACAAAATGTAAGGGTTAAACAAGTGGTTTACTTTCTGAACCTCGGCATAGGTTCAGAGATTCCAGAAGTCTCAACTTAACATAGTTTGATTTCGACCAGAAACCACAGAAAGAGGAAGTACATCACAAGATAAGAAACATGGTCATTGTATGATGTACACTGTGGGAACTAAGCATTAAAAAGTGCTGTTTAGTGCACGATCTGTGTCAAGAACAAGTAATGATAAATGTTGAGCAAGCAGAACAAATTTGTCTTCCGAATATTTGCTTACTTTGCAGTCATGGTGCACTGTAAAAAGTCCTGAGTGCGAACAGTTTGGCACTTTGTAATCCCATGACTCTGCAGCCAGTGATGCACCACCTTCTGGGTCAGTCGGGATGGACGCACGAGGTCGGCCACTTCATCCAGGCTGAGGTGTTTACCTGTGGAGGACAAAGTCACCTCCGTCAACTCAACCATTTAGCACCAAGACGTAATGAGGCCATGGTTATAAGTATAGAAACAGGTTAAACGGAGACAAAGTCAACAGTGGTTAGAGTCCGTTTAATGAAACAGAAATGGAACCAGAGGAGGGGGGAGGTGTTTGAGATTGTAGCTGTCAGACTCAGTCCTACCATATTGAGATGAGTCGGGGTCTGACACCAGTCTGAGCGTTTCCTCCAGCAGGTGAACGTTTTGCTGCTTCAGTGCAAAGGTCAGCTCCAGCTCCTCTGTTGGACTGACCCGACCCACATCAGTCCAGTCCTTTGGTACTCTGAAGAAACACATCAAGGCTTGTAAATCTCACACAGTCTGTCTGCTCAGGTGCTCTGGGTAAATAATGACAGGATTCCCACACATTTCAAACAAAATTCCAACATTGCCTGGACGCTGATGATACAAATTCCATGACTGTTTACAACAGGGGTACCCAATCCTGGTCCTCGAGAGCTACTATCCTGCATGTTTTGGATGTTTCCCTCTTCCAACACACCTGACAGTCGTTATCAGCCTTCTGCAGAGCTGGATGATTTGAATCAGGTGTGCTGGAATAGTCTTGACAGGATACACCTAAAACATGAAGAGTTCTCGAGGACCAGCATTGGACACCCCTGGTTTACAACCTTTAGGTAAATTTACAGAAGGTGACAAGTTAAGAATTGAATGGAAATTACAAAGCAATTGTGTGTTATTTTTATACTCATATCTAATACTGTGAAGACAAACTTCAGGGATGTGAACTCATCAAGGGTGGAAAAGGTGATAATTGTGTTAGTACTGTATCAGATTGAAAATGTGGCTTTATGGTCTACTTCTGCATCAGGACATAAACACACACATATATATAAAATAATTGGTTTTACTGCCCTAATAGTACAATAATATAATGCAGTGAAAGGTTTGATTCTGAATTGATGTCAATAAAATTTAACCTGTCTGTAGCCTAGGCTGTATATTCATTCTTTTTTTTAACCTTTTTTTTGCCTACTTATGTTTGGTGTGACATCTATATATATGCATAATATGGCTCTGAAATGGACAGTTTATTTTAATATGTATAACTGTGATAGAGTGGGGCACTCTGGAATGCCAGTTCCAAATCGGATAGAGGGAACTGAAAACAAAACTCCGGCCAGAGAGTTGGTTATGGGGAAATTTATTCCAAAGACGCACCAGCAAGATTGACCACAGCCATTTGAACGAGGTAATAAAGTACAGAAAGAAGGTTTCGTTTGTTTACACTTTGTGTTGCCGAGCTATGTCATCACCAAGAGATGAAAACTTTGGCAACTTTTACTCAGTTTGACATAGAGCTGCAACAGTTAAACCATTACTTGTCGACTATTAAAATGACTCAATCAGTAATTGCCAACAACCTGCTGATCGACTACTATCAGTATCGGCATATAAGATGTCTTAAAATTATGTTATATGATATGTTTTGTCATTTTTCTGTCTTCATTCAAAAATAATGAGACGAAAAAGGAAAAAAGTTACATAAAGATGTCTGTTGAGGGGAGATAAATGACAGTAACTAAAACAGAAAGTAAGATTGGTATTTGCATCAGCTCTAAGCCAGAATATCAGTTTAAAAATGACTATGCATAGTTAGGGACCAAACAAGACATTTGTTGTTTTATAAAGCAAAATATAAATCTATAAACAATATGGAGATTAATCAACACTGAAGTTAACAATTACTGACACTTGCTGTAATTTCAAGACTTTTTCAGGCTTTTGTGAGAGTCCTGTAGAATATATGGTGACTGATAAACTTGTTGAATATCATCTGAACATGTTACAGGTATTTATCTAGTTACTTGCAATGTGTTAAGTGATGCTAAAAGGCAGAAATAATCAAATGGTGGATTATGCAGGTCCTACAGACTTCATAAATCAGTATTTTAATAACCATTTATTTAACAACTAAACACATTGTGGGTTGATCATAATCTCCAAACATACTCCATATACATGCTTTTTATTAAATGTCAAATGTCATAACTGAATGACACACTTCCTGGAATGGCAGCAGACTTGAACAGCTCATGTTCCTTCCTTCCTAGTTTAACAGCTTATTAAAAAAGTGAATATCAGGGCTGATATGGGCTGTTTCCTGTTAACTGTACTGGTGAGGTTTATGTAAATGTGCAAACAGACTGCTTAGATCGGTGGTTTCCAACCTTTTTTGGCTCATTTAAATTATGTAATAGTTTACTATACTGTTACAAATGAATTATGATTTTAGATGACATTTAGTTTATATTATGGACGGAGGCAGAAAATCCAGGTGTAGATTACTGCACAAAGTGAATTTATTTTCCTTGGTCAGGATAGTGTCAGTTGCGTTTATGACAATGAACATTAATACTGAAAAATCAAGATCAATAAAGACATGGCCGCTGAGATATTATATATCCCACATTTTATTTGAAGTTGATTTTTATTAGGAAAAGTGTGTGGTGTTTTTATTATAATGAAATAAACACTGAATCATTAAATATTCTTTTATTTGTTGTTTTTTTTATCAGTTACTGGAAATTCCAGGTGACCCCAAAGTTGAAACACTGGCATAGACCAATGTACTGAGTGTGATATTGTTCTGTTGTTGTCTTTTTTTTTGTTTTGTTTCGTTTTTTTCTTGTTAATGGAAAAAAAAAAAAAAGCAAAAATTCAACAACTATATTTGAAAAAAAAAAAAAAAAAAAGTGCATATCCCCCTGGGGATCAATAAAGTTCATTTATATGTGTACACTTCTATTCAGATCAGTGTTTACAGTTGTGTACAGTCATTGGGTGTATGCCATGTCACTGAATTCCCTCAGTATCTGATCATAAGACACTAAAAGGTGGAAATACCGGTTCTCAAAAGATATAAAGACATTAAGGAAATAGATTTTGGAAGCTTACAAAACATCTTGGTCGTATTCTAGGTATCCACTCCAAACTGACGAGCTGCATAACAAGGAGATGAAGAAGGTCGTTCTGTTGGAAAAGTAAAATATCACCGGTTAAATTAGATTTATCGTAGGTTAAAATACATTTATAGTCCAGGTAGGCGAGTGTGGACAGTTTATGGACGTCTCAGGGTCACGACAAAGACAAAATGACCTGACAGATACACACAGACGTGTTGTTGGTCTGTACTGTTCTTGTATTATTAGCCGTGTCCGTGGCTGGACCATAAAGTGCAGAGTTAACCTCTTGTTTTGCTTCTGTTAGCAGTCAGCTATCTATGTAGGTCAACGACACACAACAGGAAACACGCAGCACTTCAAACACAAGCCGCCGAGACAGGACCGACACTGTCTGACTGCGGAAAAATACCCAAGAAACTAAATAAAGTAAGTTCAAAGGCACTCACAGTGTGTTCATGATTCCAGGGTACGTAAAGTCAGCCGTTGTGAAGCGGCGGAATGAGGCAGGCGCTTATAGACGCAGAGGTCACATGACACAGACGGCAGTCACGTGACCGGCGGACGTTTGTTTTGACATCCTTTAACACTGAACTTATGGACACTGATTTTATGAACCAAGTCACAGTTTATATTTTTTTGTATGAAAAGAATACAAGCGATGTATAAAATGCGTAAAATAAATAATATAATAAAGAAAATACACATTGAGATTATTATTATTATTATGAATATATCTGATGTTCTGCACAGAGTATATGTAGCATTTAGCCACTTAGCTAGTGTTGTTTTTTTCTTGAAAATATACAAATATAAATTAAGTTAAAAACTTTAAAGTTTAGTGATTTAGTCCACTTAAAAACAGCACAATTTATATTTAAAATAAAAAATAATCAGTTGCCTGTTCATATTCAGAGCTTGTTTGAAATAGTGTTGGAAACTCATTATGGAAACGGGAGAATGTGAGTTTGATCCTCAAATATTTTCATTTATGTATGTAAAATTGACCCAGAATGATGACATATATTAAAAAGTTGCCTTTGACATTGTCCAGTACATGTCTATAAGTAATGTTACAGAATGTTACAGAAAGTTAGTTTGCAACTCCCATCTATGGTTGGGCTTACATGATTTTATTTTTCTCATTTATGCCAAAATGATGGCTTCTGATAGAGTGGTAAAAATGATCAGTTCCAAGGTGATAGTCCACACTGATACCCAACTATAATAAAACGAATGTATTCTGCTTTAATATGTGAGATTAAAATCTGTAGTTTGAATGGGTTTAAGTGGCACAGTCACACAAATGACTAACTTTTTCTTGTACAGTGTATTTTAGACTCATTGTAGAAGCCGAGCTGGAATTTACAAGATAAAATAAAAATACACAATCTTGCATAAACTCATGCCTTAACTGAGCCAAATTATTAAAAAAATAAAATAAGAATAGCATGTAAAATGCTAACTGTCTCTAATGTTAAATAAAACTTTTTCTAAACTTTGGGGTTTGACCCGATGGATGTACAGTATGTTCATAAGTTTACATAACCGAGCAGAATTTGTGATTGTTTTTCCATTTTTCAGAGAATATGAATAATACAAAAAAATAATAATAGGGGTTGTGTGAAACAAATGTTTTTGCTCTTTTAAAGTCATACTGACAACAGAAATTATCCAAGTTTACATACCAAAGTGGATCAATGATACTGAGGTCAGGAGACTGAGATGGACACTCCAGAACCTTCACTTTTTCTGCTGTATCCAATGACAGGTGGACTTGGCCTTGTGTTTTGAGTGTCAAGTTGGAACATCCAAAACCATCCCATACACATTGTCAGGGTATGTAAACTTATGAACACAACTGTAGAAGACCCGTGTATGTTCCTCATTTATTACAGAGCCATTTATTAAAAAGTTGATCATTTCAGAACAAGATTTTATTGATTTAAGTCATTCTTTAACTATATGAACAGAACTAACAGCAATGGTTTGTCTGAGGTAAAACAGATTTATTAACCAATTACAAATCAGAATTCAGCAATGTACATAAATACTTACAACTAGGAAGCGACTAGGCCTTTCAACAAAATATTTACAGGGCAGTTTGGTAGACATCTATAAAAAGTTGTTTTAGACAAAATATTTGATAATGATAATTTCAAAATAATACATCAAATGTGTTTTTTCCCCCCACACAGTGTAGGCAGGTTGTACTTGAAAAGATTAAATCAAGTACTACAGCCAATCAGAAGCCAAACCCCGAGTTCACTCCATGAATGTACATGTGAAAGGGAGTACAATTATTATGCACTACTGTTCCCGTTATTGTTCTGACCAGTTAAACGATGAAACATAGCACATCTGTTCCATTCATTTTAATTCACATGAACAGTTAAAGTTTTCCAACATCTGAGGCTTTAGTTCCAACTATTCAGTCGTCGTTTGAGAAGTAAAAATCCTCTTCTTCTCCACTTTCAGACAGTGTGTCATCTTTGTCTGGAAACATTTCCCAAACGACAAAACTGTTTTCTAGTCAAAGGGAGAGAAAATGAAGACTTCACAAAACAGGAAAAAAAACAAAACAGCAATTACCGTTTTAAATGTGATGTATTTATGGTATGTACTGTTGTTTGACCTATGTTTTACATTGTCCTTGTCACACCTGCTTTGCTTAAAAAAAAAAAACACACACACATAAACCATTTTATTGTACAGATATGAGGTGAAAGAAACGGTACTTTTAATGTGTTTGTGATGGAACATGAAGGCCGAATCATAGAAAAAGTGATGTATTTTAATGTTCAGAACCTCATTAATGTAGAGTAAGTTGATGGCCCTCATTTCTCATGAAACTTACCTGCGTTACCACATCTCCTCATTGTTCTCTTTACTGATGGCGTAGGTGTGAGGCCCTGGAAGAATCAATGCGGGACAATGTTTTACAATCCAAAATAAATCAACTACAACTTTTTGAATCAAAACAATCTTGAAAAAGAATTCCTTGTACCTTTGATGCAGGAGCATGGACGTTAAAATATTTCTTTTTCATCCTCTTCTGGAGTTGATAAACATACTTGTCATCATGAGTCCTAGAAATGAACAGTTATAGGAAGTAGTCTTAATGACATAAATGACAAGATCTCAAGGGAAAAAAGTATCAAACATCAACATTTTTACATTTAAACCAACACTGTTTAGTTTTTCAGGCTTCGAACTATTTTCCAGGTCAGTGTGGTGGTACAACTCACAATAGGTTCAATTAGACGTTCATCATCCCTCCAGAGCATCTGTGTCACCTGTACCGGCACTAGATAAGTTGTGGTCGCAGGTAGGTGGACAAAAAAAAAAAAAAAAAACTACAAAATTTTACTGCTTTACGATCTACTGAAAGGTCATGCATCTGATGAGCGCATGCAGGGACTGGCAGGTAACAGAGTTTGGCATACCGGCATTTGAGCGTTTATGGTCGCTTTTATAGAATGAAAGAAATGAGCTCAAGGGGAATGTTTGCTTCCAAAAAGATTTTAAGGACTGTTGTGTCATGGTTTTCACTGAGACAAGGCTCACCGAACAGAACCACAATTCTGAACTCACCAGAACCCCGGTCCGACTGAACCGTAATACTGAAGTAACAGGTGAAGCCCAGGGAGTAGTATGTCTGTATATGAGTGAATGATACTGCAGCTCTGTTATTATCACAGAACTAATCTGGACACCGGACATTTAACTGTTGTCGGTGTGGTTGAGCCCGTTTTACCGGCACCGGGAGTTCTCACCTACGCCAGTACTAGAATCAGAATAAAACAAACGTTTAAATAACAAACATCCCACCCCCTCAAATTAAAGTTTTTTAAGTTTCAGGAGGTAGGGAGAAGTTGAATGAGCTTAACAACAACAGGAGACTTAGAGGAAATAGTAACGCATTTTTAGTTTCACTTTCTAAAGGAGACGCCGATTCACCGCGGCTGTATGACTGTAGAGGACACAGACTATCATAGCAGAAGATCTGAACTTTATATTTGATGATTTTAATAATGTATCACTGATGAAGACCCCAGTACATTTATATTACTATGTCTCCTGTCTTGCCCCAGGAAGTTTACCGGCATCAAATGTCCGAGTATTTTTTACTGCAGTTGTTACAGACAATACCGTTTATTGACTTTAGGGGGACCCAGCGAGCAGAATCTCATTTAATGCTGCTTTAACGTGATAAAAAATTTTGCGCTCAAGTGTTCATTCACCTGCTTGGAGAACCTATCATTCCAGGGGAGATATGTAGACACTGGGGGGTCTTCGCTTCGGGGAAACGAGAGGACATGGGGGTCCAGGGCTCCAAGTCGGACATTGCAAAGTCATGCTCTTCACTTGGACACATGGACGGCATCTGTAGACAAAAAACAGAGGAAAAATTTAAGTCTCACAAATTTTACCGACCAGACAAGACAGTCAATGGGTAAAAAAACCCCCACAAACACACCTCGAACCGTTTCCCCTGCATGTGAGCGCTGGTGAAAGCATCGTCGACGTTTTCTTTGGGCATGGACTCCAGAAAGGCACGCACTTGCTGCTTTCGCTTTAAGGTTCCCACTCCAGCAGATATAACAGGATGCTGCGCGGCTACAAAATAAATTCAGAATTTGTTCAATTTAATCATAAAGCAATGTCAGGACATGGAGAGTATGTGGCAAATAAGAGTAAAAATACAAAACAACCAAGCTGTATTAACAGCAAAATAACAATTAATAACCATCATTCCTCAGATTCTCATTAGAGCCAGTGTCTAAGTTCAAAGTACTTTATTATTGTTAGTGTTTATCATCATTACCATTATTATCAGTGTTTTATGTGTACTGGCTTTTTAATTCATGAAAAAAAAATCAATCACTCATCGATAGAAGGTGCCACTAATGCATTGGTGCCTCATAATGCCACCTACTACAGGGCAGAATAAAAAGAGGATGTTCCTCTGTAGATATACAGGTCCACTCTAAGGTGATGAAATACTTTAAAATTAAAATTCTAAATATTATATACCGGTTCTGCACTTAGAGCCTCCTAAATTCTAAATCTTACCCTGGACCTTTAGAGCCCAGTATATATGCTGTGACTGTGGGCTATCTTCGGCAAAAGATGAGGAATAAGAAAAAGCTTCATCACATTATCAGAGATTCTAAAAAATTCAAAAGGGTCCCAGTCTTGAGACCAAAGACAACCTAGATTAAATTTCCTTGATTTTTACTCCATACACATAAATATTACTTTTGGAACAGTGCAATCATTAACTCAGCTTCCTTGTTTAGAAATCCAGCAGCAGAAATAGAGAGCATGCACTACAGATTGGGGTTGTACAAGATTCAGGACTGAATTGAGAATGACCCCTAAATTCCAGTTCAGTTCTTGAATTTGAAATGAGATCGCAAACAGGATTTGAACTGCAGGAAGTAGAATTGGAATTCCATAAGATTCATGATACATAATTAACATGTATTTAACAATAAAGCTTTACAGTATACATTACACATGATTTTAACATGTAATTTATTCAGATATTATTGTATGGACTTTATGTACACAATACTTCAATTATAGTAAACAGGCCTATTTTTTTAAAACCACAATTTAATATTAAAACACACTTTTTAAAACAATGTTGCAGGCAAGATATTCAGACCACAATGATGGCACCTTAATGACGAAACATTTAGAAACTGTTGACCATTAGATGCAACACGTTACCCTGTAAAGTACTTTAATAAATGATAACTGCATTTACCAAAACATTGTTGCATTCGATTACTTTGAAATGAAGAAAATGTTAATTATTCAACATTAAGGGAATGTATGTTTAATGGTAGTGTCTGTATTTCCAGTTGCAAGAAAAATGTTAAAAGTATCACATTTTCACTGATATGTGATCAGAATGAATTCATCTGAATTGCAACGAATTCAATTCTATTTCCTGTAGGGTGGGGTCAACTCAAATTAATTTATTGAATTTAATTAAATTCAAAAATTCGAAATTTTGTACAAACCTGCTATACACATTTTATTTTTGTATAAATTATCTGATATGCACTCAGTCTTATAACACAACCTGCATACATGTCGCTATAAATCATTGTGTGACTGGTAGACATACAGTAAAAAACTGTTAAAAACTCAGTGTGTACATGGAGCTGCATAATCCACATCAATACAAAACCCTTCCTCTTACCTGGATCTTTTGGTGGCTCCACTTTCTTCCTTTTAGACGTGTCTTTTTTAGTCGGACTCTTGAAGCTTCCCATGGACGTTTGCTGATTATGACATTCTTGCGCTGAACGTGTTCCTACCATCCGTGCCACCTTAGCCCAGTAACCGCCAATGTGCTTCGGATAGTAGGAAACAGCCCTGGGAAACAAAATGCAAGCAGAGTTCGATTAAAGGAGTCATATTTTGCTAAACCCACTTTTATTAGTCTTTGGTTAATTTATTTATGTGTTTGCGGATCACAATAGTTGATAAAGTTTGAATGTGAACCCTCCAAGTGCTGCAGAGCCATATTTATATTTATTTTGGCAAAAAATCGAGTGGATTTCTACAACCCATTTTAATTCACTCTTAATTTATTATGCCTATAACTAGTTACGTCACGACATCTGCACATATAAGGTCAAGACTTTCTGTGAACATTTTTCTGAGTACGACATAATTGTCAGCAGCAGCGGTTGTAGTCCATACTGAAAATATGTCCAAACTTTGAGCCCATTACCCAAAATGTTCAGTTGTCGGTTGTAGTAACACACACAACTGTCTTGAACGGGACAGAGCAGCACTGTCAACAACCTGGAGGGGGCGGGGCGTGAAGTGGCTAATTTACATTTAAAGGGCCAGCGCTCAAAACTGCCTTTCTGGTGTTTCCGATGTCATTACTCAGAAATACAGTTGAAGATGGTATGGAGTTGAATTAATGAATTCAGACCCAAGCATAGCATTTACAGTATCTATGACCCACCTGTTCTAAGCTGCATTTGAATAGATAGATTGAATATTCAGAAGTTCACATCTACAGCTTCTTTTAGGCTTAAAGTTTTGATAATGTATGATTTTAATATAATTAATATCTAATATTCTGTGAATGCATTTTAAAATCATGCTTTTATCTCTGATGATTTTAATGTCTTTTTTCTGTTTTATTTTAACATAATTTCAGTCTTTTTACTGTGATCTTTTGTAAAGCACTTTGAATTACCCTGTATATGAATAGTGCTATACAAATAAACTTGTCTTGCCTTATGTAGACCACAGAAAAATGTTTTAAAATGAATAATTCTATTTTAAAAACAAAAATATTACTCCTTAAAACTAAAGAGAACTGAAACAAGTTTAGGATATTTAAAGTTACTAATCCAAAAAACCAGTCTTACTTACTCTTTCAACTTCAGCAGCTCGTCCTCAGTCCACTTGTCCTCATCTTCTTCTTGTGGAATATTTGTTTTGCCTTTGCTTCCTCGTTGCGTTTTCGTGGATTGTATGAACTCGGGCAAATGTTCCGGGGGTGTTGATGTTTTAGTGCGTTTGCTCTGTTTATTGTCTCTTGGTGCAGTGTTATTCTTTTTAACCCTTTTGTGAGACTTTTTCCTTTGTTCCTTCCCGCTGTTACCGGAGGATTCTGACTGACTCGATGGAGACACGTAGGTCGGCCGAGACTTCGTCACAACGTTTGCACCTTTCTTTCTGTACGTTCCCTTTCCTCTCTTCGTTCCCTTAAAGGATGAATCATAATCCGGTGACAGATTTGGCGATGTGTTCTCACTCTCTGTGGGCGATTCAATGAACGCAGCCCGTCTCCTGCTTCTCTTTGCGGTTCCGTTTGTGTCTGGCGTCTGTTTTTTGGACCTCCGTGCTGAAGACTTCTCAGGTTCACTGTTCGTATATAACGTCGTTTGACCCCTATAACGGGATCTTGTTATTCTGTCAGAGCAGTTTTTGGGGTTGTTTTGAAGGGTCACTGCCTCCTTGGGTGGTTCAGGTGGACTGGACGGCCTCTCCTCTAGATTACCCTTTATTTGGTTACGTTTGCGGAGTGAGGGTTTCACCTTCCTCATCACTGTAGACTGCTCAGTGTCCCCAGTTGAATCAGACGGTTCATGACCTTGAAGACAGCAGACAGTTATTTTTAGCACAACTTAGATCAGGGTTTCTTAACCCTGGTCCTCGAGGCCCAGTTTCCTGCAGGTCCCTCCTCCAACACACCTGACGGTCGTTATCAGGCTGACTTGATGATGAGCTGATCCTTAACTGAAGCAGGTGTGTGGAACAGGGACATATCTAAAACATGCAGGACACTGGGCCTCGAGGACCAGGGTTAACAAACACTGACTTAGAACATATCTCACAAAACACCATATATATAAAACAATAGCACTGACTCACTGGAATCCACGGGTTCTAGAAACAGTAGAGTTGATCAAATGGGGAGCTGACTTTTTTTTAGAAGTCGGTCATAACTTAAGTAAAAGGAACTTGCTGAGTTTGTTGGGGTCAGCGATGATAGTTGCTTATTCATAGTTATCTTATATATTTGTTTCAAGGGCTTTACATCATAACTGTATCACATTGACATTCCATGATCTGTGCGCTTAGAGGCCTGTAGATTGAAAACCAAACATTGTAAGATTCAAATGTGAATAATCTTTGACTGACTTTTTTCAACAACGTAATATATAATTTGTTGCTTAAATCCAAGACATATGAGAGTTATAGATTAGTTTGTACCATGGCTCCTTATGGAGAAAACGTGGGTGTCTGTGTTAAATTCACTGAGAAGCCACCTGTCAATCAAACTGATATCAATCTATAACCGGACATCCTATGAAAAATTCTTAAAGGTGAGACTTGTGGAGAGTCTTCTGAATGTAACGATGTAAAAAAAATGTTGAAAAAAGTCAGAACTAAATAAGCAACGACTGTGGGAACATGGAGTAAATCAAACATGTTAGTGACAGAAATTAAATATTGGAGTGAATGAGAGAAAAATCCACACTGCGTGCTTAGAGGTCTGTAGATTGAAAATGAAACATTTTAAGATTAAAATTTGAATAGTCTTTGAAAAAAATTTTTTCCATCATTTTGATGAATAAATTGTAGCTGAAATCACAGAAATCACTGTTTGTAGATTTTCTAACATAAAACCTAAGCCTCTCCACTCCAAGTTAGAGTGAGGATGATTCCTTCCTTCCATCCATCCATCCATCCATCCATCCATCCATCCATCCATCCATCCATCCATCCATCCATCCATCCA